>CP136066.1:223402590-223719477 GCA_032622095.1 Siphonodentalium dalli
TTATTATTATGGATATATCGCCTGTATTCAGTTTTCCAACAATAGTTGAGTTTGACATTGGGTGGGAAAATTGTCAACGCATCATTGACCTCAGATCTGTGAAGTGATCTGTGTATGCCATAAACCAATGAAATTCTGCATAATCTGCACCACTCGATCTCCAATGAAATGGAGGGAATCCCTTCAAAACAGAACCTAATTTTAATAGAGAGTTCTAGAGACGTAAATCTGATATAGGATTTTTGTTGGCTTTCCAAAGAGACTGGTACATAATCTTTGCTGCAGAGAATTCAGAGCCTTTGGTGTAAGCTCATACTATAAATAATAATTCTACAGTAATGTCCTAAATAATCGACCCCTAAACCACAGCAGAATTATGGGAAATTTTTCAGGATTTAGTCCGAAATATGGCTTGCTGCCATTCATCAGAAAGCTCTCGGTGAGAGCTTTCCAATGAATGGCAACAAGCCATATTTCGGACTAAATCCTGGAAAATTTCCCATAATTCTGCTGTGGATAAAGGCTCATATACTTCGGTTCGGGCATTACTGTATCTATATACATATGCTCTCCAATGGACAAAAAACATTTATAGCCTATTTAATATATATTCACACCCCACAAGGTAACATTTAGATGTCTGTTCATATTTGCCATTGACCTTTTTAACACCCAATAATATACACATAAATCTAACACATACCTAAGAGCTGTAGTCATCGGTCACAGGGCATGTCATCCATTAAAATGACTGGTCTGATCCTCCCCAGGTGAAGGTAGGTGATGATTTGATGCAATCCAGTGTGATATAATATAGGGGGCATAGCTATCATAGGCTACAAGGAACTAATTATTTCTGATAGGCCGTAGTGTTAACATTCTGTCCCAATCCATGCAGGATTCGATTAATTGATACAAATTTAACTTCAGTCTGGAGGAACCAAATCTGGGACATAATTTGAATTGAAAAAATATTCAGGATGCAGGCGATTTTCCAGTTCAAATATCCCCACTTTCATAACTACTGCCAGTTAGTTCAGCAGCAAATTAAAAAAAAAAAAAATTCACCTATTCACTCATCCCAAATTCCCAAAATAATAAATAGTTCATATTCACTATCTACATGATTTGATCAGGAAATACCTATTTTAAAATTTTATGCATTTAATTTTCGGAAGATAATACATCAATCAGCTGCCAGGGATTTCTTAACCCGTAGAATGGTGTCCTTGCACTTTTCCAAGAATGATAATTCAACATACATGTACATGTAATCGACCTTTCACAGCTGTTAATCAAATAAATATTAGCGGATATTTCAACCAATCAGCATATATATTAGCATTTCGCCAATATTGTTTGGCTGAAAAGCATGATCCCCTGCTATTCTTACCAGGAATTATTCTAGAATATTCATGAATTATTCCAGAATGTTCTGGAATAATATTCCAGAATATTCTGGAATAATATTGTTGAATATTCCATGAAAACATTTTAACATATTCATGAATATTCTAGAATGGTATATGGATAAACTGGAATAAAAGTTGAATAGAATAAAACACGAACTTTGTAGAATATTTGAACTTAGGCTATTCTGTTTTAATTTGTTGCAAAATAGTCAAAAGTCGAAAATTCTTGTATATTCATGCTTATTCTAGTCTCATACTTGGCTGAAAAATAAAAAAATTCCTGATTTATATTCAAGGTTATTCTCATCTAATTTATTGCAAAATCACAACATTCTTGTTTATTCATGTTTATTCTTGTTTATTCATGTTTATTCTTGTTTATTCTTGTTTATTCATGTTTATTCATGTATATTCATGTTTATTCTTGTTTATTCTTGTTTATTCATGTTTATTCATGTTTATTCTTGTTTATTCTTGTTTATTCTTGTTTATTCTTGTTTATTCTTGTTTATTCATGTTTATTCTTGTTTATTCTTGTTTATTCTTGTTTATTCATGTTTATTCATGTTTATTCTTGTTTATTCTTGTTTATTCTTGTTTATTCTTGTTTATTCATGTTTATTCATGTTTATTCTTGTTTATTCATGTTTATTCATGTTTATTCTTGTTTATTCATGTGTATTCATGTTTATTCTTGTTTATTCATGTTTATTCATGTTTATTCTTGTTTATTCTTGTTTATTCATGTTTATTCATGTTTATTCATGCTTATTCTTGTTTATTCATGTTTATTCTTGTTTATTCTTGTTTATTCTTGTTTATTCATGTTTATTCATGTTTATTCTTGTTTATTCATGTTTATTCTTGTTTATTCTTGTTTATTCATGTTTATTCTTGTTTATTCATGTTTATTCATGTATATTCTTGTTTATTCTTGTTTATTCTTGTTTATTCTTGTTTATTCTTGTTTATTCATGTTTATTCATGTTTATTCATGTTTATTCTTGTTTATTCTTGTTTATTCTTGTTTATTCATGTTTATTCATGTTTATTCATGTTTATTCTTGTTTATTCATGTTTATTCATGTTTATTCTTGTTTATTCATGTTTATTCATGTTTATTCTTGTTTATTCTTGTTTATTCATGTTTATTCATGTTTATTCTTGTTTATTCATGTTTATTCATGTTTATTCTTGTTTATTCTTGTTTATTCATGTTTATTCATGTTTATTCTTGTTTATTCTTGTTTATTCATGTATAAAGATAAAGATAAAGAATTCGTTAATTTACTGATTTTACATTGTTTTCTCACAATTCCAGTTTATTCATGTTTTAAGTACCAGGAATAACAAACTTGAATAAAGCAAGAATATTCTAGAATAATCTATAGAGTATTTGACTATAAGACCCACTTAATTTTCGAGTCACCGATTATTTTTTTTATAGTGCCTTAATATATGGTTTTAATAACAATCTATACCATAATATATGATTAAAATACAACAGTAGATGTTGGCGCAGTCGGATCATGGGAAATCCAAGAGAATACGCAGCTTTATATTTTATTAAAGTGCCTCAATGGGACATTTATATATATGTACCGGTACACTGTACAAGTTCATTTAACCATTGGCTCAAGGCAAGTAACTACAGTCCCATTCATTCATTTGTAGGGATAGTTTGATGATAGTATCCTCAGAGGGAGCATAAAGCTTTGCACATAATCTGACTCCTTCTTGGGACTATTTCTTGGATGACGACAAGCATCGACGTATATTGTAAATATAGATCGATGCGACAAGGGACATACAGTAATGCCCTAAATAATCGACTCCTTAACCACAGCAGAATTATGGGTAACCTTTCAGGATTTTAGTTGGAAATATGGCTCAGTGAGAGCATTCCGGTGAATGGCAACAAGCCTTATTTACGACTAAATCTTGAAAAATTACCCATAATTCTGCTGTGGTTAAGGAGTTGATTATTAAGGGCATTACTGTACATATGTGACCCGCCATATCAAATCCAGTCGGAAGTCGGGATTTTTTTACCCTGTGCCAATGCATTCTCTTATATATGCGAGTCGACCATAGGTCGCCTCACATATATAAGAGAATGCATTGGCCTAACTATTTTTAACAATTTTATAATTTCACCCATACAGAGCCCCAGACAAACATGAGCAGACGACACTCTTCTATGTGCTTCTATATATGTGTGGGGCTGTTTTTTTATTTTATGTCCAAAAAATTGTAAGAAACATTTATTTAAAAAACATGATAAAAAATTGTTAAGCCAATGCATTCTCTTATATATGCGAGGCGACCTATGGTCGACTCGCATATATAAGAGAATGCATTGGCACAGGGTAAAAAAATTCCCGACTTCCGACTGGATTTGATATGGCGGGTCACATGTGTACATTGTATGTCATGCATTACTAATGATACCCTGGGCTGAACATAGGTGACGATTTGATAGGCAATCAGACATGATGCTGCAGGGAGCATAGCTATGTACATAATCACCATCGTTTTCAGTGGTTCATAGATGATGGCAGATTCAAAGCAATACATTCTCTCATATATATACAGTAATGCTCTAAGTAATCGACTTCTTAACCACAGCAGAATTATGGGTAACTTTTCAGGATTTAGTCGGAAATATGGCTTGTTGCCATTCATTGGAAAGCTCTCCCCGAGAGCTTTCCGATGAATGGCAACAATTAAGCCATATTTCCGACTAAATCCTGAAAAGTTACCCATAATTCTGCTGTGGTTAAGAAGTCGATTACTTAGAGCATTACTGTACATGTATCAAGAGTCATAGAGACATGGAATCAGTATGATTGTTTTTTGCTTCATATGTGCTTAATTCAGTGAACGTGAACAAATTCTCATTTCATATCGAAATAGCCACGAATCAATCGGAATGGCACATGGAGATGTCCCTCATCTCAGATCAAGCTTGAAAATCTGTCCCGATTCCCATTGATTCATTTCTGGTGATTTAGCTTAATAAGTACAACAGATGGAGCACAATTAAGTCTCAGTTTAGTGTGGCATTGTCATTTGCAGAATGAGGTCCCCAGAGGGTGAATTTATGATGCTATCCTGCACAGTGGGCTGGCATCACTATATTCACCCTCTGGAGACCTCATTCTGCTTAGGCTTCATCTTCTTTGGAAAGTTTCTTTTCTTTATTATCACATTTCTATTGAAACTTCTTCACATAGATTCTATTTCTTTATTAGTTTAGTTTCTCTATATCCCCAAATTGGCAGACAACACATTGCATGATCGAGGTTCCCAATGGGATTACATCACAATATTCACCATTTGGGAACTTCAATCTGAGTCTATTTCCCCCATAGCAGATGAGGCCAAAGCAGAATGAGGTCCCCAGAGGGTGAATTTGGGATGCTATAGCCCGCTATGCAGGAAAGCATCACTAAATTCACCCTCCGTGGACCTCATTCTGTAAATGACAGGCACACTAAACTCAGGCTTGATGGAAGATAATGCAAAAACAAAAATTCATTTGGCAAACATTTTGGCAAGTGCATTTTCAAATTATGTGATGTGAACTTTCCAGTCATAAAACATCATCGAAGGTGGATTATCCGTCACGCACGCCAACTTAGAGACAATTAACCCTTTACCCAACAAACCGGCCAAAACCGGCCAAATAAAGCTTCAACAGCCTAAAATATCTTGGGTCTGTCTCAATAGAACCATACAAATATGGATATCATTGGAACCGGCTCCTTGACCACATTGTGATAGTTACAGTTATGCCCTGTGCCAATGCATTCTCTTATATATGCGAGTCGACCATAGGTCGCCTCGCATATATAAGAGAATGCATTGGCCTAAAAAAAAATCTTTTTACCATTTTTTCTTACATTCTTTAACAATTTTATAATTTTTAATGTGTTAAGCCAATGCATTATCTTATATATGCGAGGCGACCTATGGTCGACTCGCATATATAAGAGAATGCATTGGCACAGGGCCGTTCTGTTGGGTAAAGGGTTAATGCAAAGGAAAACCTGATCAACAGATCTATCAACCTAGCGGTCATCAGTGATATGTCGAAAGTTATAAATGTACATGTAATTATTTTCCTTAGTTTTCACATAACAGTAATACCATTCGGTGTATATCAAATAGTTAATCAATCGCAAAAGGTAATTATAAAATTGGTTTTACAGTTAATCCTCTTTGTATGCACAATACTGCAACACTGCACAATGCGTATTTATGATATCCGTGTGTTGTGACCGGCGATTATCATGACAATAGGTTAATCAGTCGAATGTGAATGGCGAGCAAGGGATTACTAGTAATTGGTGGTTCATCAGCTTTGTTGCCAACTTAGACACAGGATGAAATATTAGGCAAAAACAAAATATACCTTTGTTTCTGGTGACATGCAAGAAATAAATAGATGCGGGCGGGTGGCTTTTCATTTTATTTAATTTTTTCATTTTATTTTCAACTTTGCTCAAAATAAATATGAATACCCCATGCCACCCAGACTGCTTCTCCTTGTTTTTAATGTACTATAAAATAATAAAACTAAGTACATAATATTAGAATATAAGTGTAATTTATTGTTTTATTGAATAAAACATGAAAATGAAAAAAAAAAGTTTTATTTGGCTGTGAACTAATTAAAGTTTGGTATAATTTCCGGTTTAACAGTACACGCAATGTGTCCATTTTACACGGAAATGAATCAGTTTACATGGAAAATAAAATCTGATGCGTACTAAATTTTTTGCAAAATCAATAAAATGAAAACGGTCGGGGGCGCCAGAATAGGGGCGGGCGGGTCACCAGAAACACAGGTCTTTTTTATTTTGGCCTTATGTATAGTCTGACCATCCTTTTTGGAGTACTTCATAGATGACGACACAGAACATACATGTATGTCATGCATTGCGACAGACTGATCTCCCTGCATGGGCTGAACATAGGTGTAGGTGACAATTTGATATGCACATAATCACCATCATTGTCAGTCTTTGATGCCGCAGTCGGATCATGGGAAATCACAAATGATACACAGCTTCATATTCTCTATTAAGCACATGACAATCACTGCACCAGTTCTTATAACCAAGCCTTGAAATAGGGTGTCTGTCATTTGCAGAATGAGGTCCCCAGAGGGTGAATTTAGTGATGCTACCCCGCATAGTGGGATAGCATCACCAAATTCACCCTCTGGGGACGTCATTCTGCAAATGACAGACACACTATTTCAAGGCTTGCTTATAACCCTTTCATGATGGGAGCTGCGCTGGTGCAGCATTAATCCTGTGTCTTGGATATATAAGAGAATGCACTGGCTTACAAGGTCAAGGTAAATTTTGTTAGGCCAATGTATTCTCTTATATATAAGCAAGGCTCCCTATGGGACTCGAATATACCCCGCTGGACAAAACAAGTGACCATTGGCACTGCAGTGTATTTGCCGTTTGGCCGCAGTGTCAGAGTTTGTAACTGCAGTTGAGCACCGCGGCCGAATGGCAAGTACACAGCGGCTGAACAGCAAGTATACTGCGGCCGAACGGCAAGTACACCATGGCCGAAAGGCCCCGAATGGCATGTACGTGTACACCGTGGTTAGATTAATGGTTTGTATCGTCTCTTTTCAGTTTAATGAACGTACTACACCGCTGCAACAACACCATGGCCGAATGGCAAGTACACCGCGGCCCAACTGTAGTTAGCCGGTGGAGCCTGGTGTAGTTGCATTTCGGCCGCGGTGGCAATGCTAACAGCACTGCAATTAAGTGGACACTTGTTTTGTCCAGCTGGGTATAAGATATAAGAAAATGCATTGACACAGGGTTTACGCATAATTTCAGGAAGCTCCAGTCATGGAAGGGTTAACCATTGGCTCACGGTTATTTACTATATTCCCATTCATTTGTTGGGATATTTTGCTGATATGATACTCAGAGGGAGCATAAAGCTACATGGTTTGCACATACATGTAATCTGACTATATCCTTGACGGGAGTACTTAAGTATTTCGTGGATGACAACACAGGACATACATATACCGGTATATGTACTGCATTAAAATTATCGGCTGATCTTTATGGAGGTGCATTAAGATACAGTAATGCCCTAATTAATCGCCTCCTTAACCACAGCAGAATTATGGGTAACTTTTCAGGATTTTGTCGGAAATATAGCTTGTTGCCATTCATCGGAAAGCTCTCAGTAAGAGCTTTCCGATGAATGGCAACAAGCCATATTTTCGACTAAATCCTGAAAAGTTACCCATAATTCATAATTCTGCTGTGGTTATGGAGTCGATTAATTAGGGCATTACTGTATCTGATTATTTGATACAGCCAAGAGTGAAGCTACAAGAGTGAAGCTACAGGGATCATAGCTACCTGTACATGTATAAGCCTGATCTTAGTGTGTCTAACATTTGTTTTATGGTTTATGCCAAATGGCAAAGGTGATGTCAAGGCCTAGTAATCTACAAACTGGGTGGACTGCACCACACCGACCTCACGGACTAGCAGGAAAAAACTAGTATGGAAGATCGACTGGTAACCGAGGGCTAACCCTCGGCTATCTATAAGTCAACAAAGGATATAGAATAGTAAAATGACTGATAATTCTGTCGCTATAAATATAATTTTTCACGTGATACGTGCATAAAACGGGTGTGTGTATATCATGATGGAAAAGGAACGTAGCTGTAAAGCATATTAAAGATATGGGGGTGGTTTAAGGTTCTGTTGCCCAATTTGTACAGATACAGGTTTCCCCGTCCATCATGATATAAGATTTGTGAGGCATGATCCAGGAGCGGTTTACAGAAATTTGGAAAAAATTTGGAACGTACATACCAAAGTAAAGTTGAATAGCCAAAATAGATAATTTTGAACTTTAACAAAGAGCTCCCACATTTTGGAAAGATAGAATTGACACCGGAAGCGTCATCAGTTGCTAGCGCTTGATTCATGACTTCCTAAACGGTTGCCATGTTTATCCTTTTCGGCACTTGACTAGCAAGAAGGTATATGTACTAATCAAGCTATGCCCCGGCCGTAGCCGTCGCATCCGGCTAAAATTACCGACAAGATCATGCTCACCGGGAGTTTAACATTTTTGGGCCCAACCCATTCCCGTGTAGTTTTAGTAATTATTCTGTGTTATTATAGAAACTACCTTTATAGGTAAAAAATCAGTAAGATATCATAGAAACATCATATCTATAATCAGTATAACATTTGTGACTAAATCATAGAACACATCTATATTTAGTATACCATTTGTGACTCAAAGTCAATGTCCGCCATGAAGTAATATTTGTAGATGTTGTACATAACATGTATTTGCAAATCTTTGTACATCTTCCTAATGAATCTACGACACTTTCTGCATAGCTAATGTTCTCATCTACACATGTCTTACTATGTATAGTTTGTACAACTTGTTCAAACTCTGTAATTTGATAAGTAAATTCAGAGAGAAGTTCGTTAAGGGATCCAAATTCTTCTTCAACCTCTGATTGTGAATTATCATCAGTAAATTCCATGTTACAGTCATTATGCTTAGGATATATTCTTGACCAGGTGTCAATTATATCTCGTTGTAGGTTAAATAGTTGGTCCACTATTATACTGTTGGATTGACTAGAAACATATTTGATGTTGTATTTAAGATTTGTGTAATTTAATATATGGGTTTTATATGCTACTTGCATATAAAGTTGAGGTTTGAAGATTTTAAAGTTACTGGATCTAAACATTTTTATAAGTATATATGCAATAGGTTGTCGTTTACAATTATATATTAACTAGCCGATGAGCCCGACGTTGTCCGGGCTATTCAAAAACCAAATTTCAAGTCGATAGCTACACCCGTTTCAAAAACCAAATTTCAAGTCGATAGCACCCGTTTCCGAGATCCCGCCCGCGCATGCGCGAAGCCGGCGCCGCACGGGCCCGGCGACCCGATAAAATTCGTATCCGGGGCAAGATACATTCACATAGCAATTTTCAAGTCGATAGCTCCACCCGTTTCCGAGATCTCGTCTGCGCATGCGCGAAGCTGGCGTCGCACGGGCTCGGCGACCCGATAAAATTCGTAATCGGGGCAAGGTACATTCACATAGCAAATCTCAAGTCGATAGCTCCACCCGTTTCCGAGATCTCGTCTGCGCATGCGCGAAGCGGGCGCCGCACGGGCTCGCCAATACGACAACGTTCACCGCCCGGTCAAACCACACACATGCACCAAGCCTCGTCCCGATCGGTCGAGAATCGCAGATTTGTATCAATGACAGACAAACATACAAACATACAAACAGAGGTCTTCAAAATATATATGAGATAGGTAGTCGTTAATTCAATTTATATTAATATATGAAGACGGATGCATGCAGTGAGCAATAAGGTATTGGTATGTTAAAACATAGGTTATATGCCTGGTTGTAGTATATTTAGAAGCTATTATGAGCTTAGCTTGAAAGAACAAGTAATTATTCACTGAACAGTAGTGAGACTCGTCAGTTCAGCTTGCGTACCTCGTATAAACAATGTAAACCGAGTTCACATACAATTTTACCAGTCAGGTTGAAACTAAATAAACAATATTCATAAGAAGGCGTCAAAACAAGTTATGACAGTTAATTATTGATGTTTACAGCATCAAAAGTCTCGAAATTATAATACCGCGGCCAGTTTCAAAGCTTTGCAAAGATCAAAGCATCATTTAGCATGGAGCAAGTAATAAAGAGCGTTCCGTGATCACGCTACCATATTTGGGGGGAATAATGAGCGTTGATATTCTTCTATATTATGTTACCTTGGGAGTTATTATAAGTGTAAAATAGCGTACATATTAGGTCAAAATAATTAGGTTAAACACAAATATATGTCCATCAGACAGTTGATTGTCCGCCACAGACAATTAAAAGTAAAAGCTATTTAATTACCGTTCATTGAGTTATGGGCATAGGTCACTATGCTATTTCTACGGTATCAGATTAGACAGACACAATCAAGAAAATTTGGGGAAAGTTCATTTATAGTAAATCATTAATTATGATCTCACACATCATTTTGTAGTTGTAAGCGGAATATTTCTATAGTCTGATGAGTACCATGCATTATGTTTTAGATGTAAATATGGACTGCAATAGCTCTGAATTTTCGATGGATGCGCCGCGCCGGCAGGGTTTGTTGACACTCGTACCTCGTATAAACAATGTAAACTGATTTCACATACAATTTTACCAGTCAGGTTGAAACTATATAAACAATATTCATAAGAAGGCGTAAAAATAAGTTATGACAGTTAATTATTGATGTTTACAGCATCAAAAGTCTCGAAATTCTAATACCGCGGCCAGTATCAAAGCTTTGCAAAGATCAAAGCATCACTTAGCATGGAGCAAGCAATAAAGAGCGTTCCGTGGTCACGCTACCATATTTGGGGAGAATAATGAGCGTTGATATTATTCCATATTATGTTACCTTGGGAGTTATTATAAGTGTAAAAATAGCGCACATATTATTAGGTTAAAATAATTAGGTTAAACACAAATACATGTCTATCAGACATTTGATTGTCCGCCACAAACAATTAAAAGTAAAAGTTATTTAATTACCGTTATTTGAGTCTTGGGCATAGGTCTCTATGCTATTTCTACGGTATCAGATTTGACTGACACAATCAAGAAAAATTTGGGGAAAGTTATTAAGTAAATCATTAAGTGTGAATTGCGATATTGAATAAATATAATTCTAAGTTACCTTATGTGAATGCATGCCATAGTATTATATAGACCATGTAGATTCCGTCATCCCTGTCATTCGAATTATTTCTGTGTATCTATCTTATATACATGTGCACAATATTCAGAAATCAACGAACACACGCAGCCCAATTCCGCGGATCCATGGCAGCAAATGATTTCAAACGATACTTGTTGACGCACGTAATGACGTAGTTAAACGTAAAGCAAGTCGCGCGATTGAATGACGTCATAGTCAACAGGTGCTTGGCGTGGCAGGGCTGTATACATATGCCTGTGGGGAGGGGGATCATAGGGGGCTTCAGCAAGGATAGATATCCATGATTGATATAAATTATCTGGTCAACAGTACTATTATGCATGCATGGCATTAAATGCATGGTACCATGACTGTACTGTCGTGGTAATAGTTTATATGAAACGGGAGGGGTAGCTAAAATTTCTTTATAATCTGATAGGTATCATGACGTTTAGGTCATGATTGATATAAAATATTATCGTTTCAACAGTAATATTATGCATGTATGGCATAGCATGGTACCATGACTGTACCGTCGTGGTACGAGTTATGAAACAGGAGGGGGTAGCTAAAATTTCCACACCAGTCCTGACTCAAATACCAACCCAAGGAATAGTAATTGATGTCATGATGAGTATAGACACGAAATTCAGCAAAGAAATGTTTAAAATTTGAACATGTCATGTGCCGTGAATATATCATAGAAAGCTTGTTAAAGGTATATGAAATGCGTATCAGATTAGACAGACACAATCAAGAAATTTTTTGGGAAAAGTTATTAAGTAAATCATTAATTATGATCTCATACATCATCCCGTAGTTGCAAGCAGAATATTTCTGTAGTCTGATGAGTACCATTACGCTTTAGATGTAGATATGGACTGCATTAGCTCTGAATTTCCGATGGATGCGCCGGCAAGGTTTGTTGACACTAGCAGACGTTTTGGTTCTGCTGTGTGACGTCACATGTGTGACGAGTATAAAGAGCGTTTCTTTTTACAAGGAATTATCTTGTTCTTAAATGCGGTCTGTGTATAACATGTTATAATAATGAAAATTACTAGATTGATAGCCCTATAAAACAATAATTGAATTGTTATGATGAACCAGTATTATACTGGTATAGTTAAAGTTCCATATTTATAGTTTAGAATCACACAGCCATTTCATATATTTCCATATATCACGTGTAAAAGCCAAATTCGGCTGCTGAAGGAATATAACGACGTGAATCCCAGCAAAATAAACAGATAATGTAAATGAAAAGAGTCAGTTCTTGAAATAAGGGTTTTAAGATAACTGAATATAATAAGACATTATGAAATAAGTTGTCAAACGTCAGAACACGAAAGCCGTCCGCAGTAGGTAGCCCTAGCGACGATAAGTATATGTTTTATGGTTTATGCCAAATGGCAAAGGTGATGTCAAGGCCTAGTAATCTACAAACTGGGTGGACTGCACCACACCGACCTCACGGACTAGCAGGAAAAAACTAGTATGGAAGATCGACTGGTAACCGAGGGCTAACCCTCGGCTATCTATAAGTCAACAAAGGATATAGAATAGTAAAATGACTGATAATTCTGTCGCTATAAATATAATTTTTCACGTGATACGTGCATAAAACGGGTGTGTGTATATCATGATGGAAAAGGAACGTAGCTGTAAAGCATATTAAAGATATGGGGGTGGTTTAAGGTTCTGTTGCCCAATTTGTACAGATACAGGTTTCCCCGTCCATCATGATATAAGATTTGTGAGGCATGATCCAGGAGCGGTTTACAGAAATTTGGAAAAAATTTGGAACGTACATACCAAAGTAAAGTTGAATAGCCAAAATAGATAATTTTGAACTTTAACAAAGAGCTCCCACATTTTGGAAAGATAGAATTGACACCGGAAGCGTCATCAGTTGCTAGCGCTTGATTCATGACTTCCTAAACGGTTGCCATGTTTATCCTTTTCGGCACTTGACTAGCAAGAAGGTATATGTACTAATCAAGCTATGCCCCGGCCGTAGCCGTCGCATCCGGCTAAAATTACCGACAAGATCATGCTCACCGGGAGTTTAACATTTTTGGGCCCAACCCATTCCCGTGTAGTTTTAGTAATTATTCTGTGTTATTATAGAAACTACCTTTATAGGTAAAAAATCAGTAAGATATCATAGAAACATCATATCTATAATCAGTATAACATTTGTGACTAAATCATAGAACACATCTATATTTAGTATACCATTTGTGACTCAAAGTCAATGTCCGCCATGAAGTAATATTTGTAGATGTTGTACATAACATGTATTTGCAAATCTTTGTACATCTTCCTAATGAATCTACGACACTTTCTGCATAGCTAATGTTCTCATCTACACATGTCTTACTATGTATAGTTTGTACAACTTGTTCAAACTCTGTAATTTGATAAGTAAATTCAGAGAGAAGTTCGTTAAGGGATCCAAATTCTTCTTCAACCTCTGATTGTGAATTATCATCAGTAAATTCCATGTTACAGTCATTATGCTTAGGATATATTCTTGACCAGGTGTCAATTATATCTCGTTGTAGGTTAAATAGTTGGTCCACTATTATACTGTTGGATTGACTAGAAACATATTTGATGTTGTATTTAAGATTTGTGTAATTTAATATATGGGTTTTATATGCTACTTGCATATAAAGTTGAGGTTTGAAGATTTTAAAGTTACTGGATCTAAACATTTTTATAAGTATATATGCAATAGGTTGTCGTTTACAATTATATATTAACTAGCCGATGAGCCCGACGTTGTCCGGGCTATTCAAAAACCAAATTTCAAGTCGATAGCTACACCCGTTTCAAAAACCAAATTTCAAGTCGATAGCACCCGTTTCCGAGATCCCGCCCGCGCATGCGCGAAGCCGGCGCCGCACGGGCCCGGCGACCCGATAAAATTCGTATCCGGGGCAAGATACATTCACATAGCAATTTTCAAGTCGATAGCTCCACCCGTTTCCGAGATCTCGTCTGCGCATGCGCGAAGCTGGCGTCGCACGGGCTCGGCGACCCGATAAAATTCGTAATCGGGGCAAGGTACATTCACATAGCAAATCTCAAGTCGATAGCTCCACCCGTTTCCGAGATCTCGTCTGCGCATGCGCGAAGCGGGCGCCGCACGGGCTCGCCAATACGACAACGTTCACCGCCCGGTCAAACCACACACATGCACCAAGCCTCGTCCCGATCGGTCGAGAATCGCAGATTTGTATCAATGACAGACAAACATACAAACATACAAACAGAGGTCTTCAAAATATATATGAGATAGGTAGTCGTTAATTCAATTTATATTAATATATGAAGACGGATGCATGCAGTGAGCAATAAGGTATTGGTATGTTAAAACATAGGTTATATGCCTGGTTGTAGTATATTTAGAAGCTATTATGAGCTTAGCTTGAAAGAACAAGTAATTATTCACTGAACAGTAGTGAGACTCGTCAGTTCAGCTTGCGTACCTCGTATAAACAATGTAAACCGAGTTCACATACAATTTTACCAGTCAGGTTGAAACTAAATAAACAATATTCATAAGAAGGCGTCAAAACAAGTTATGACAGTTAATTATTGATGTTTACAGCATCAAAAGTCTCGAAATTATAATACCGCGGCCAGTTTCAAAGCTTTGCAAAGATCAAAGCATCATTTAGCATGGAGCAAGTAATAAAGAGCGTTCCGTGATCACGCTACCATATTTGGGGGGAATAATGAGCGTTGATATTCTTCTATATTATGTTACCTTGGGAGTTATTATAAGTGTAAAATAGCGTACATATTAGGTCAAAATAATTAGGTTAACCACAAATATATGTCCATCAGACAGTTGATTGTCCGCCACAGACAATTAAAAGTAAAAGCTATTTAATTACCGTTCATTGAGTTATGGGCATAGGTCACTATGCTATTTCTACGGTATCAGATTAGACAGACACAATCAAGAAAATTTGGGGAAAGTTCATTTATAGTAAATCATTAATTATGATCTCACACATCATTTTGTAGTTGTAAGCGGAATATTTCTATAGTCTGATGAGTACCATGCATTATGTTTTAGATGTAAATATGGACTGCAATAGCTCTGAATTTTCGATGGATGCGCCGCGCCGGCAGGGTTTGTTGACACTCGTACCTCGTATAAACAATGTAAACTGATTTCACATACAATTTTACCAGTCAGGTTGAAACTATATAAACAATATTCATAAGAAGGCGTAAAAATAAGTTATGACAGTTAATTATTGATGTTTACAGCATCAAAAGTCTCGAAATTCTAATACCGCGGCCAGTATCAAAGCTTTGCAAAGATCAAAGCATCACTTAGCATGGAGCAAGCAATAAAGAGCGTTCCGTGGTCACGCTACCATATTTGGGGAGAATAATGAGCGTTGATATTATTCCATATTATGTTACCTTGGGAGTTATTATAAGTGTAAAAATAGCGCACATATTAGGTTAAAATAATTAGGTTAAACACAAATACATGTCTATCAGACATTTGATTGTCCGCCACAAACAATTAAAAGTAAAAGTTATTTAATTACCGTTATTTGAGTCTTGGGCATAGGTCTCTATGCTATTTCTACGGTATCAGATTTGACTGACACAATCAAGAAAAATTTGGGGAAAGTTATTAAGTAAATCATTAAGTGTGAATTGCGATATTGAATAAATATAATTCTAAGTTACCTTATGTGAATGCATGCCATAGTATTATATAGACCATGTAGATTCCGTCATCCCTGTCATTCGAATTATTTCTGTGTATCTATCTTATATACATGTGCACAATATTCAGAAATCAACGAACACACGCAGCCCAATTCCGCGGATCCATGGCAGCAAATGATTTCAAACGATACTTGTTGACGCACGTAATGACGTAGTTAAACGTAAAGCAAGTCGCGCGATTGAATGACGTCATAGTCAACAGGTGCTTGGCGTGGCAGGGCTGTATACATATGCCTGTGGGGAGGGGGATCATAGGGGGCTTCAGCAAGGATAGATATCCATGATTGATATAAATTATCTGGTCAACAGTACTATTATGCATGCATGGCATTAAATGCATGGTACCATGACTGTACTGTCGTGGTAATAGTTTATATGAAACGGGAGGGGTAGCTAAAATTTCTTTATAATCTGATAGGTATCATGACGTTTAGGTCATGATTGATATAAAATATTATCGTTTCAACAGTAATATTATGCATGTATGGCATAGCATGGTACCATGACTGTACCGTCGTGGTACGAGTTATGAAACAGGAGGGGGTAGCTAAAATTTCCACACCAGTCCTGACTCAAATACCAACCCAAGGAATAGTAATTGATGTCATGATGAGTATAGACACGAAATTCAGCAAAGAAATGTTTAAAATTTGAACATGTCATGTGCCGTGAATATATCATAGAAAGCTTGTTAAAGGTATATGAAATGCGTATCAGATTAGACAGACACAATCAAGAAATTTTTTGGGAAAAGTTATTAAGTAAATCATTAATTATGATCTCATACATCATCCCGTAGTTGCAAGCAGAATATTTCTGTAGTCTGATGAGTACCATTACGCTTTAGATGTAGATATGGACTGCATTAGCTCTGAATTTCCGATGGATGCGCCGGCAAGGTTTGTTGACACTAGCAGACGTTTTGGTTCTGCTGTGTGACGTCACATGTGTGACGAGTATAAAGAGCGTTTCTTTTTACAAGGAATTATCTTGTTCTTAAATGCGGTCTGTGTATAACATGTTATAATAATGAAAATTACTAGATTGATAGCCCTATAAAACAATAATTGAATTGTTATGATGAACCAGTATTATACTGGTATAGTTAAAGTTCCATATTTATAGTTTAGAATCACACAGCCATTTCATATATTTCCATATATCACGTGTAAAAGCCAAATTCGGCTGCTGAAGGAATATAACGACGTGAATCCCAGCAAAATAAACAGATAATGTAAATGAAAAGAGTCAGTTCTTGAAATAAGGGTTTTAAGATAACTGAATATAATAAGACATTATGAAATAAGTTGTCAAACGTCAGAACACGAAAGCCGTCCGCAGTAGGTAGCCCTAGCGACGATAAGTATATGTTTTATGGTTTATGCCAAATGGCAAAGGTGATGTCAAGGCCTAGTAATCTACAAACTGGGTGGACTGCACCACACCGACCTCACGGACTAGCAGGAAAAAACTAGTATGGAAGATCGACTGGTAACCGAGGGCTAACCCTCGGCTATCTATAAGTCAACAAAGGATATAGAATAGTAAAATGACTGATAATTCTGTCGCTATAAATATAATTTTTCACGTGATACGTGCATAAAACGGGTGTGTGTATATCATGATGGAAAAGGAACGTAGCTGTAAAGCATATTAAAGATATGGGGGTGGTTTAAGGTTCTGTTGCCCAATTTGTACAGATACAGGTTTCCCCGTCCATCATGATATAAGATTTGTGAGGCATGATCCAGGAGCGGTTTACAGAAATTTGGAAAAAATTTGGAACGTACATACCAAAGTAAAGTTGAATAGCCAAAATAGATAATTTTGAACTTTAACAAAGAGCTCCCACATTTTGGAAAGATAGAATTGACACCGGAAGCGTCATCAGTTGCTAGCGCTTGATTCATGACTTCCTAAACGGTTGCCATGTTTATCCTTTTCGGCACTTGACTAGCAAGAAGGTATATGTACTAATCAAGCTATGCCCCGGCCGTAGCCGTCGCATCCGGCTAAAATTACCGACAAGATCATGCTCACCGGGAGTTTAACATTTTTGGGCCCAACCCATTCCCGTGTAGTTTTAGTAATTATTCTGTGTTATTATAGAAACTACCTTTATAGGTAAAAAATCAGTAAGATATCATAGAAACATCATATCTATAATCAGTATAACATTTGTGACTAAATCATAGAACACATCTATATTTAGTATACCATTTGTGACTCAAAGTCAATGTCCGCCATGAAGTAATATTTGTAGATGTTGTACATAACATGTATTTGCAAATCTTTGTACATCTTCCTAATGAATCTACGACACTTTCTGCATAGCTAATGTTCTCATCTACACATGTCTTACTATGTATAGTTTGTACAACTTGTTCAAACTCTGTAATTTGATAAGTAAATTCAGAGAGAAGTTCGTTAAGGGATCCAAATTCTTCTTCAACCTCTGATTGTGAATTATCATCAGTAAATTCCATGTTACAGTCATTATGCTTAGGATATATTCTTGACCAGGTGTCAATTATATCTCGTTGTAGGTTAAATAGTTGGTCCACTATTATACTGTTGGATTGACTAGAAACATATTTGATGTTGTATTTAAGATTTGTGTAATTTAATATATGGGTTTTATATGCTACTTGCATATAAAGTTGAGGTTTGAAGATTTTAAAGTTACTGGATCTAAACATTTTTATAAGTATATATGCAATAGGTTGTCGTTTACAATTATATATTAACTAGCCGATGAGCCCGACGTTGTCCGGGCTATTCAAAAACCAAATTTCAAGTCGATAGCTACACCCGTTTCAAAAACCAAATTTCAAGTCGATAGCACCCGTTTCCGAGATCCCGCCCGCGCATGCGCGAAGCCGGCGCCGCACGGGCCCGGCGACCCGATAAAATTCGTATCCGGGGCAAGATACATTCACATAGCAATTTTCAAGTCGATAGCTCCACCCGTTTCCGAGATCTCGTCTGCGCATGCGCGAAGCTGGCGTCGCACGGGCTCGGCGACCCGATAAAATTCGTAATCGGGGCAAGGTACATTCACATAGCAAATCTCAAGTCGATAGCTCCACCCGTTTCCGAGATCTCGTCTGCGCATGCGCGAAGCGGGCGCCGCACGGGCTCGCCAATACGACAACGTTCACCGCCCGGTCAAACCACACACATGCACCAAGCCTCGTCCCGATCGGTCGAGAATCGCAGATTTGTATCAATGACAGACAAACATACAAACATACAAACAGAGGTCTTCAAAATATATATGAGATAGGTAGTCGTTAATTCAATTTATATTAATATATGAAGACGGATGCATGCAGTGAGCAATAAGGTATTGGTATGTTAAAACATAGGTTATATGCCTGGTTGTAGTATATTTAGAAGCTATTATGAGCTTAGCTTGAAAGAACAAGTAATTATTCACTGAACAGTAGTGAGACTCGTCAGTTCAGCTTGCGTACCTCGTATAAACAATGTAAACCGAGTTCACATACAATTTTACCAGTCAGGTTGAAACTAAATAAACAATATTCATAAGAAGGCGTCAAAACAAGTTATGACAGTTAATTATTGATGTTTACAGCATCAAAAGTCTCGAAATTATAATACCGCGGCCAGTTTCAAAGCTTTGCAAAGATCAAAGCATCATTTAGCATGGAGCAAGTAATAAAGAGCGTTCCGTGATCACGCTACCATATTTGGGGGGAATAATGAGCGTTGATATTCTTCTATATTATGTTACCTTGGGAGTTATTATAAGTGTAAAATAGCGTACATATTAGGTCAAAATAATTAGGTTAAACACAAATATATGTCCATCAGACAGTTGATTGTCCGCCACAGTAGGGATGTACCAACGTCACGACGTAAAATTAAGATTTTGGTAAAAAATCACAAAAGTGGACACTTTTTATTTAATCATATCTCCAGATTTTATTGTCTTAACAAAATGGCAGTTGGGACTTTAATAGGAATTGATCTCACCATGCTGACGTTATAAAAAAAATATCGAGTTTTTGTTTTTAAGTATTTTTTCGGCGACGTCGAAGTTTCCGAATTTCGACGTATTTTATGCGTAAAAAATCTTTGTGACTTTTTGACATATGTTTTTGAATAAAAATCCGGAGGGGGATACTTCATGTCATCAATAACAGGTCAGTAATTCAAATTAGAGCACAATCAGACCTTTCTAATGGTTATTGATACTTTTGGATCCATAAATTATAAATAGCATTTTGAAAAGTATAAACACTTCTAAGTCACGCCCCAGAAGCATCATTCGAGATTTCCTTAAGTATCACTCGGTATCGACAATAGGGGATTCCCATCTATTGAATAAAACAATTCCTGATTGGCTGGGAATCAGATTAGTCATACGGAAATGACCTATCAAAACGCGCCTCCCTCATTCGCTGCTTAAAATAACGCTGTTCCAGTAATATGCCTGTTACCCGACGCCGTTATTTAGATCACTGAGTATGCGACGTCAAACTAAATCATAAATGCCAGTTTCAGTGATTATGCGTCAACGTATACGCATTTCCCGGAGTCATCATTATTCATCTCAAATTACTAAAAGAACAAGATTCCGAGGTCGAGGATTAAATATATGTTTTGTCACTCAACCAAGCAAATGACCGCGGTGACCTTTGGCCGATTACTCTGGAGTGTTCCGACAGCGACTCGGCAAGCTGGTCGAAGTAGCGGTCTCAAACTTTTGACAACTTCAAATAAATTTTAAGTTGATTTTGCCTACAATTCGAAAGAATATCGTGCGCGTCAACCAAGCTCTTTTAATTGAAATAAATAGTTATATCTGATGCAATAATGTGACACAGTCACACAGTGCATTTGATTGTGTTGGCTGTTGAACCGGCTGTTCCAAACTCCTCCCCATCGACGTCGATGTAAACATGCATGGTGCTAATAAACAAAAAAACACGTGTGATTGTTTACACAGCGAGCTTTGTTGAATGCTTGGCTATTGTTTTATTTTCTTATTTGGGGAGGGGGGCATCAATTAAATTAGTCAGTGGATTCAACAGCTACATGTATTGTTTATTTTAAATAGTTATTTACCAAATAGATATAATATTTTTGTATTTAATTTAATTAATTTTATTTATTTTGGTGGTGGTGGGAATTTGGCAGTGGTGTGGAATATATATGATGCATGGATGTATAAATGAGAGTTCAAAATTGTGTGGGGTTGGGTGATTGATAGCCTTTTATTTTTAAGATTGACACTTTTATCCATTATTTCTAATTTTCTATGAATCAAAGAAGTATTTTATTCTCTAGGTTTTTATACGCCCTTTTTGAAAAAGGTCGTATTATGTAATCAGTCTGTCCACCGTCCGTCTGTCTGTCCGTCCGTCCGTTAACATTTTTGGTTTCCGATCGATAACTCCAGTTTGGATTATTTGATCTGAACCAAAGTTGGTATGTGTATTTCCCAGCTAAAGATACAGGTCAAGTTCGAATATGGGTTCCGTCCAATTATTTTTACATGAGTTACGGCCCTTTTTCAACTTAGAATTTGACCGTATGTTAATATTTTTGGTTTCCGACCGATAACTCCAGTTTGGATTATTTGATCTGAACCAAAGTTGCCTTAAGTTGGTATGTGTATTTCCCAGCTAAAACTACAGGCCAAGTTCGAATATGGGTTCCGTCCAATTATTTTTACATGAGTTACGGCCCTTTTTCGACTTAGAAATTGACCATCTGTTAACATTTTTGGTTTCCGACCGATAACTCCAGTTTGGATTATTTGATCTGAACCAAAGTTGGTATATGTATTTCCCAGCTAACGATACAGACCAAGTTCGAGTATCGGTTCCGTCCAGTTATTTTAGTGTGAGTTACAGCCATTTTTCAACTTAGAATTTGACCAATTTCATAACATTTTGGTTTCCGACCGATAACTCCAGTTTTGATCTGAACCAAAGCTGGTATGTGTATTTCCCGGCTAAAACTACAGGCCAAGTTCGAATATAGGTTCTGTCTAATTATTTTTACATGAGTTACAGCCATTTTTCGACTTAGAATTTGACCGCATTTTGGCATTGAAATTAGGGATATATCAGATATTCTTCAAATGTAAGCCCAAAGTATTATTTTATTTTGCGGTAGTACAATTCGAAATAGCTAAAGGGCGTATTTTGCCACGCCCTAGCGATGCTCTTGTTATACAACTATTTCTATTCCCAAGTTTTCAAAATAGTGCAATCAAATAGCCTACCCCAGATATAATACCTTAATCTCAGTGTTCTGATTTGAAGAGTGATTTCCAGTTCCTGGAAGGACCAAGCAGTTAGTCTGTCATGAGGTGTTCAGAGTAAATTAGGACCACCATGACCATGGTATGGGTGGATGGAGATGGATGGGTATGGGTGGATGGGGATGGATGGATGGATGGATTGGTATGGATGGAGATGGATGGATGGGTATGGGTTGATGGATATGTATGGATGGAGATGGGTGGATGGGTATGGATGGATGGGTATGGGTGGATGGGTATGGATGGATGGATGGGTATGGTGGGTGGCGATGGATGGATGGAGATGGATGGATGTATGGAGATGAATGTATGGGTATGGATGAAGATGGGTATGGATGGAGATGGGTATGGATGGATGGATGGATGGAGATGGGTATGGATGGATAGGTATGATGGAGATGGATGAATGGATATGGATGGATATGGGTATGGATGGAGATGGATGGATGGATAGGTATGATGGAGATGGATGAATGGAGATGGATGGATGGATGGATGGGTATGGATGGATGGAGATGGATGGATGGGTATGGATGGATGGGTATGGATGGATGGATGGAGATTGGTATGGATGGAGATGGATGGATGGGTATGGATGGATGGAGATGGATGGATGGAGCAACGTTAGTGAGTAACGGTCAGCAAGGGTTTTCCAGGCTATCCCAAGTGAAAACTTTTGTTGATAAAAGGTATGTAAGCTGTACCCTATATTTGATTAGCTGTTGATGATATTGATGATTCCATTGATTTCTAACAAACTTGTTGTTTATTATATACATGTAGATGTTATAAAATTTTATAAGTAGGGAACATTTCTCTCAGAGCAACGTTAGTGAGTAACCTTGGTCAGCAAGGGTGTTCCAGGCTATACCAGGTGAAAACTTCAGTTGATAAGTGGTACGGGTTATGTAGGCTGTAATGTTTGATTGTTCTGCTGATAATATTAACAATTCTTTAAATTATGTTAATGCTTATCATGATTCTAATATATTTTAATAAGATGGTTCTAGTTGATTAACCAATCAAATTAACCAATCAAAGTTAACGTTACAATTAGGTGGAGGAATTGTAAAGGTTCATACTTTTGTATCATCTCGATGTAAATTCTAAATATCAAAAATATATATTAAACAATCACGTATATGAAGTGTTGTTTTTCTTCTCCTGAGAGGTGGCAAGGCTGTGGCTTTAATGGGAGGTTGGAGGCCACACACCCTAACCCATTTAAACTAACCAATCAAAGTAAACGTTACGATTAGGTGGAGTAATTGTTGAGGTTCGTACTTTCGTATCATCTCGATGTAACTATTTCTCAATATCAAAAATATATATTAAACAATCATGTATCTGAAGTATTGTTTTTCGTCCCCTGAGAGGTGGTAAGGCTGTGGCTGTAAGGGGAGGTTGGAGGCCACACACCCTAACCCATTTAAACTAACCAATCAAACTTAACGTTACGATTTGGTTCGTACTTTCGTATCATCTCGATGTAAATATTTCTAAATATCAAAATATATACTAAACAATCTATCTGCTGTGTTATTTTTCTTCCCTGGAGAGATCGTAAGGGTTGCCTTCTGAACCTTGGTCACTTGTATGTGACTCCCGGTGTACCGACGATATTTGATGAGATTGCAAAATATAGGGGAGGGTAAGCTTAATGAGAATAACTTATAAATATTAAATCACAAAGCATAATGCTTTGTAATAAACAAACCAAGCATACATTTTTCTACCTAACAAACCATACCCCATCCATTTTCGATGTACGGTCTCCAAGTTATGACAAATTTTACTCCGTTTCGGACGCGAAATGGCAATTTGGTGTTTTGGCTACTTTTCAACAACATATACTGATCATATAGCCTTAAATATCCAAATAAACCTGAGATGATGTTTAGTATGTTTTATATAAAACAATAATAGTGTAACCAAGCATAAAAAAACAACCTTTTGTCTCCAATATGTCTAATATTAGATCATGGATAATTTTTCTGGTTTGCCCTACCCCTATAACAGCAGTCAAATTTGGGGTCAGTTGATAACAAAAAGTGACGAAATCCATAAACTTACAATAGAATAATCAACAATATGACTTAGTTTTAACTAAAATATGATTTCAGATGAAGTTCAACTAGTTTTAACAACTTATGATCACTTTTTTATTTTTTATACACAAAAAACCAAGAAAAATGGCAAAAAATGCAAAAAAAACAACAATTTTGAATATAAGAGATTTTCAATAACCCATAGGGCCATAACGAAAATATTTCGCATCCAATAATAGAAATTTTCTCACAATATAGTTAGTCAAACATATAGAATATGTTGTGAAAACATCAAGATGTATGGATATCAATTTACTGAGTTACCAGACCTCAAATATGGCATTTCGTCACAAAACCCCATGTCACAAAGCCAAATTTGACTAAGTCCATGTTACGGAACACACATTTCGTTGGTAGAATTTTTTTCGTTCTTGACCATTAAGGTATGAAATAGTGTATTATTGTGCTCTACCCAGTAGGTTAACCACTTATTTAGTGAAAAAAAACAAAATTATTGTCTATTTTTAAAAATAATTGACCCTAAAATCTGCTTTTTATCGTATTTTGACAATATGGCAAAATTAGGGACTCGGAAATCTTAAAAACGACCCATTTTTGGGGTACTAAAATCTCCGTAACTCAAAAAATATTTGACGAATCTGAAAAAGGTTTTCGGTTCTGTAACCAGCATGGTGAGATCTACAAAATAAGCACAAAAGTGAATAGATTATAACAATTTGAATTTTTCATGAACATCCCTAGCCACAGACAATTAAAAGTAAAAGCTATTTAATTACCGTTCATTGAGTTATGGGCATAGGTCACTATGCTATTTCTACGGTATCAGATTAGACAGACACAATCAAGAAAATTTGGGGAAAGTTCATTTATAGTAAATCATTAATTATGATCTCACACATCATTTTGTAGTTGTAAGCGGAATATTTCTATAGTCTGATGAGTACCATGCATTATGTTTTAGATGTAAATATGGACTGCAATAGCTCTGAATTTTCGATGGATGCGCCGCGCCGGCAGGGTTTGTTGACACTCGTACCTCGTATAAACAATGTAAACTGATTTCACATACAATTTTACCAGTCAGGTTGAAACTATATAAACAATATTCATAAGAAGGCGTAAAAATAAGTTATGACAGTTAATTATTGATGTTTACAGCATCAAAAGTCTCGAAATTCTAATACCGCGGCCAGTATCAAAGCTTTGCAAAGATCAAAGCATCACTTAGCATGGAGCAAGCAATAAAGAGCGTTCCGTGGTCACGCTACCATATTTGGGGAGAATAATGAGCGTTGATATTATTCCATATTATGTTACCTTGGGAGTTATTATAAGTGTAAAAATAGCGCACATATTAGGTTAAAATAATTAGGTTAAACACAAATACATGTCTATCAGACATTTGATTGTCCGCCACAAACAATTAAAAGTAAAAGTTATTTAATTACCGTTATTTGAGTCTTGGGCATAGGTCTCTATGCTATTTCTACGGTATCAGATTTGACTGACACAATCAAGAAAAATTTGGGGAAAGTTATTAAGTAAATCATTAAGTGTGAATTGCGATATTGAATAAATATAATTCTAAGTTACCTTATGTGAATGCATGCCATAGTATTATATAGACCATGTAGATTCCGTCATCCCTGTCATTCGAATTATTTCTGTGTATCTATCTTATATACATGTGCACAATATTCAGAAATCAACGAACACACGCAGCCCAATTCCGCGGATCCATGGCAGCAAATGATTTCAAACGATACTTGTTGACGCACGTAATGACGTAGTTAAACGTAAAGCAAGTCGCGCGATTGAATGACGTCATAGTCAACAGGTGCTTGGCGTGGCAGGGCTGTATACATATGCCTGTGGGGAGGGGGATCATAGGGGGCTTCAGCAAGGATAGATATCCATGATTGATATAAATTATCTGGTCAACAGTACTATTATGCATGCATGGCATTAAATGCATGGTACCATGACTGTACTGTCGTGGTAATAGTTTATATGAAACGGGAGGGGTAGCTAAAATTTCTTTATAATCTGATAGGTATCATGACGTTTAGGTCATGATTGATATAAAATATTATCGTTTCAACAGTAATATTATGCATGTATGGCATAGCATGGTACCATGACTGTACCGTCGTGGTACGAGTTATGAAACAGGAGGGGGTAGCTAAAATTTCCACACCAGTCCTGACTCAAATACCAACCCAAGGAATAGTAATTGATGTCATGATGAGTATAGACACGAAATTCAGCAAAGAAATGTTTAAAATTTGAACATGTCATGTGCCGTGAATATATCATAGAAAGCTTGTTAAAGGTATATGAAATGCGTATCAGATTAGACAGACACAATCAAGAAATTTTTTGGGAAAAGTTATTAAGTAAATCATTAATTATGATCTCATACATCATCCCGTAGTTGCAAGCAGAATATTTCTGTAGTCTGATGAGTACCATTACGCTTTAGATGTAGATATGGACTGCATTAGCTCTGAATTTCCGATGGATGCGCCGGCAAGGTTTGTTGACACTAGCAGACGTTTTGGTTCTGCTGTGTGACGTCACATGTGTGACGAGTATAAAGAGCGTTTCTTTTTACAAGGAATTATCTTGTTCTTAAATGCGGTCTGTGTATAACATGTTATAATAATGAAAATTACTAGATTGATAGCCCTATAAAACAATAATTGAATTGTTATGATGAACCAGTATTATACTGGTATAGTTAAAGTTCCATATTTATAGTTTAGAATCACACAGCCATTTCATATATTTCCATATATCACGTGTAAAAGCCAAATTCGGCTGCTGAAGGAATATAACGACGTGAATCCCAGCAAAATAAACAGATAATGTAAATGAAAAGAGTCAGTTCTTGAAATAAGGGTTTTAAGATAACTGAATATAATAAGACATTATGAAATAAGTTGTCAAACGTCAGAACACGAAAGCCGTCCGCAGTAGGTAGCCCTAGCGACGATAAGTATATGTTTTATGGTTTATGCCAAATGGCAAAGGTGATGTCAAGGCCTAGTAATCTACAAACTGGGTGGACTGCACCACACCGACCTCACGGACTAGCAGGAAAAAACTAGTATGGAAGATCGACTGGTAACCGAGGGCTAACCCTCGGCTATCTATAAGTCAACAAAGGATATAGAATAGTAAAATGACTGATAATTCTGTCGCTATAAATATAATTTTTCACGTGATACGTGCATAAAACGGGTGTGTGTATATCATGATGGAAAAGGAACGTAGCTGTAAAGCATATTAAAGATATGGGGGTGGTTTAAGGTTCTGTTGCCCAATTTGTACAGATACAGGTTTCCCCGTCCATCATGATATAAGATTTGTGAGGCATGATCCAGGAGCGGTTTACAGAAATTTGGAAAAAATTTGGAACGTACATACCAAAGTAAAGTTGAATAGCCAAAATAGATAATTTTGAACTAAGGTTAAGGGTTAAGGAGTCGATTATTTAGAGCATTACTGTACAATCCTGGTTTCAATTTTAACCCGGAGCAATGTGAAGATTGTTATCGCAAAATTAGACAGCATTTATTATCTTATTACCCATGTTAAGTACATGTATGAAGAGCACCTAAGAATGGCTGAAATGTGTATCAGGTTATTAACAATTTCAAACTCGTGACTATACATGTATATAAAGCCTGAGTTTAATGAGCATGTCATTTGCAGAATGAGGTCCCCAGAGGGTGAATTTAGAGATGCTATCCCACATAGCAGGCAAGCATCACTAAATTCACCCTCTGGTCACCTCATTCTGCACAGGCCTCAACTTCTCTGGAAAGTTTCTTTATTATCAAATTTCAATAGAATCTTCTTCACATAGATTTTATTTCTTTTTTAGTATAATTTCTCTTTTCCCCCAAAATTGGCAAATGACACATTGTGCATAATCGGGTTCCCAATGGGTGCATGTACATCTCAATATTCACCAATTGGGAACCTCAATCTGATTCTATGTCTCCCATAGCAGATGAGGCCATGCAGAATGAGGGTGAATTTGGTGATGCTAGCCCGCTATGCTAAATTCACCCTCTGGGGACCTCATTCTGCAAATGACAGGCACACTAAACTCGATCAGACTTGATGTATATATGCACAACCCTTAATTAGCCCGAGAACGAGACTTATATAATCACAGCGACTAGCAATCTCTACCAGAGCGCACCAGTCATACTTCCTTTCTGGGAGCGCACCAGTCATACTTCCTTTCTGGGAGCGCACCAGTCATACTTCCTTTCTGGGAGCGCACCAGTCATACTTCCTTTCTGGGAGCGCACCAGTCATACTTCCTTTCTGGGAGTGCACCAGTCATACTTCCTTTCTGACACTGTAACTGGCTGGGTACTAGTCTGCCGTTTCTATATTTAGCACAGGGTTCCAAACAAAATGGCGAACGATCGCCCCAAAGTCAAATTTCCTATGTGCTTTGAGAACAATTCCCACACTAATAACTTAATGATGGAATGAGGGATGAGGTTGGTATAGTTTTGCTGACGATTTTCGCAAGCAACTCATCAAAATTGTACAAATTAGAACTCTTGTGTCTGACTTGCCATGCGTGTTGTCGGGACGTTTTCGTCCATGTGCGTTTAGACTTTTGTGTTGATAAAATAATCTGAGAACCAAATCACACCGTTTCGAAATATAGTTCTTAGGTTCTGGTTTCCAAACTAATTAGTACGAAACCACACAAATTGTGTTCGATATTTTGTGTGCTTAATAAGGGCAGCATTTTGCTCTGCTCGCTTAGTATATATTTTAATATCACGGATGTCCACCAAATGTGGGCAAAATATCTCCGATAGCAGCAGTCTTACCGAGTCAAACAAGGGAGGTAAACCCTGCATGGAGTTTGAGCGACTTGCTTAGTTAACTAGAAGTCGGGTCCACAAAATATATTGGCCTAAGCATATTTGCATGCTTCAGAAATCCAGTTTGAACTAATTTGGTAGTGAAAACACTGGCAGACTAGCAATTTAAAGCCTGCCTAGACTGTCAAACTGTGTTGTTAATGCATAAAAGCCATAAAATTGCCTCCGCAAGCTATCACAGGCGAACTTCTAGGCACACACTAATTCCCTCTGAAAGCCATTAGTTTTGACTTGTCGGTTCACTGTAACTAATAACTCAGGAAAAAATTGGGAAATTGGGAATGGAATACGCGATGTGTGGAAAATCCGGAATCCAACTTAATTAAATTATGCTGCTGCTAAACCCACGGTGGGGAATCATGTGGTTTCGATGTTCATGAGAATCCACGCATTCAAAATGGCAAATGCAAACACAGTAATGCCCTAAGTGATCGACCTCTTAACCAAAGCAGAATTATGGGTAACTTTTCAGGATTTAGTCGGAAATATGGCTTGTTGCCATTCATCGGAAAGCTCTCGGGGAGAGCTTTCCGATGAATGGCAACAAGTCATATTATTATTATTATGGATATATCGCCTGTATTCAGTTTTCCAACAATAGTTGAGTTTGACATTGGGTGGGAAAATTGTCAACGCATCATTGACCTCAGATCTGTGAAGTGATCTGTGTATGCCATAAACCAATGAAATTCTGCATAATCTGCACCACTCGATCTCCAATGAAATGGAGGGAATCCCTTCAAAACAGAACCTAATTTTAATAGAGAGTTCTAGAGACGTAAATCTGATATAGGATTTTTGTTGGCTTTCCAAAGAGACTGGTACATAATCTTTGCTGCAGAGAATTCAGAGCCTTTGGTGTAAGCTCATACTATAAATAATAATTCTACAGTAATGTCCTAAATAATCGACCCCTAAACCACAGCAGAATTATGGGAAATTTTTCAGGATTTAGTCCGAAATATGGCTTGCTGCCATTCATCAGAAAGCTCTCGGTGAGAGCTTTCCAATGAATGGCAACAAGCCATATTTCGGACTAAATCCTGGAAAATTTCCCATAATTCTGCTGTGGATAAAGGCTCATATACTTCGGTTCGGGCATTACTGTATCTATATACATATGCTCTCCAATGGACAAAAAACATTTATAGCCTATTTAATATATATTCACACCCCACAAGGTAACATTTAGATGTCTGTTCATATTTGCCATTGACCTTTTTAACACCCAATAATATACACATAAATCTAACACATACCTAAGAGCTGTAGTCATCGGTCACAGGGCATGTCATCCATTAAAATGACTGGTCTGATCCTCCCCAGGTGAAGGTAGGTGATGATTTGATGCAATCCAGTGTGATATAATATAGGGGGCATAGCTATCATAGGCTACAAGGAACTAATTATTTCTGATAGGCCGTAGTGTTAACATTCTGTCCCAATCCATGCAGGATTCGATTAATTGATACAAATTTAACTTCAGTCTGGAGGAACCAAATCTGGGACATAATTTGAATTGAAAAAATATTCAGGATGCAGGCGATTTTCCAGTTCAAATATCCCCACTTTCATAACTACTGCCAGTTAGTTCAGCAGCAAATTAAAAAAAAATTCACCTATTCACTCATCCCAAATTCCCAAAATAATAAATAGTTCATATTCACTATCTACATGATTTGATCAGGAAATACCTATTTTAAAATTTTATGCATTTAATTTTCGGAAGATAATACATCAATCAGCTGCCAGGGATTTCTTAACCCGTAGAATGGTGTCCTTGCACTTTTCCAAGAATGATAATTCAACATACATGTACATGTAATCGACCTTTCACAGCTGTTAATCAAATAAATATTAGCGGATATTTCAACCAATCAGCATATATATTAGCATTTCGCCAATATTGTTTGGCTGAAAAGCATGATCCCCTGCTATTCTTACCAGGAATTATTCTAGAATATTCATGAATTATTCCAGAATGTTCTGGAATAATATTCCAGAATATTCTGGAATAATATTGTTGAATATTCCATGTTTATTCTTGTTTATTCATGTTTATTCATGTTTATTCTTGTTTATTCTTGTTTATTCATGTTTATTCATGTTTATTCTTGTTTATTCATGTTTATTCATGTTTATTCTTGTTTATTCTTGTTTATTCATGTTTATTCATGTTTATTCTTGTTTATTCTTGTTTATTCATGTATAAAGATAAAGATAAAGAATTCGTTAATTTACTGATTTTACATTGTTTTCTCACAATTCCAGTTTATTCATGTTTTAAGTACCAGGAATAACAAACTTGAATAAAGCAAGAATATTCTAGAATAATCTATAGAGTATTTGACTATAAGACCCACTTAATTTTCGAGTCACCGATTATTTTTTTTATAGTGCCTTAATATATGGTTTTAATAACAATCTATACCATAATATATGATTAAAATACAACAGTAGATGTTGGCGCAGTCGGATCATGGGAAATCCAAGAGAATACGCAGCTTTATATTTTATTAAAGTGCCTCAATGGGACATTTATATATATGTACCGGTACACTGTACAAGTTCATTTAACCATTGGCTCAAGGCAAGTAACTACAGTCCCATTCATTCATTTGTAGGGATAGTTTGATGATAGTATCCTCAGAGGGAGCATAAAGCTTTGCACATAATCTGACTCCTTCTTGGGACTATTTCTTGGATGACGACAAGCATCGACGTATATTGTAAATATAGATCGATGCGACAAGGGACATACAGTAATGCCCTAAATAATCGACTCCTTAACCACAGCAGAATTATGGGTAACCTTTCAGGATTTTAGTTGGAAATATGGCTCAGTGAGAGCATTCCGGTGAATGGCAACAAGCCTTATTTACGACTAAATCTTGAAAAATTACCCATAATTCTGCTGTGGTTAAGGAGTTGATTATTAAGGGCATTACTGTACATATGTGACCCGCCATATCAAATCCAGTCGGAAGTCGGGATTTTTTTACCCTGTGCCAATGCATTCTCTTATATATGCGAGTCGACCATAGGTCGCCTCACATATATAAGAGAATGCATTGGCCTAACTATTTTTAACAATTTTATAATTTCACCCATACAGAGCCCCAGACAAACATGAGCAGACGACACTCTTCTATGTGCTTCTATATATGTGTGGGGCTGTTTTTTTATTTTATGTCCAAAAAATTGTAAGAAACATTTATTTAAAAAACATGATAAAAAATTGTTAAGCCAATGCATTCTCTTATATATGCGAGGCGACCTATGGTCGACTCGCATATATAAGAGAATGCATTGGCACAGGGTAAAAAAATTCCCGACTTCCGACTGGATTTGATATGGCGGGTCACATGTGTACATTGTATGTCATGCATTACTAATGATACCCTGGGCTGAACATAGGTGACGATTTGATAGGCAATCAGACATGATGCTGCAGGGAGCATAGCTGTGTACATAATCACCATTGGTTCAGTGGTTCATAGATGATGGCAGATTCAAAGCAATACATTCTCTCATATATATACAGTAATGCTCTAAGTAATCGACTTCTTAACCACAGCAGAATTATGGGTAACTTTTCAGGATTTAGTCGGAAATATGGCTTGTTGCCATTCATTGGAAAGCTCTCCCCGAGAGCTTTCCGATGAATGGCAACAATTAAGCCATATTTCCGACTAAATCCTGAAAAGTTACCCATAATTCTGCTGTGGTTAAGAAGTCGATTACTTAGAGCATTACTGTACATGTATCAAGAGTCATAGAGACATGGAATCAGTATGATTGTTTTTTGCTTCATATGTGCTTAATTCAGTGAACGTGAACAAATTCTCATTTCATATCGAAATAGCCACGAATCAATCGGAATGGCACATGGAGATGTCCCTCATCTCAGATCAAGCTTGAAAATCTGTCCCGATTCCCATTGATTCATTTCTGGTGATTTAGCTTAATAAGTACAACAGATGGAGCACAATTAAGTCTCAGTTTAGTGTGGCATTGTCATTTGCAGAATGAGGTCCCCAGAGGGTGAATTTATGATGCTATCCTGCACAGTGGGCTGGCATCACTATATTCACCCTCTGGAGACCTCATTCTGCTTAGGCTTCATCTTCTTTGGAAAGTTTCTTTTCTTTATTATCACATTTCTATTGAAACTTCTTCACATAGATTCTATTTCTTTATTAGTTTAGTTTCTCTATATCCCCAAATTGGCAGACAACACATTGCATGATCGAGGTTCCCAATGGGATTACATCACAATATTCACCATTTGGGAACTTCAATCTGAGTCTATTTCCCCCATAGCAGATGAGGCCAAAGCAGAATGAGGTCCCCAGAGGGTGAATTTGGGATGCTATAGCCCGCTATGCAGGAAAGCATCACTAAATTCACCCTCCGTGGACCTCATTCTGTAAATGACAGGCACACTAAACTCAGGCTTGATGGAAGATAATGCAAAAACAAAAATTCATTTGGCAAACATTTTGGCAAGTGCATTTTCAAATTATGTGATGTGAACTTTCCAGTCATAAAACATCATCGAAGGTGGATTATCCGTCACGCACGCCAACTTAGAGACAATTAACCCTTTACCCAACAAACCGGCCAAAACCGGCCAAATAAAGCTTCAACAGCCTAAAATATCTTGGGTCTGTCTCAATAGAACCATACAAATATGGATATCATTGGAACCGGCTCCTTGACCACATTGTGATAGTTACAGTTATGCCCTGTGCCAATGCATTCTCTTATATATGCGAGTCGACCATAGGTCGCCTCGCATATATAAGAGAATGCATTGGCCTAAAAAAAAATCTTTTTACCATTTTTTCTTACATTCTTTAACAATTTTATAATTTTTAATGTGTTAAGCCAATGCATTATCTTATATATGCGAGGCGACCTATGGTCGACTCGCATATATAAGAGAATGCATTGGCACAGGGCCGTTCTGTTGGGTAAAGGGTTAATGCAAAGGAAAACCTGATCAACAGATCTATCAACCTAGCGGTCATCAGTGATATGTCGAAAGTTATAAATGTACATGTAATTATTTTCCTTAGTTTTCACATAACAGTAATACCATTCGGTGTATATCAAATAGTTAATCAATCGCAAAAGGTAATTATAAAATTGGTTTTACAGTTAATCCTCTTTGTATGCACAATACTGCAACACTGCACAATGCGTATTTATGATATCCGTGTGTTGTGACCGGCGATTATCATGACAATAGGTTAATCAGTCGAATGTGAATGGCGAGCAAGGGATTACTAGTAATTGGTGGTTCATCAGCTTTGTTGCCAACTTAGACACAGGATGAAATATTAGGCAAAAACAAAATATACCTTTGTTTCTGGTGACATGCAAGAAATAAATAGATGCGGGCGGGTGGCTTTTCATTTTATTTAATTTTTTCATTTTATTTTCAACTTTGCTCAAAATAAATATGAATACCCCATGCCACCCAGACTGCTTCTCCTTGTTTTTAATGTACTATAAAATAATAAAACTAAGTACATAATATTAGAATATAAGTGTAATTTATTGTTTTATTGAATAAAACATGAAAATGAAAAAAAAAAGTTTTATTTGGCTGTGAACTAATTAAAGTTTGGTATAATTTCCGGTTTAACAGTACACGCAATGTGTCCATTTTACACGGAAATGAATCAGTTTACATGGAAAATAAAATCTGATGCGTACTAAATTTTTTGCAAAATCAATAAAATGAAAACGGTCGGGGGCGCCAGAATAGGGGCGGGCGGGTCACCAGAAACACAGGTCTTTTTTATTTTGGCCTTATGTATAGTCTGACCATCCTTTTTGGAGTACTTCATAGATGACGACACAGAACATACATGTATGTCATGCATTGCGACAGACTGATCTCCCTGCATGGGCTGAACATAGGTGTAGGTGACAATTTGATATGCACATAATCACCATCATTGTCAGTCTTTGATGCCGCAGTCGGATCATGGGAAATCACAAATGATACACAGCTTCATATTCTCTATTAAGCACATGACAATCACTGCACCAGTTCTTATAACCAAGCCTTGAAATAGGGTGTCTGTCATTTGCAGAATGAGGTCCCCAGAGGGTGAATTTAGTGATGCTACCCCGCATAGTGGGATAGCATCACCAAATTCACCCTCTGGGGACGTCATTCTGCAAATGACAGACACACTATTTCAAGGCTTGCTTATAACCCTTTCATGATGGGAGCTGCGCTGGTGCAGCATTAATCCTGTGTCTTGGATATATAAGAGAATGCACTGGCTTACAAGGTCAAGGTAAATTTTGTTAGGCCAATGTATTCTCTTATATATAAGCAAGGCTCCCTATGGGACTCGAATATACCCCGCTGGACAAAACAAGTGACCATTGGCACTGCAGTGTATTTGCCGTTTGGCCGCAGTGTCAGAGTTTGTAACTGCAGTTGAGCACCGCGGCCGAATGGCAAGTACACAGCGGCCGAACAGCAAGTATACTGCGGCCGAACGGCAAGTACACCATGGCCGAAAGGCCCCGAATGGCATGTACGTGTACACCGTGGTTAGATTAATGGTTTGTATCGTCTCTTTTCAGTTTAATGAACGTACTACACCGCTGCAACAACACCATGGCCGAATGGCAAGTACACCGCGGCCCAACTGTAGTTAGCCGGTGGAGCCTGGTGTAGTTGCATTTCGGCCGCGGTGGCAATGCTAACAGCACTGCAATTAAGTGGACACTTGTTTTGTCCAGCTGGGTATAAGATATAAGAAAATGCATTGACACAGGGTTTACGCATAATTTCAGGAAGCTCCAGTCATGGAAGGGTTAACCATTGGCTCACGGTTATTTACTATATTCCCATTCATTTGTTGGGATATTTTGCTGATATGATACTCAGAGGGAGCATAAAGCTACATGGTTTGCACATACATGTAATCTGACTATATCCTTGACGGGAGTACTTAAGTATTTCGTGGATGACAACACAGGACATACATATACCGGTATATGTACTGCATTAAAATTATCGGCTGATCTTTATGGAGGTGCATTAAGATACAGTAATGCCCTAATTAATCGCCTCCTTAACCACAGCAGAATTATGGGTAACTTTTCAGGATTTTGTCGGAAATATAGCTTGTTGCCATTCATCGGAAAGCTCTCAGTAAGAGCTTTCCGATGAATGGCAACAAGCCATATTTTCGACTAAATCCTGAAAAGTTACCCATAATTCATAATTCTGCTGTGGTTATGGAGTCGATTAATTAGGGCATTACTGTATCTGATTATTTGATACAGCCAAGAGTGAAGCTACAAGAGTGAAGCTACAGGGATCATAGCTACCTGTACATGTATAAGCCTGATCTTAGTGTGTCTAACATTTGCAGAATAAGGTCCCAAAAGGGTGAATTTAGTGAAGCAAGCACCACCAATTTCACCCTCTGGGGTCCTCGATCATTATGCATGGCCTCATCTGCTGGGAGACATAAACTCAGATTATAAAAGTTCCCAAATGGAGAATATTGAGATGTACACCCATTGGGAACCTCGATTATGCAATGCATCGTCTGTCAATTTTGGGATATACATGTACCTGTAGAGAAACTAAATAAGAAATTGTATCTAAGTGAAGAAGTTTCTATAGAAATATGATAATTAAGAAACTTTCCAGAGAAGATGAGGCCTAAGCAGAATGAGGTCTCCAGAGGGTGAATTTAGTGATGCTAGCCCACTAAATTCACCCTCTAGGGACCTCATTCTGCAAATGACAGGCACCGTTATTCTCAGGCCGAGAGCTTTCCGATGAATGGCAACAAGCCATATTTCCGACTAAATCCTGAAAAGTTACCCATAATTCTGCTTTGGTTAAGAGGTCGATTAAATTAGAGCATTACTGTACATGGTGGCATCCGAGGCTCATGGGAAATCCCGGAGAATGCAGTTTTATAGTTTATTAAAGTGTTTTGAGGCACTCAGGGGTACATGTTCTAGTATGTGACAATCACTGCCAGAGTTCTTTTGGGAGCCGCATTAGCGACGTGACAACTACCAATACCATAAAGAGGCAGTGAAGTGGAAATCTCTCAAAGATAAATTCCGCAGACCACATCGTACCTGGGAATGCCGCCCTGAGTGCTCTGTGCAGGTCAGTGCTAGGGTGTCACGTCGGATTGGGTGCTGATGTTAATGGCTGTCATGTGTATAATGTGCACGTAAATGTCCGAACCCTGCCATGGGGCCGGCAAAATTATAAACAAAAACACATGCATAGGACCACAGTCGAAATAAGGCAAAATTCAACAGAGCTAGGGGCATTAAAGCTAAATGCACATATATGACCATCCTTGTCGGAGTACTTCATAGGTGACGACATAGGGCATACTAGTACATGTATGTGATGCATTAATAATGACTGACTAATCTCCTCGGCTGAATATAGGTGACGACATAGGGCATACATGTATGTCATGCATTAATAATTATATACTGACTAATCCCCCCCCCAGCTGAACATAGGTGACGATTTGATATGCAATCAGGCATAAGTGTACTGATGTTGTAGGGAGCATAACTACTAGTATATGTGCACATAATAACCATTACAGTCAGAGTGTTTCATAGATGACCGCACAGATGGGTCATCCTGGTATTTTAATTTAGTTGGAGGCTAAACAATTCATATAGATACATTAGGAGTGTGCACATAAATCTAACCTTGGAGTATTTTATACTTATACAGTAATGCTCCAATTAATCGACTCCTTAACCACAGCAGAATTATGGGTAACTTTTCAGGATTTAGTCGGAAATATGGCTTGTTGCCATTCATCAGAAAGCTCTCCCCGAGAATGAACAAGCCATATTTCCGACTAAATCCGGAAAAGTTACCCATAATTCTGCTGTGGTTAAGGAGTCGATTATTTAGAGCATTACTGTATATGATGGCATGAGTGTGGTCTTTGTGGTGTGACCCCCAGAGACATAGCCTCATATTTTATTAAAGGGCTTTGGGATCGGTTATGTTGTGATACCGGTATATATAATCACTGCCCAAGTTCTTTATCCATTTATCATGATGGCTGGATATATATGATGAAGGGTACATGTACATGTAGTTACGGCAATATCATACCACTAAAGTTTGGGCTGAAGTTTCTTAGAATCCTCCCACTTAACCACCCATCCTTCCAGGTTTTTTTCTGTTATTGTTCCAGATATTTGTCTCTTTCTATTGTGAATCTTTTGATATTTCATAAAAGTTATTTTTAATGAATAATGGCTGCGGGCAGTTAAAGAGCATTTCTTGCAAAATATAAAACTGTGGGCGACGACGGGGATGTCATATGATATTACCTGTACATGACCGTGATCAGAGTATCTAAGTTCAGGGTCTGTATATAATCAAAACATGGCCATTTCAACAAGAAATTACAATTTGTTCAAGCATATTATGAAGTAATGAACATGTCATACTGACCCAATGCCTCGTTCTGATAAACGTTCAATGTACATTATATCCAGTGACAACTAATATTTGAATGGTTAACAGAACGCTATTGCTGAGGCAGTACGTGCAATACATTTCAGGTAAAACGGAGGGACAGTGCTATTACATGTAGATACATGTGTATTGTAGATTGATCCAGTTATTGAATTTATCAAGGAATTTTGGATGAAATTTTTAACCCTTTCATGACGGGAGTTGGTGTAGGATTAAGCATCATGTGCCAATGTATTCTCTTATACATGGAAGTCTCACGTGGGGAGCCTCGCATATATAATACAATGTATTGGCTTATAATGTCAAGGTAAATATTGTTAGGCCAACTCTTACCTATGGGAGACTCACATACAGGTACCCCCGCTGGACAAAACAAGTGTCCATTGGCACCGTGGTGTATTTGCTGTTCGGTCGCAGTGTCAGAGTTTGTAACTGCAGTTGAGCACCGCGGCCGAACGGCAAGTACACTGCAGCCGAGCGTCAAGTACACCATGGCCGAAAGGCAACTACAACACGGCCGAATGGCATGTACACCGTGGTTAGATTTCGGGTTTGTATCATCTTTTTTCAGTTTAATGAACGTACACCGCGGCAACTACACCATGGCCTAATGGCAAGTACACCGCAGCCCAACTGTTGTTAGCCGGTGGAGCCGCAGTGTAGTTGCATTTCGGCCGTGGTGGCAACGCTAACCGCACCGCGGTTAAGTGGACACTTGTTTTGTCCAGCAGGGTATATAAGAAAATTTCCAGTCATGGAAGAGTTAATGTGACGCAAATTACAGGTAGCAGATGAGACAACCATTCAGTATGTATATACACAATGTATTTGCATCGGCTCCCAATCTTGAAGTGTGTCTCGCATACCCGTAGTGTCATCGTAGGAAACCCTGGATATGGCACTATGAAAGACACACTACAAAATTCACCCAGTACATTTTTATTTTTTACAGTAATGCCCTAAATAATCGACTTCTTAAGTTGGAAGATACCATTGTATATTTGTATTCACAGATTTATGGTTTGCTTAATAAACAATACAATACATAAACATTTTTATTTTTATTCGGGAAAAGTTTGTTGGCGATTTCGTAAACCAACTAATTGGTGTTAATTAAATTGAAGAATTAAACTACCCTTATGGAGCCCCCCACAAACATGAGCAGACGACACTCAGCAATTCAAGCTGCCACCTGTATGGGGCTCCCTATAGGAAGCTCCAGTCATGAAAGGGTTAAGACAGACCATAGATATACAGTAATGCTCTAAATAATCGACTCCTTAACCACAGCAGAATTATGGGTAACTTTTCAGGATTTAGTCGGAAATATGGCTTGTTGCCATTCATGGGAAAGCTCCCATATTTCCGACTAAATCCTGAAAAGTTACCCATAATTCTGCTGTGGTTATTTAGAGCATTACAGTAAGACGCACTGATGCTAATAGCGTGCTCTAAAGTCATAGATTTCAGTCGAGATACATGTGATTATATTTTTGGATGTATTCAGTACTCGAGTAGTCAATTATTTAGGGCATTACTGTATGTTTCTGGGCTATTTTCACACTTGAATTCATGCATTCTCAAAGCATAATTTATGGCAATGAATGTTTGATTTGTGCATGATGCTCTTGGTACATGTACAATGTGAATCTGCATTGAGATGTGCAATCCACATACATGTAGTTTCTGCAAAAATTGGGGAATAATGGATTCAATTAAAGGGCATCTGTCAAATAAATTTAACAATAATAGTTTAATATATAACTACCCTGCTCGACAAAACAAGTGTCCATTGCCACCACGGTGTACTTGCCATTCGGCCGCGGTGTCAGTTTGTAAATGCAGTTGAGTACCGCAGCCGAACGGCAAGTATACCGCGGCTGAACGGCAAGTACATCGCGGCCGAACGGCAAGTACACCGTGCCAAATGACAAGTACACCACAGCCAAACGGCAACTACACCACAGCCGAATGGCAAGTATACCACAGCCCAACTGCAGTCAGCTGGTGGAGCCGCTGCGTAGTTGCAATTCGGCCGCGGTGGCATGGAAACCGCACCACGGTTAAGTAGACACTTGTTTTGTCCAACGGGGTACAGTAATGCTCTAATTAATCGACTCCTTAAACACAGCAGAATTATGGGTAACTTTTCAGGATTTATTCGGAAATATGGCTTGTTGTCATTCATCGGAAAGCTCTCGGGGAGAGCTTTCCAATGAATGGCAACAAGCCATATTTCCGAATAAATCCTGCAAAGTTACCCATAATTCTGCTGTGTTTAAGGAGTCGATTAATTAGAGCATTACTGTACTAGTATAATAGTTGAATTTATGATGTGCAAATACCTGATGGACACCTGAAGAAGCATACATGTGTACCTACATGATCACAAGTCGGGGATGGGGGCGGGGATGGCTAAGGAGAATGGGATAGGAGCCGCTGCATGGTTGTCTTGGGGGTACGGTAATGGCAGTGGATCAGTCAAATAATATACATTAGCAAAGAGTTAAACTCGGAATTCATGATATACAAATTTAAATAAAAGGGAAAACAATGACAATCCGATATCCAGTGAGGGATGGTGATGGTATGGGTGGAAAATATTATTTACAAGTCAGGGCATGCAGATATATAGGAACTAAGAATAATGATTCACAATAACCAGCAAATTATGTAAGAACAAACAACTTCCTCATTTAAAGTTAGGGTAAAACATACATGTACCATGCACGCCCACAAGCTATAAACATACATGTACCATGCACCCCCACAAGCTATAAACATCCGTGACCAGTCTACATCAAATTTGAATCATTGAAGTATAAACAAAACAACAGGTGATAAAAATAGGTAATTACCTGCGGGCAGGTCAGACGTGGTACACCTCTTCACCTTCAGGTAAATGTTCCTGCTCTTTATACACTGAAATCATAGATCAAATCATGGTGACACACCTGAAGAAATGCACACCTGACTTTATTAGAGAAAGCTAAATAGGCCAGCCACAGTGACTACAACACAACACACACCTGTATCAGAACACAGGTAAAATAACTCAATGACTCACCTGTCTAAATACCTGATAAATGACCGATCAAGCAAATCAATAAATTATACAGGTATCTCAGGTGTCCTGCACTGTGTCATGGGTTAGAATGTCCAGTCTTATAAAGTCCAATTTTATTTTTGTAAACAAATGCCGCTTTAGGATAGAATTCAGTGCATTGTCACTAGTCAATAATACATGCATGTAAGCTATGTGAATAATCCAACATGGCCGCCTGCCACACAAGTCCAGTCAATGAACCTGTCACCAAAATGTGTGGCTGTGAAGCATGGTAAACAATGCCCAGAGGTATATGAGGTACAACCATAAAGCACTTAGCACTGGACTGTATCAAGTTAATTAGTCCAGGTACACTGTCCTGCAATGACCATACCTCAAATTACAATACAGTCTGGTGCAAAATTAATAGCTTTGTGTCTGTTGACTTATACAGCTGGAGACAAAATGTTAGTGTTTTTATTCTGTGAGAAAAAATGTTGTGCATACAAATTTGGCTTTTTAGTTCAGTGGTTATATGGACTGGAATTTAATTTTTATTTTAATTGGAGAACAAGGTGAGAAGATAAACTAATTAAAGTTTAATTTAGGCCAAACCAATATTATAGCCTGGTTTACAAATATTTGGGTGGAAAAAAAGTAGTTACAGCAGGGGAAAAACAATTAATTACCACTCAAATAATTGAAAAAAATGTAGAAATATTGATAAATTTACAAGAATTTTTAAAACGTTATATATAGTTCATTCACATTGTAAAATAAACTGATATATTTCTTCCAATAGAATATTAAATAATTGTAGGAAAGGAAAAGAAAATAATATAAAAGACTGTCGTCAACTACAGTAATGCTCTAAATAATCAACTCCTTAACCACAGCAGAATTATGGGTAACTTTTCAGGATTTAGTCGGAAAAATGGCTTGCTGCCATTCATCGGAAAGCTCTCACTGCTGTGGTTAAGGAGTCGATTATTTAGAGCATTACTGTACTTTCTACACTCCATCCACCATATTTTAGTTAAAATAATCATAAACCAAGCAAAAGTTATATATACATATATATTTTTGCAATATTGCTGAATATTGGAGAAAATAAATGTAGGGTTGGTTTGAAAACCAGGCTATTAAATTCATGTTGCCTTTATTCAGTGTAAATAAGGTGATAAACCTGTATGTGTGGGACCTATTAAATTCCTGCTGCCTTACTTCAGTATAATAATGGGATATACCTTTATATGTGGGGGGCTATAACATTGGCAATAAACCTAGATAAGTTCAAATGGGTTATTTTTTATAGTCAATTATGTGATAGAAGCTTAGAATTTTATGTAAAGAAATTGACTCATAAACACATACATGTTACTTTTAAAACGTTTTCGCAATGGTTTATATGAAGGCTGGCTTTAAAATATATTTTCATGTCCAAATGAGACATTTTCAAATTATATCAGAACCTTTCATACATTTTAAATACATATTCAGGTTTCCAGACTAATTTTTAACAAAATCTGTGTTTTTTTTCCATTTCTGCTATGCCCGTATAGATCATATTCCACCAATACAAAACCTGGAAATCTTTTGATGTTGTGACAGGGAAGTTTATAACATTTAAAAAACAGTGCAGGTAATATATTTCTTAGCTAATACCTGTTCCTCAATAATGTAGTTCACTGTAGTGAAGGTTCCGACTTGGAAGTTGCATGATTTAAGTGACTTTGTGAGCGATTTTGCTTTGCATTATAGAATTTCTCCTAGGTAATTATAATTCAATATTTATTGCGATATCGGCTCAAAAGTCACCAAAAGGCATGAAATCTCGAGCTGGGACCACCCCCTACTGTGAAGTAGGTCATTGAGTAACAAATATTAAAAAATAAATATATTCTCTGCCATGTTTGTTCAATGTGATAAAGTTCCTGTCAGAAGGGCTCATAACACCAAAAAATTCCCCGTTTTTTTACTGGTGGAATATGATCTACGGGCGTCACAGCGATGAAGATTACAGATTCATGCCATGAACTACAGTAATGCCCTAAATAATCGACTCCTTAACCACAGAGGAATTATGGGAAATTTTTCAGGATTTAGTCGGAAATATGGCCTGTTGCAACAAGCCATATTTCCGAATAAATCCTGAAAAGTTACCCATAATTATGCTGTGGTTAACCCTTTACCCAACAAACCGGCCAAAACCGGCCAAATAAAGCTTCAACAGCCTAAATTATCTTCGGTCTGTCTCAATAGAACCATACAAATATGGATATCATTGGAACCGGCTCCTTGACCACATTGTGATAGTTACAGTTATGCCCTGTGCCAATGCATTCTCTTATATATGCGAGTCGACCATAGGTCGCCTCGCATATATAAGAGAATGCATTGGCCTAAAAAAATATTTTTCTACATTCTTTGACAATTTTATAATTTTTAATGTGTTAAGCCAATGCATTCTCTTATATATGCGAGGCGACCTATGGTCGACTCGCATATATAAGAGAATGCATTGGCACAGGGCCCTTCTGTTGGTTAAAGGGTTAAGGAGTCGATTATTTAGGGCATTACTGTATGATCTCTACGGGTGCAGTGCTGAAGATTAGAGATTCATGGCATGAACTAGTACGTGTCGTTTGTAACTTCCAAAATTCTTTAAGTATTCTATGTAGAATTTCAGACAATATGATACCCCAAACTATGTAAAATGGGGCCCAAAACTATGTAAAATGTTAACATTAACTATTTCTTTCAGATTGATTTGAATGCTGAGCAACAATGTGGAGACAAAAAATTTAAACTTTTGGAAATTCATGTCTGACACAACATTACTATAAATATAGATTGAAATTGTTCTCATTGTTTGATGGGGGTGTGGGTGTGCAGTACTATAAATATAGGTTGAATTGTTCCCATTGTTTGATGGGGGTGAGGGGGTGCAATTTACAAACTTCAAGGTGGACACCCCCAATGGAGTCCCTTCCTAAAATTTTGTGAAAACCCTGTGCCAATGCCTCGCATATGTGAGAGAATACATGGGCCTAACAATATTTGCCTTGACCTTGTAAGCCAATGCATTCTCTTATATATGAGAGGCTTCCTATGGGAGACACATGATCTTTAATGCTGCACCAGCTCAGCTCCCATCATGAAAGGGTTAAAATGTTCAAATAGTAATCCCTAAAAAGTGTGCCCCGGCCCTCTTTGGAAAGTTACAGAATTAAATGCTGTTTTTTCACTTTGATTTTATCCAAGCAACAGAACCTGGATAACTTGATGAGATCTCACTATTACTGAAGTGCGAAACAATTCATTAAATGGTACCAATATCGTAATCAAATTCTGGGACCAATCATAATTTAATAGATTCATGAAAGATGTGAATAGTTTGGTGGACATATGTGCAACACAATGGCAGAGATACTATATAGTATCTCTGACAATAGTGTATATGCCTAGTAAGAGTGATAACTCTAAAAGTATAAAAACATTATGGTGCCAATGTAACAGTGCAAGCATCTCTCGGGGCTTCATCAGTATCACCCCTGGTTAAGTGGTCCTGAATAGAGTTATCACCCCTGGTTAAGTGGTCCCGAATAGAGTTATCACCCCTGGTTAAGTGGGCCTGAATAGAGTTATCACCCCTGGTTAAGTGGTCCTAAATAGAGTTATCACCCCTGGTTAAGTGGTCCTGAATAGAGTTATCATCCCCTGGTTAAGTGGTCCTGAATAGAGTTATCACCCCTGGTTAAGTGGTCCTGAATAGAGTTATCACCCCTGGTTAAGTGGTCCTGAATAGAGTTATCTCCCCTGGGTAAGTGGTCCTGAATAGAGTATATCTCCCCTGGGTAAGTGGTCCTGAATAGAGTTATTTTCCCTGGTTAAGTTGGTCCTGAATAGAGTTATCACCCTGGTTAAGTGGTCCTGGATAGAGTTATCTCCCCTGGTTAAGTGGTCCTGAATAGAGTTATCTCCCCTGGTTAAGTGGTCCTGAATAGAGTTATCACCCCTGGTTAAGTGGTCCTGAATAGAGTTATCTCCCCTGGTTATAGTGGTCCTGAATAGAGTTATCACCCCTGGTTAATGTGGTCCTGAATAGAGTTATCACCCCCACTGGTTGAGTGGTCCCGAATAGAGTTATCACCCCTGGGTTAAGTGGTCCTGAATAGAGTTATCACCCCTGGTTAAGTGGTCCTGAATAGAGTTATCTCCCCTGGTTAAGTGGTCCTGAATAGAGTTATCATCCCCTGGTTAAGGTGGTCCTGAATAGAGTATCTCTCCCTGGTTAAGTGGTCCTGAATAGAGTTATCACCCCTGGTTAAGTGGTCCTGAATAGAGTTATCACCCCACTGGTTAAGTGGTCCTGAATAGAGTTATCACCCCTGGTTAAGTGGTCCTGGATAGAGTTATCTCCCCTGGTTAAGTGGTCCTGAATAGAGTTATCACCTCTGGTTGTAGGTCCTGAATAGAGTTATCACCCCACCGGTTAGTGGTCTGATAGAGTATCTCCTGGTAAGTGGTCCTGATAGGTTATCTCCCCTGGTTAAGTGGTCCTGAATAGAGTTATCACCCTGGTTAAGTGGTCCTGGATAGAGTTATCTCCCCTGGTTAGTGGTCCTGAATAGAGTTATCTCCCCTGGTTAAAGTGGTCCTGAATAGAGTTATCTCCCCTGGTTAAGTGGTCCCTGAATAGAGTTATCACCCCTGGTTAAGGTGGTCCTGAATAGAGTTATCACCCCTGGTTAAGTGGTCCTGAATAGAGTTATCACCCCACCTGGTTAAGTGGTCCTGAATAGAGTTATCACCCCTGGTTATAGGTGGTCCTGGATAGAGTTTCACCCCTGGTTAAGTGGTCCTGGATAGAGTTATCTCCCCGTGGTTAAGTGGTCCTGAATAGAGTTATCACCCCTGGTTAAGTGGTCCTGAATAGTCGTTTATCACCCCACTGGTTAAGTGGTCCTGAATAGAGTTATCTCCTCTGGTTAAGTGGTCCTGAATAGAGTTATCACCCCTGGTTAAGTGGTCCTGAATAGAGTTATCTCCCTGTTAAGTGGTCCTGAATAGAGTTATCACCCCTGGTTGTGGTCCTGAATAGAGTTATCACCCCACTGGTTAAGTGGTCTGAATAGAGTTATCACCCCTGGTTAAGTGGTCCTGGATAGAGTTATCTCCCCTGGTTAAGTGGTCCTAAATAGAGTTATCCACCCCTGGTTAAGTGGTCCTGAATAGAGTTATCACCCCTGGTTAAGTGGTCCTGAATAGAGTTATCTCCCCTGGTTAAGTGGTCCTAATAGAGTTATCTCCCCTGGTTAAGTGGTCCTGAATAGAGTTATCTCCTCTGGTTAAGTGGTCCTGAATAGAGTTATCACCCCTGGTTAAGTGGTCCTGAATAGAGTTATCACCACTGGTTAAGTGGGTCCCGATAGAGTTATCACCCCTGGTTAAGTGGTCCCGAATAGAGTTATCACCCCTGGTTAAGTGGGCCTGAATAGAGTTATCACACCTGGTTAAGTGGTCCTAAATAGAGTCATCACCCCCTGGTTAAGTGGTCCTGAATAGAGTTATCTCCCCTGGGTAAGTGGTCCTGAATAGAGTTATCTCCCCTGGGTAAGTGGTCCTGAATAGAGTTATCTCCCCTGGGTAAGTGGTCCTGAATAGAGTTATCACCCCTGGTTAAGTGGTCCTGAATAGAGTTATCTCCCCTGGTTAAGTGGTCCTGAATAGAGTTATCATCCCCTGGTTAAGTGGTCCTGAATAGAGTTATCTCCCCTGGGTAAGTGGTCCTGAATAGAGTTATCTCCCCTGGTTAAGTGGTCCTGAATAGAGTTATCATCCCCTGGTTAAGTGGTCCTGAATAGAGTTATCTCCCCTGGTTATGTGGTCCTGAATAGAGTTATCACCCCTGGTTAAGTGGTCCTGAATAGAGTTATCACCCCTGGTTAAGTGGTCCTGAATAGAGGTATCACCCCTGGTTAAGTGGTCCTGAATAGAGTTATCTCCCCTGGTTAAGTGGTCCTGAATAGAGTTATCACCCCTGGTTAAGTGGTCCTGAATAGAGTTATCACCCCTGGTTAAGTGGTCCTGAATAGAGTTATCACCCCTGGTTAAGTGGTCCTGAATAGAGTTATCTCCCCTGGTTAAGTGGTCCTGAATAGAGTTATCACCCCTGGTTAAGTGGTCCTGAATAGAGTTATCACCCCTGGTTAAGTGGTCCTGAATAGAGTTATCACCCCTGGTTAAGTGGTCCTGAATAGAGTTATCACCCCTGGTTAAGTGGTCCTGAATAGAGTTATCACCCCACTGGTTAAGTGGTCCTGAATAGAGTTATCACCCCTGGTTAAGTGGTCCTGAATAGAGTTATCTCCCCTGGTTAAGTGGTCCTGAATAGAGTTATCACCACTGGTTAAGTGGTCCTGAATAGAGTTATCACCCCTGGTTAAGTGGTCCTGAATAGAGTTATCACCCCTGGTTAAGTGGTCCTGAATAGAGTTATCTCCCCTGGGTAAGTGGTCCTGAATAGAGTTATCTCCCCTGGTTAAGTGGTCCTGAATAGAGTTATCACCCCTGGTTAAGTGGTCCTGAATAGAGTTATCTCCCCTGGTTAAGTGGTCCTGAATAGAGTTATCATCCCCTGGTTAAGTGGTCCTGAATAGAGTTATCTCCCCTGGGTAAGTGGTCCTGAATAGAGTTATCTCCCCTGGTTAAGTGGTCCTGAATAGAGTTATCATCCCCTGGTTAAGTGGTCCTGAATAGAGTTATCTCCCCTGGTTATGTGGTCCTGAATAGAGTTATCACCCCTGGTTAAGTGGTCCTGAATAGAGTTATCACCCCTGGTTAAGTGGTCCTGAATAGAGTTATCACCCCTGGTTAAGTGGTCCTGAATAGAGTTATCACCCCTGGTTAAGTGGTCCTGAATAGAGTTATCTCCCCTGGTTAAGTGGTCCTGAATAGAGTTATCACCCCTGGTTAAGTGGTCCTAAATAGAGTTATCACTCCTGGTTAAGTGGTCCTGAATAGAGTTATCTCCCCTGGTTAAGTGGTCCTGAATAGAGTTATCACCCCTGGTTAAGTGGTCCTGAATAGAGTTATCACCCCTGGTTAAGTGGTCCTGAATAGAGTTATCACCCCTGGTTAAGTGGTCCTGAATAGAGTTATCACCCCTGGTTAAGTGGTCCTGAATAGAGTTATCACCCCTGGTTAAGTGGTCCTGAATAGAGTTATCACCCCACTGGTTAAGTGGTCCTGAATAGAGTTATCACCCCTGGTTAAGTGGTCCTGAATAGAGTTATCTCCCCTGGTTAAGTGGTCCTGAATAGAGTTATCTCCCCTGGTTAAGTGGTCCTGAATAGAGTTATCACCCCTGGTTAAGTGGTCCTGAATAGAGTTATCACCCCTGGTTAAGTGGTCCTGAATAGAGTTATCACCCCTGGTTAAGTGGTCCTGAATAGAGTTATCTCCCCTGGTTAAGTGGTCCTGAATAGAGTTATCACCACTGGTTAAGTGGTCCTGAATAGAGTTATCACCCCTGGTTAAGTGGTCCTGAATAGAGTTATCACCCCTGGTTAAGTGGTCCCGAATAGAGTTATCACCCCTGGTTAAGTGGGCCTGAATAGAGTTATCACCCCTGGTTAAGTGGTCCTGAATAGAGTTATCACCCCTGGTTAAGTGGTCTTGCTAATTTAGTATGATGCCGGTGGTTCCTGCTGAATTTATATGATCCTGGTAGGGAAAACTGATGGTGTTAAGAAAATTTACTGTATTTTTTCTAAAAATTTTATTTTCGAGGTGTTTGGATAATCTGAACAAATAAAAGCAAAGCCAGTGTTAAAAACCGATATACTTTAACCCTTTCATGACTGGAGCGTCCTGAAATTTTGCGAAATAAAACCCTGTGCCAATGCATTCTCTTATATATGTGAGTCTCCTATAGGCTACCATGATTTATGCCCTTCTTCAAACAATTCTTTGTCAACTTCATAAACCTCAGTGTAAGACTTCTCACGAAGCCATTCTATCAGTCATAATAGTATGGGAATATAAAGACTTCTCACCAAACCGTTCTATAAGTAATAATAACATGGGAAAATGAGAATAATTGAGATATTATTAAGATGGTTTTATTCATTTTTATTAAAAAAAAAGTATTACAAGGATAGTACCAGCTTTTAACCCTTTACCCAACAAACCGGCCAAAACCGGCCAAATAAAGCTTCAACAGCCTAAAATATCTTCGGTCTGTCTCAATAGAACCATACAAATATGGATATCATTGGAACCGGCTCCTTGACCACATAGTGATAGTTACAGTTATGCCCTGGGCCAATGCATTCTCTTATATATGTGAGTCGACCATAGGTCGCCTCGCATATATAAGAGAATGCATTGGCCTAAAAAAAATCTGTTTTTAACACTTTTTACCATTTTTTCTTACATTCTTTAACAATTTTATAATTTTTAATGTGTTAAGCCAATGCATTCTCTTATATATGCGAGGCGACCTATGGTCGACTCGCATATATAAGAGAATGCATTGGCACATGGCCCTTCTGTTGGGTAAAGGGTTAAAATGTAAAGGTAATTATTGTTAGGCCAAAGTATTCACTTATATATGCGAGGCTCCCTTATACAATCTAATGAATAATTTTAAACTTGATGTTGCATGACTACCTGAATGAGAAAAGCCTGGAAAGTGATATAAGTAAATTTCATATTTCATCAATGATGGAACAACTAGATCGACAAGGCGGAAAAGAGCAAGACAATAAACTACAAGTATATGGCAAACTCTATTCAAAATTGAAATATCAGTCATATTTGGTACAGTTGCTACCAAAAACACTCACGAGATACCTAACTTCGCTACGACTGAGCGTACATGGCTTAGCAGCGGAAAGGGATCACTACAAACGACAAAAAAGATAGAAAATGTACTCATTGTAATATTTTTTTCTAGACAATGAGGAACATTTTTTCCTTTTCTGTAAAAAATATGTTCGATTTCGACACAATTTGTTTACAAAGCTCAATCTTTCGGTTAATGGTCTACAACCTAATTCTATCCAGTAAATTGAAATACTTTCAAAACTCTTAAATCCGACTAAAGAACGTAATACCTGACTAATATCTGAATATGTTAAGCAGGGTTTCCATTAGTACGGCTTAGCGTCCATAGGACGGCCTCATTCCCCTCGCAGATGATCTGTTTGATTCATGCATGTACCAAAAGTCAATAGAAATGTGCCATAAAAAATCCGGCTGCAATGGGAGTTTGGTCAAAGAATGTCAAACTGCCGAGTCAGGACTCGGAGATTTTTGTGTACAGGATTTCCATGGATGAAACTACTGATGCTCCGAGATCCCGTGCATTGGGACTATATAATTAATGGGTCCCTCTGCGGAGTTCATATTCTGCGATTCATTTTGATTTTACAATTTTACAACGATGCACGTGTTCACATTTCCCACCAAAATTAAATTATATTTTATAACACGTTGGCTAAAACTGTTCTATAGCAGCGGTCGTCACTATAGTTATTGGACTAATGCAGACTACGTGCGTAATTACATGATTAATGATCTGGATACCATCAACACAATTGATGCACCCACGGAAATGATCGACTTGCCACAGTCACTTGCGTAACATACTTAGCTTTGGATTTCTTTGTGATTATCTCAGGTGCAAGGAAATGGCTACTTTTCAGTGACAAATAACAAAATTTTCCATGGTCTTCCCGTCGAGTTATATGTTTCCCCAATACGAACTCATTAAAATCCCCCTGGCGGAAACCTTGATGTTAAGGCTTGTATATCACCAAACAACTAATTGATCATTAGTAGAATTTAATGTGGAGATGGTATATGAAGGCTTTCAACTCATTTAACAGAAGTATATATTCAATGTTTAATATGAACATTCCTATTTTTTTAGAAATCAACATGCTTTTATTTATTATTACTATAATATGTTGGCAGAAACCATTGTATATTTGCATTCACAAATTTATATTTGTTTTAACAGATTTATGGTTTGTTTAACCCTTTACCCAACAGAAGGGCCCTGTGCCAATGCATTCTCTTATATATGCGAGTCGACCATAGGTCGCCTCGCATATATAAGATAATGCATTGGCTTAACACATTAAAAATTATAAAATTGTTAAAGAATGTAAGAAAAAATGGTAAAAAGTGTTAAAAAAAGATTTTTGTTAGGCCAATGCATTCTCTTATATATGCGAGGCGACCTATGGTCGACTCGCATATATAAGAGAATGCATTGGCACAGGGCATAACTGTAACTATCACAATGTGGTCAAGGAGCCGGTTCCAATGATATCCATATTTGTATGGTTCTATTGAGACAGACCGAAGATATTTTAGGCTGTTGAAGCTTTATTTGGCCAGTTTTGGCCGGTTTGTTGGGTAAAGGGTTAATAAACAATACAATACACAAACAGAACAACATTTTAATTTTTATTCATGAAAAGTTTGTCGGCGAGTTCGTAAACCAACTAATTAGTGTTGCCGTACAGTAATGCTCTAAATAATCGACTCCTTAACCACAGCAGAATTATGGGTAACTTTTCAGGATTTAGTCGGAAATATGGCTTGTTGCCATTCATCGGAAAGCTCTCACTCAATTATTTAGGGCATTACTGTATGTCGTCAGCATGAACATAACTAACTTCTGGGACCAATCATAATTTAACCCTTTACCCAACAAAACGGCCAAAACCGGCCAAATAAAGCTTCAACAGCCTAAAATGTCTTCTGTCTGTCTCAATAGAACCATACAAATATGGATATCATTGGAACCGGCTCCTTGACCACATTGTGATAGTTACAGTTAGCCCTGTGCCAATGCATTCTCTTATATATGCGAGTCGACCATAGGTCGCCTCGCATATATAAGAGAATGCATTGGCCTAAAAAAAATCTTTTTTTAACACTTTTTACCATTTTTTCTTACATTCTTTAACAATTTTATAATTTTTAATGTGTTAAGCCAATGTTTTCTCTTATATATGCGAGGCGACCTATGGTCGACTCGCATATATAAGAGAATGCATTGGCACAGGGCCGTTCTGTTGGTTAAAGGGTTAATAGATTCTTGAAAGATGTTGAATCGTTTGGTATATGCCTAATAAGAGTGATAACTCTAAAAGTATAAAAACACGATGGTGCCCATGTATGAGAGCAATCATTCCCCGGCTACATTAGTATTAGATCATGAATCTCCACTCTCTAGCTATCCCGGTAGAGATCATATTCCACCAGTACAAAACATGGGAACTTTTTTTGCTTTGCATTTCTTACAATATGGAATTTCTTCCGGGCAATTAATTAAAACTGATGCTGCTCAAGATTCTATTTCTTTTTTAGTTTACTTTTTGTATCCCCAAATTGGCAGACGACACATTTCATAATCGAGGTTCCCAATGGGTGTACATCACCATATTCACCATCTAGGAACTTCAATCTGAGTATGTCTCCCATAGCAGATGAGGCCATGCAGAATGAGGTCCCCAGAGGGTGAATTTAGTGCTGCTAGCCTGCTATGCAGGATAGCATCACTAAATTCACCCTCTAGGGACCTCATTCTGCAAATGACAGACACACTAAACTCAGCTAGGCTTGGTCAGATATTAAGACATCCATCTCAAACCTCACTGATAAAGTTTAATATTTAACCCTTTACCCAACAAACCGGCCAAAACCGGCCAAATAAAGCTTCAAAAGCCTAAACTATCTTGGGTCTGTCTCAATAGAACCATACAAATATGGATATCATTGGAACCGGCTCCTTGACCACATTGCGATAGCTACAGTTATGCCCTGTGCCAATGCATTCTCTTATATATGCGAGTCGACCATAGGTCGCCTCGCATATATAAGAGAATGCATTGGCCTAAACAAAATATTTTTTTAACACTTTTTACCATTTTTTCTTACATTCTTTTACAATTTTATAATTTTTAATGTGTTAAGCCAATGCATTCTCTTATATATGCGAGGCGACCTATGGTCGACTCGCATATATAAGAGAATGCATTGGCACAGGGCCCTTCTGTTGGGTAAAGGGTTAACCCACAGGGTGGAAGCATGCACTACAGAGTGTCGTCTGCTCCAGTCTATGTGGGGCTCTCTATGGGTTATACACACTAAACTCAGACTTGATGCTGCTAAGAAAATGTTCCGTTTTCCGTTATTTTTTTTTATAATTGTCGTTTTCGCGGTGTTTGAACAAATCGAAGAAAAGTCAGTGTTAAGAACTGATGTACTTTAAAATACTTCAACATATGACGGCGCTGCATGGTGTTTGCAAAACAACAGGAATAGCCTGATCTTGGTAATGGTCGGTTACATAGCCGTTATTATAATAATTTATTACATGCATGTTTTAAATGTGGATTTATACACATATTTATAATGGTTTAATCGATTCTTTCAGATTATCCTAAAATGCAAAAATGACAACTTTAGATAAAATAACGGTAGTTTTAATTAACAGCATCGGTTTGCCCTACCATCATCATAGAAGTTCAGTTGAACCCACCAGCATCATAGCAAATTAGCAAACAACTAATTACATACAGATGGGTTGAACGTAAAGCTCTATCTGTGAGCTTTAACCCTTTGAGTGCCAGGGGCCGATATTATCGGCCCTAAACCTACACAATAAGTCTGTTAAAGAATATAATAAAATATATTAAAATTGTAAAAAATTGTAAAAAAAACAAAAAAAACAATAAACCAATGCATTCTCTTATGATCACATGATCTTTAATGCTGCATGAGCGCATCTCCCGCCATGATTAAAAGCTGCGTACTATCCTTGTAATACTTTTTTTTTAATAAAAATGAATAAAACCATCTTAATAATATCTCAATTATTCTCATTTTCCCATGTTATTATTACTTATAGAACGGCTTGGTGAGAAGTCTTTATATTCCCATGTTATTATTACTTATAGAACGGCTTGGTGAGAAGTCTTTATATTCCCACGTTATTATTACTTATAGAACGGTTTGGTGAGAAGTCTTTATATTCCCATGTTATTATTACTTATAGAACGGTTTGGTGAGAAGTCTTTATATTCCCATGTTATTATTACTTATAGAACGGCTTGGTGAGAAGTCTTTATATTCCCACGTTATTATTACTTATAGAACGGCTTGGTGAGAAGTCTTTATATTCCCACGTTATTATTACTTATAGAACGGTTTGGTGAGAAGTCTTTATATTCCCATGTTATTATTACTTATAGAACGGTTCGGTGAGAAGTCTTTATATTCCCATGTTATTATTACTTATAGAACGGCTTGGTGAGAAGTCTTTATATTCCCACGTTATTATTACTTATAGAACGGCTTGGTGAGAAGTCTTTATATTCCCACGTTATTATTACTTATAGAACGGTTTGGTGAGAAGTCTTTATATTCCCATGTTATTATTACTTATAGAACGGCTTGGTGAGAAGTCTTTATATTCCCATGTTATTATTACTTATAGAACGGCTTGGTGAGAAGTCTTTATATTCCCATGTTATTATTACTTATAGAACGGTTTGGTGAGAAGTCTTTATATTCCCACGTTATTATTACTTATAGAACGGCTTGGTGAGAAGTCTTTATATTCCCACGTTATTATTACTTATAGAACGGTTTGGTGAGAAGTCTTTATATTCCCATGTTATTATTACTTATAGAACGGCTTGGTGAGAAGTCTTTATATTCCCATGTTATTATTACTTATAGAACGGTTTGGTGAGAAGTCTTTATATTCCCACGTTATTATTACTTATAGAACGGTTTGGTGAGAAGTCTTTATATTCCCATGTTATTATTACTTATAGAACGGTTTGGTGAGAAGTCTTTATATTCCCACGTTATTATTACTTATAGAACGGTTTGGTGAGAAGTCTTTATATTCCCACGTTATTATTACTTATAGAACGGTTTGGTGAGAAGTCTTTATATTCCCACGTTATTATTACTTATAGAACGGTTTGGTGAGAAGTCTTTATATTCCCACGTTATTATTACTTATAGAATGGTTTGGTGAGAAGTCTTTATATTCCCATGTTATTATTACTTATAGAACGGTTTGGTGAGAAGTCTTTATATTCCCATTTTATTATTACTTATAGAACGGTTTGGTGAGAAGTCTTTATATTCCCATGTTATTATTACTAATAGAACGGTTTGGTGAGAAGTCTTTATATTCCCATGTTATTATTACTTATAGAACGGTTTGGTGAGAAGTCTTTATATTCCCACGTTATTATTACTTATAGAACGGCTTGGTGAGAAGTCTTTATATTCCCATGTTATTATTACTTATAGAATGGTTTGGTGAGAAGTCTTTATATTCCCACGTTATTATTACTTATAGAACGGCTTGGTGAGAAGTCTTTATATTCCCATGTTATTATTACTTATAGAACGGCTTGGTGAGAAGTCTTTATATTCCCATGTTATTATTACTTATAGAATGGCTTGGTGAGAAGTCTTTATATTCCCATGTTATTATTACTTATAGAACGGCTTGGTGAGAAGTCTTTATATTCCCATGTTATTATTACTTATAGAACGGCTTGGTGAGAAGTCTTTATATTCCCATGTTATTATTACTTATAGAACAGTTTGGTGAGAAGTCTTTATATTCCCATGTTATTATTACTTATAGAACGGTTTGGTGAGAAGTCTTTATATTCCCACGTTATTATTACTTATAGAACGGTTTGGTGAGAAGTCTTTATATTCCCATGTTATTATTACTTATAGAACGGTTTGGTGAGAAGTCTTTATATTCCCATGTTATTATTACTTATAGAACGGTTTGGTGAGAAGTCTTTATATTCCCACGTTATTATTACTTATAGAACGGCTTGGTGAGAAGTCTTTATATTCCCACGTTATTATTACTTATAGAACGGTTTGGTGAGAAGTCTTTATATTCCCACGTTATTATTACTTATAGAACGGCTTGGTGAGAAGTCTTTATATTCCCACGTTATTATTACTTATAGAACGGTTTGGTGAGAAGTCTTTATATTCCCACGTTATTATTACTTATAGAACGGTTTGGTGAGAAGTCTTTATATTCCCACGTTATTATTACTTATAGAACGGTTTGGTGAGAAGTCTTTATATTCCCACGTTATTATTACTTATAGAACGGTTTGGTGAGAAGTCTTTATATTCCCACGTTATTATTACTTATAGAACGGTTTGGTGAGAAGTCTTTATATTCCCACGTTATTATTACTTATAGAACGGCTTGGTGAGAAGTCTTTATATTCCCATGTTATTATTACTTATAGAACGGTTTGGTGAGAAGTCTTTATATTCCCACGTTATTATTACTTATAGAACGGTTTGGTGAGAAGTCTTTATATTCCCACGTTATTATTACTTATAGAACGGCTTGGTGAGAAGTCTTTATATTCCCACGTTATTATTACTTATAGAACGGTTTGGTGAGAAGTCTTTATATTCCCACGTTATTATTACTTATAGAACGGCTTGGTGAGAAGTCTTTATATTCCCACGTTATTATTACTTATAGAACGGTTTGGTGAGAAGTCTTTATATTCCCACGTTATTATTACTTATAGAACGGTTTGGTGAGAAGTCTTTATATTCCCACGTTATTATTACTTATAGAACGGTTTGGTGAGAAGTCTTTATATTCCCACGTTATTATTACTTATAGAACGGTTTGGTGAGAAGTCTTTATATTCCCACATTATTATTACTTATAGAACGGTTTGGTGAGAAGTCTTTATATTCCCACGTTATTACTACTTATAGAACGGCTTGGTGAGAAGTCTTTATATTCCCATGTTATTATTACTTATAGAACGGTTTGGTGAGAAGTCTTTATATTCCCACGTTATTATTACTTATAGAACGGCTTGGTGAGAAGTCTTTATATTCCCACGTTATTATTACTTATAGAACGGTTTGGTGAGAAGTCTTTATATTCCCACGTTATTATTACTTATAGAACGGTTTGGTGAGAAGTCTTTATATTCCCACGTTATTATTACTTATAGAACGGTTTGGTGAGAAGTCTTTATATTCCCATGTTATTATTACTTATAGAACGGTTTGGTGAGAAGTCTTTATATTCCCATGTTATTATTACTAATAGAACGGTTTGGTGAGAAGTCTTTATATTCCCATGTTATTATTACTTATAGAACGGTTTGGTGAGAAGTCTTTATATTCCCACGTTATTATTACTTATAGAACGGCTTGGTGAGAAGTCTTTATATTCCCATGTTATTATTACTTATAGAATGGTTTGGTGAGAAGTCTTTATATTCCCACGTTATTATTACTTATAGAACGGCTTGGTGAGAAGTCTTTATATTCCCATGTTATTATTACTTATAGAACGGCTTGGTGAGAAGTCTTTATATTCCCATGTTATTATTACTTATAGAACGGCTTGGTGAGAAGTCTTTATATTCCCATGTTATTATTACTTATAGAACGGCTTGGTGAGAAGTCTTTATATTCCCATGTTATTATTACTTATAGAACGGCTTGGTGAGAAGTCTTTATATTCCCATACTATTATGACTGATAGAATGGCTTCGTGAGAAGTCTTACACTGAGGTTTATGAAGTTGACAAAGAATTGTTTGAAGAAGGGCATAAATCATGGTAGCCTATAGGAGACTTGCATATATAAGAGAATGCATTGGCACAGGGTTTTATTTCGCAAAATTTCAGGACACTCCAGTCATGAAAGGGTTAACCCTTTACCCAACAGAAGGGCCCTGTGCCAATGCATTCTCTTATATATGCGAGTCGACCATAGGTCGCCTCGCATATATAAGAGAATGCATTGGCTTAACACATTAAAAATTATAAAATTGTTAAAGATTGTAAGAAAAAATGGTAAAAAGTGTTAAAGAAAGATATTTTTTAGGCCAATGCATTCTCTTATATATGCGACCTATGGTCGACTCGCATATATAAGAGAATGCATTGGCACAGGGTATATGGGTTGATACAAAAATTGGACCTGGCACTCAAAGGGTTAATTACAGTAATTCCCTAAATAATCGACCCCTTAACCACAGCAGAATTATGGGTAACTTTTCAGGATTTAGTCGGAAATATGGCTTGGGAGAGCTTTCCGATGAATGGCAACAAGCCATATTTCCGACTAAATCCTAAAAAGTTACCCATAATTCTGCTGTGTTTAAGGGGTCGATTATTTATGGCATTACTGTAGTTCAATACTGGGCATGAAAAGGGATTTTTTTTCAATCAAGACCATGGTGTCACCAAATGGGCCCAGGTGGCTAATGTCCCCCCCCCCCCCCACAATTTAATTTGTCCAACCCCAGTGAATTATCTTGTTGACACCCACTGGGAGTAATGGCTGAATTAATTCACATCGGCAACTGATGCATGGACTTCATCACAAAAATATGGTAATGCACATTAGGTGCATTAGTGCATATATGAAGTTACATGTTGTTGTATCACTATTATTAATTAGGAATAGATGGTATCAGACCTGGTACAAACCAATGTTAACTACGTTAGTTTAACTATGTTAGTTTATTTTACGTTGTGGAATCAATGTTTGTTGAGTTGCTCTGTTTTTGTCAAAAACATGAGATGGCGCATCTTAGTGCAGCCTCAGGGAAGTAGCTATAGGGTCTCTGTTGGTTGGAAGGGGGTGTCCACCGTGGAATTTCCAAACCCCCCCCCCCCTCTTGAACCAGACCCAATTCCAAATTAGGGAATTTCCATTTCATTTCATTTGCACCCCCTCCACTCTCTAGGCTGGTCCCTGACCCCTCCCCTCTTTAGGCTGGTCCATAACCCCCCCCCCCCTCTCTAGAATGGTCCCTGCCCCCTCCCCTCTCCCCCAATTTGGTTGGAATTTTCTGCAACTTTTTTTATAAGCCAGCTAGTGCATTCTCTTATAGATGCGAGGCTCCCTAATAGTATATTGGAGAGTCGCAAATAAAAGAGAAAACACTGGCACATGATATTTAATGCTGCACCAACGCAGTTCCCATCACGAAGGATTATAAGTCTGAAATTTCCAGCCCTGTCAGGCATGAATTTTCCAACTATTAAAGATTTTGACCCAAGTTGGTGGTGAGACACCCCATGCACTCAAACCCTCCCACTGTCACCACATCCCTGTGTATCTGAATGCAGAACCACATTGAATTATGCACAATAGTAAGGTAAATGGCAGACTCTAGATACAGTTAGGTCTGTAACATGTTGCATGAGACTATTCTAATTCATTATAACATAAGTATGCCTTACTGATTAGCATTAAAGGGTCTGTAGGATGGTTAATTCATGGAAAGTTTTAGATCAATTAAATGATGAAGGACTCATGTACGTCATCCTGAAATAACCATATGGCTCCTTTCTCTTACAAGTGATTTCATTACAAAACAAAAGTGGTAGCATATACTAAAGCTATTATCAGGGAAACCAAAAGTATTGACGGACAGAGGGACTAATACACTGACTACATAATATGAAAATTTTCAACAGAAATATAATGAAAGTGTCAATGACACTGTATCTCAGCTTGGAGAGGGGGATATTGTCCTATATTACAGTCAATGGAGCGATAAGAAAGGCGGAAAGATTAAATGTATAAGTAATATCAGAGGTCAACCAGAAGAGTCCATATGAAGTTTGGGACAAATTGGATAAAATATTTTGGATGTAGGGCATACCAAAGTATTTAGTGATGCAAAGAGTAAAATCCAGATGGCTGCCGGCAGCCATGTTTTTGATGGATTTTCATTCAAATTTGATAGCTCCCATTTTGAGGTGTTTCCATACATGTCTGTAAATTTTAACAACATTTTGCCAATAATTGTGTTCTGATTGATTCAAATGTGAAATCCAAGATTGCCATGTTCTTTTTTTAAATTCGGAAAAAATGGTAAGCTCCCATCTAAGAGGTCACACTGAATATCCATATTAGTTTATTAGTAGTTTGGTGATGATCGGATCAGGGATGTGGCCTATAGGGACATGTTAATGGATTGAGACATGCAAAAAGTAAAATCCAGGCGGCCAATGTTTTTCAACAAAATTCAGAAAAAATTTATAGCTCCCATCTAGTGGTCACCCACAAGATCCATATGCAGTTTGGTGACGATCGGATGAGGGACATGGTCTGCAGGTTGTGCCAATGGATTTAGTGATGCAAAGAGTAAAATCCAGGATGGCTGACAGTCGCCATGTTTTAATAAAAAAACGTTCAAATTTGATAACTCCTATTTAGAGGTGATTCCAAATATGCCTGACATTTTCAAAATATTTTGCCTATAATTGTGGGCAGCAGGGTGTGCTGATGGATTCAAATGTGAAATCCAAGATGGCCAGTGGCGGCCATGTTTTTTGTTTTAATTTGAAATTCGAAAAAAATGGTAAACTCCAATCTAGAGGTCACACCGAATATCCGTATGTAGTTTAGTGACGATCGGATCAGGGATGGGGCCTGTAGGGTGTGATAATGGAATTAGTCATGCAAAGAGTAAAATCCAAGATGGCTGCCGGCATCCATGTTTTATTCAGAAAAAATTTGATAGCTCTCATCGAGGGTCACCCAGGAGATTCAAATGAAGCTTGGTGTTGATCAGATGAGAAATATGGCCTGTAGGGTGTGCCAAAGGATTTAGTCATGCAAAGAGTAAATCAACGATGGCTGCCAACGGCTAATACAATTGTTAGATTTTGCAGACTGTGCGTGTCTTTTAATCCTTTCTTGATGGGAGCTGCGCTGGTACAGCATCAAAGATCCTGTGCCAGTGCATTCTCTTATATATGGGATTCTCCCATAAGGAGCCTCGCATATATATAAGAGAATGCACTGGCTTTCAAGGTCAAGGTAAATATTGTTAGGCCAATGCATTCTCTTATGTATACGATGCTCCCTATGGGAGACTCGCATATATAAGAGAATGCATTGGCAAAGGGTTTTCGCAAAATTTCAGGAAGCTCTAGTCGTGGAAGGGTTAATAATTGTTTAATAGAGTTAAGGCTCACATTGTGAATGAGGTTGATGATCTGATCATGTGAACACGTCGTCACCTTCGTCCCGTTCACCTCAAGGACCTCGTCCCCCATTCTCAGGTCACTCCTCTCTGAAGGTGACCCTGAAAATAAATAATAAACAATAAACAACTGGAGAATAAAAAATTCACTGAAATTATTTGAATATAATTATTTGTCTAACAACCGTCCGCGAGTAACCTTAATTCTGATTGGTTAAGATGAACGCGATTGTCCAATCGCTGCATATGTTGCTTGGAAAGAACAGTTCAAAGTTCAAAGTGTGTGTCGGGGTCATGATATATTTTTAGAGACTTATTTTTCGTTTAACAGTATTGCAGATTCAATGCTTTCCCAGCGTCGAGTGCGTATGCTCAGTACCAACTAAAGCCCACGGCTCTGCCGGATGCACTTGTGATTGTATAGGCTCATGCAGCTTCTTATTGTAATACGAAACCAACGGTGATTTTAATGTGATCATGGGATTTCACCGCGAGAATAAAAAATCAACAAACTGCATGTTTGAATCATGGTCAACGCCCATGACCTCGTTGAATCCGTCATTTAATACCAACGGTTACAAACTTGAAGAAAAAAAATATAAATTAGTAGTTTTATATAATTGCTGAAAATAAACTTAGTCACGGTGGGGAATCACGTGGCTTCGAGTTGATGAGTATCACGCATTCAAAATGGCCGAGGCAAATGCGATCAGAAATGAGGAAAACGGTAATAAACTAAGATAATGATATATTACGCAATATTTTGGCAGCTACGAACATATGCTACGCTATTTTCCAAAGAAGCTGATACCCATTTGTGTCCAAACTCAGTTGTTCGCTCTAACATCTGACCAAAGTTGTCAGTTGAAGGATTCTCCTATAGATCTATGGACTTGGGTATTCCATGAACCTCCGACTGGCAACCTTGGTCAGATTGTTATAGAAAACTAATGAGTATTTCCAAACAAATGAGGTAACAACTTGTTTAAAAAATAAACTAGCATATGCTCGTAACAGTCAAAATACAATGTTTTATGTCAGTTCCCCCATATACATGTATATGTATTATGTTTTTGTGTATCTGCACATTTTGAATGCATGGTACTCAACAATCTTGAAACCATGTCATTTGCAGAATGAGGTCCCCAGAGGGTGAATTTAGTGACGCTATCGCGCACAGCAGGCTAGCATCACCAAATTCACCCTCTGGGGACCTCATTTTGCATTACCTCATCTGCTCCTCATCTGCTTTGGGAGACATACTCAGATTTAATTTCCCAGATGGTGAATATGGTGATGTACACCCATTGGGAACCTCAATTATGAAATGTGTCGTCTGCCAATTTGTGAAGATTCTATAGAAATTTGGTTAACCCTTTACCCAACAAAGCGGCCAAAACCGGCCAAATAAAGCTTCAACAGCCTAAAATATCTTCGGTCTGTCTCAATAGAACCATACAAATATGGATATCATTGGAACCGGCTCCTTGACCACATTGTGATAGTTACAGTTATGCCCTGTGCCAATGCATTCTCTTATATATGCGAGTCGACCATAGGTCGCCTCGCATATATAAGAGAATGCATTGGCCTAAAAAAAAATCTTTTTTAACACTTTTTACCATTTTTTCTTACATTCTTTAACAATTTTATAATTTTTAATGTGTTAAGCCAATGCATTCTCTTATATATGCGAGGCGACCTATGGTCGACTCGCATATATAAGAGAATGCATTGGCACAGGGCCATTCTGTTGGGTAAAGGGTTAAAAAGAAACTTTCCATAGAAGATGAGGCCTAAGCAGAATTGGGTCCCCAGAGGCTGAATTTAATGATTCTAGCTCCCTATGCAGGATAGCGTCACCAAATTCAACCTCTGGGTATCTCATTCTGCAAATGACAGGCACACTAAATTCAGGCTTAACAGGAAAGTAGGACCCAGGCCTATTGACAAGGAAATAAAGTGCATTTAGTTCATAAGCACTTATTACGCGCCGCGTGTATACTAATGTACAAATTCTTGTTTCGCCTGGGCGCTGCATGCCATAGCCCTGGGGGTTCTATTTATAGAGTGTTAATTATTGGGACACATTAAAAGTTGTAGTGCGACCCCGAGGCCGAGCTGTAGTGCGATCCGAGGCCGAGCCCGGTAAAAGGTGTAGTTGAGAATTTCAATTTTGTTTATTATGTTTACATTATGTCAATAATGTTGAATTTTGGTTTGTGATAAGCTATGCCAATTACAAATAACAGAAATGAAAAAGATTCTATAATTACAATCATGGGTATATAATATATGATCTTGAGTGCGTTACCATTTCTGACTATGGTTTTCTTGTATGCAAATGTTCATGTTTGTGGGGGAGTGTAGATTGATCAGAAGCGACTAGTTCTCTGCCAGAGTCTACATAGGGGCTCATTATGCATAGATTTTGGAGACCAGAACATTCTATATTACAAGTTGGTGATCGATGTTCATGGCCATATAACTCATGCGAAAATAATTAGAAGAAACCTATATTCAAACTTGGCCTGTAGTTTTAGCTGGAAAATACACATACCAACTTTGGTTCAGATCAAATAATCCAAACTGGAGTTAACGGTCGGAAACTAAAAATGTTAACAGACGGTCAAATTCTAAGTCGAAAAAGGGCCGTATTAACTCATGTAAAAATAATTGGACGAAACCCATATTCAAACTTGGCCTGTATCTTTAGCTGGAAAATACACATACCAACTTTGGTTCAGATCAAATAATCCAAACTGAAGTTATCGATCGGAAACCAAAAATGTTAACAGACAGACAGACGGACAGACTGATTACATAATACGACCTTTTTTCAAAAGGGCGAATAAAAATAATGTGGATTGAAGGTAGAACAAATGGCCTGGCTTTTAATTAGTGCTCCTTGTCATACACCTGCTACATATTTACTTTAACCCTTTCAATACTAAATGGATTTTCCCACTCAGTTATAAAAGTATACATTGGAATGGTCTATTATTCATTTGTAGGGGTGTTGAGGAAAAATGAGCAGATGACAGACAGATGAAAAGTTAATACAAATGCAGAAGGATTCATTTTCCTTCATGGGAAATGTTCATTGAACTTATTATCTGAACAATTACTAAGGGAACTATGTATACTCACGAATGAGTGTTTTAGTATAGAAAAGATTAACCCTTTGAGTGCCACGGGCCGATCTGATCGGCCCTAAACCTACACAATAAGTCTGTTAATATATGAATAAATTATTAAAATTGAAAAAAATGGTAAAAAAAATATATATATATATATATATTGTTAGGCCAATGCATTCTCTTATATATGTGAGGCGACCTATGGTCGACTCGCATATATAAGAGAATGCATTGGCACATGGTATATGGGTTGATACAAAAATCGACCTGGCACTCAAAAGATTAAAGATACTCAATCCGATTCGATGATCCTCATATCATCAGATTCCAACAACAACATTTTTTTGAAATGTCGCTTCAGTTACCAGAATCGAATAATTGCCCACAAATAATGCTAACCATGCAGTTAACTATAGTATAGAATTACCCAAAACCTGTTATTGTCAACATTTTGTTCAATGAAATTTTGCCAGTTTATCAAATATCTGACACTAAAAAGCCACTTGATTTTAGAGTTATCCATCTTCATCTGCAATTTGTTCAGAGAAGTCTTCTTGTCTACTGTTTACTGAGCCACTTAAATTTAAAATAATAGATTTCAAACGTTGATATCTGATCACTCTGAGCTTTGATGGGTGGGTTCCTCGACTCTAATCAAATATTTTTTACCCCCGAAGCCAAGGAAATAGCAATTTGCGAGCGCTAATTCGGATTGAGTACCTTTAAAGGGAATCTAAGGCCTCTGTAGTGTTTTCATACAGAATAACATAACAGTCCGTGAAACAACTATCATCAACGAGTTTATAACCCATAGAGAGCCCCATATAGACTGAAGCAGACGATATTCCATAGTGCATGCTTCTATCTGTGTGAGGCTCCATGTGGGTTCATACAGAATAACATAACAGTCTGTGAAACAACTATCATCAACGAGTTTATAACCCATAGAGAGCCCCATATTGACTGAAGCAGACGATATTCCATAGTGCATGCTTCTATCTGTGGGAGGCTCCATGTGGGTTAATACAGAATAACATAACAGTCTGTGAAACAACTATCATCAACGAGTTTATAACCCATAGAGAGCCCCATATTGACTGAAGCAGACGATATTCCATAGTGCATGCTTCTATCTGTGGGAGGCTCCATGTGGGTTAATACAGAATAACATAACAGTCTGTGAAACAACTATCATCAACGAGTACATTGACTTTGTTCTTATTTTCATTATTAACAACTCTCCAATAATGAGAATTCGCATGTCAAAACCATTGTTATGTAAACATTACTGTTACAGTGGAATTAACAATATAAGTCAAATTAGTCAAATAAGATACCAAAGTTTAATTAAAATCGAAAAATGTCAAAGGATTCAAAAATATTCTGAAAATCATATTCAGACTAAAATATTTTAACTTTAATACTACATGATTATAGCGATGTTTGTTTACAAATGACCGTAACAGTTTTGTTTACATAACAATGGTTTAAGCATGTGAAATTTTATTTTTGGAGAAATATCAATATGAATATAAGAATAAAGTTTATCTATTTCTCCATGTTCTTCGGGGTGATGTTTTTACAGACTTTTATACTTTTTGCAGATTTACCCACCAAGAGTGCCAAGGGTCCCTTTAATGTTCCTGTGTATACCTCGACCCGGTACATTTATACTAGCCTTATTGTTCCTTGTGAGTTACACGTAACCCAGTGCAATTGTACTTGTAATAGGACAAAACACATTGTCAACTATGCTTTAGATCTTAACCCTTTGAGTGCCAGGTCGATTTTTGTATCAACCCATATACCCTGTGCCAATGCATTCTCTTATATATGCGAGTCAACCATATGTCGCCTCGCATATATAAGAGAATGCATTGGCCTAACAAATGTTGTTTTTTTTTTTTTTTACAATTTTAATAATTTATTCTTATATTCTTTAACAGACTTATTTTGTAGGTTTAGGGCCACTCAAAGGGTTAATCACTCCATGACACAACTGTTACAATCAGAACTCTCTCTCTCTCTCTCTGGCGCCGGCTATTCCCTGATCACAACAACAACCATTGTTTCTTGTAAATATAAAGCAACATAAACAGAAGAATCAGTAAAAGAATATAATTTCACCCATACAGAGCCCCAGACAAACATGAGCAGACGACACTCTTCTATGTGCTTCTATATATGTGTGGGGCTCACTGCAGGGTAATGGATGTTTTTTTATTTTATGTCCTAAAAATTGTCAGAAACATTTATTTAAAAAAATGATAAAAAATTGTTAGGCCAATGCATTCTCTTAGATATGCGAGGCGACCTATGGTCGACTCGCATATATAAGAGAATGCATTGGCACAGGGTAAAAAAATCCAAAAATAGTATGTCTGACATTTGCAGAATAGGGTCCCCATAGGGAGAATTTAGTGACGCTAACCGACACACAACTGCAAAAGGAGACCTAGGATCAGATTGCAGTTCCCCAGTTGGAGTCGGTGATGTTCATCCATCGACATATATTATATAGAGATTGATGGTTCACCCATTATATAGTCACCTTGATTATACATTTTATCTTCTGAAAATTATGGGACATAGAAACCTCCCACAAGGGAAAAAGTGACTAAAAACAATGTTAATTTGAAAATATAGATACTTCCCACACAGTGGGTTGGCATCACCAAATGCACCCTCTGGGGACCTCATTCTGCAAATGACAGACACACTATCTTCAGACTTGGTTGTTCCCGGGGATAGTAGAACTGATGTAGAGCAACATTAAAAGGATAACTGTTACCTCTCCTCCCAACTCAATAATTATAAGGGCATCCAGCTGCGAATAATTGATTATATGCAACAATCAAGATGAATAAGTCACGGTAGAGATGTATCATAATCCACGTGCATGGATGGCTGGCTTGTTTCAGTATTAATCTTTCCCTGAATTGAGCTTCAAGAAATTTTGTGAAAAACCCTGTGCCAATGCATTCTCTTATATATGGGAGTTACCCAAAGGAAGCCCACATATATAAGAGAATACTTTGGCCCAACAATATTCACCTTGACCTTGTAAGCCAGTGCATTACCGAGTTTAATACAAAGTGATAATTGTTCGTATGGGTAGATGGACGGAGCCCTTGACTATATGCCCCGAACATGGGGTTGGGGCATAATATAGAGCCTTATTTGGCTCACATGTGTGCGAAAACTTTAAAACAACTGGAAAATTAATATGACTTTAGCTTGTTTTGTTTTTTATATTTATGTTATATTTATGAAAGTCCCGATGTGGAGAAAGATCAACCATAGAAAATTCAGTCTAGATCAGTGAGTGACGTAACGTCAATGACGTCATAGGAATGACATAATTCACTAGTGACATCACCATTTTTAATTAACAGCGTTTTCAATGGAAATCACGCATAGGAGTGTAATAATATAATGTAATTCCTTTCACAAAAGAAACCAGCATAAGTAGAAGATAGAAGTAAAATGAGTGAAAAACTTTTGAGATTATTTCCGACGAAAAAGACCATAAAGTTCAAGCTCACACGCTGCCAATCAACCATCCAATTATCGATTTATCAAGTGGCATCATAAATTTGTCACAATTGATTGGCTAGTGAACAGTGTGCATGCACTGGTCAGTCGCTCAATTGTATAGCAGCACCTGAGCACGTGTTCCAGATATATTTCGGCTGTGACACAGTATTGTTAGTTTCTGAAACTTCATTTCTTTGCATATGTAAAATATCACAATCGAGTCTTGTTGATTTCGCTAGGTACTAAAATTATATATGCACTGAAGTACTGATGGTTAATTAGCAGTATAGTTATTGGCCAGTCATACCTGAAGTAATTTTGATACAACACTGGAATTCCCCTTTAACCCTTTACCCAACAAACCGGCCAAAACCGGCCAAATAAAGCTTCAACAGCCTAAAATATATTCGGTCGGTCTCAATAGAACCATACAAATATGGATATCATTGGAACCGGCTCATTGACCACATTGTGATAGTTACAGTTATGCCCTGTGCCAATGCATTCTCTTATATATGCGAGTCGACCATAGGTCGCCTCGCATATATAAGAGAATGCATTGGCCTAAAAAAAATCTGTTTTTAACACTTTTTACCATTTTTTCTTACATTCTTTAACAATTTTATAATTTTTAATGTGTTAAGCCAATGCATTCTCTTATATATGCGAGGCGACCTATGGTCGACTCGCATATATAAGAGAATGCATTGGCACAGGGCCGTTCTGTTGGGTAAAGGGTTATATCACAGGAAGTATCAAATAGTTTTTATGTACATTTTAGACACGCAGTATAGGTGTGGTCACATCACTCGTTGCTGCTGTCATTTCCATAGCAGAAAGTAATCAAGAAATTCAGGTTATCGAGAAATAACTTTAATGACTAAATGTGTGACAACCAATGGTTTTATAGCATTCCGTTGGATTGACAGCTTATAATTAAATTATACGACCTATATTATCCCTCCTTCTGAATTAGATCGACACAATTTGAAATGTTCAAATGAGTAATGTCCCTTTAATCTCACGGTTTCACATAATTCATTTAAAGATAAAATGTATGCAATTAATAATATAATCTATATATATATATAAAACCTGTCTGTGTGTGTGTGCATGTGGACTCGGTCACGCTTTGGCGAATTTATAACTTTTCAACCATGTGTCCACAAAGGTAGCCCAAATTTAGAACATACAATCTGACACATCGTAGATTACGACACGCAAATTTTCAGGCTGATCAGTTAAAGATTATCTGAGATACAGCACATTTTCCAAGGGTCATGATGGCGATATTTCCACAGTGTTTTTTAGCTTATATCTTGTATAATAAACTCTAAATTTTTTATCATTTTTTATCAATTTTTCTTACACTCTTTAATACTTTTTATCATTTTTTTTAACCATTTTTTTCTTACATTCAATAACAATTTTTATCATTTTTTCTTATATTCTTTAACAATTTTATCATTTTTATCATTTTTTCTTACACTCTTTAACAATTCTATCATTTTCTTTATCAAATTTTATAATTTTTTCTTACATTCTTTATCAATTTTTATCATTTTTTCTTGCATCCTTTGACAATTTTGTATTATTTTTTTCATTTTTCTTACATTTTTGAACAATTATAAAAAATAAAATATTTTTTTTTTAGGCCAATACATTCTCTTATACATGTGAGGCGACCTATGGTCGACTCTCATATATAAGAGAAAGCATTGGCACAGGGTTTTATATATTACAAAACGATTCCAAAAATGGAGCTTTATTGGTCTGTGGTTAATAAACTGATAGCTTCACATAGCACATTCAAAGGTATTTAAAGAAGCATACACCAATTGGAAACAACAGAATTGTAGCTTTATGGGTCTGTGGTTAATAAACAGATATTCCCTGCACCTTATCTATGATTGAGAACTCACTGGTTCAGACTGTGTCATACGTAATGGGAAGTAAACCATTATTAAAGATTGCTGGGATAACAAAGTAAACACAGTGATTAATGGGGAGTAGTTCATTTGTCTCAGACTTAGATAAATTTCTGATCAATATAAAGGTTATCTTTTTAACCCTTCCATGACTGAAGATTCCTGAAATTTTGTGAAAACCCTGTGCCAATGCATAATCTTATATATGCCAGACTCCCGTAGGGAGCATCGCAAATATAAGATAAGACATTGGCCTAATATTATTTACCTTTGACCTTGTAAGCCAGTGCATTATCTTATATATCGAGACTCATATGCAAGAGAATGCACTGGAACTGTGGAACAGGATATTTAATGCTGCACCAGCTCCCATTAAGGCCCCCCCACCATAGATTAATAATAAAGAGTGTTATTCTATTCATGATATGGTAAAAGTAAAGAGGGTTCGTCTCACTACTGTACAAATAATTAACAAGCAGTCGCAGACGACGGTATCCCCTGCCAAATTGTGCAGTTGGGGAAGTGCATTCTCAATAATGTTTGCGTTCTCAGTATGTGCTAAACAAGAGGTGGGATTTTGTCAAAAAGCCTGGCTTGCGAACTCATTTTAGGTACTGATATTTGTGGAAATTAGCCATATGACATCGTCCATTTGCACCAAAAATAATAACTCGATCTGCTGAAAATATTCGGCCGGACCTGGTTTGCGAACTCGTTCTAGATACTGGTCATGTGAACTCATATACCAAATATCTTTGAAATCTGTTGAGATTTGTGGAAATGAGCCCTGTGACGTCAGTCCAATAACTCTGCTGAAAATATCTGGCCGGACCTGGTTTGCGAACTCGTTCTAGATACTGGTCATGTGAACTCATATACCAAAAATCTTTGAAATTCGTTGACATTTGTGGAAATGAGCCCTGTGACGTCGTCCATTTGCACACAAAAAAATAAACAAAGTCCAATAACTCTGCTGAAAATATTCGGCCGGACCTGGTTTGCGAACTCGTTCTTGATACTGGTCATGTGAACTCATATACCAAATATCTTTGAAATCTGTTGAGATTTGTGGAAATGAGCCCTGTGACGTCGTCTAGTTGCTATTTGGTAAATTCGACAAAAATAATAAACAAAGTCCAATAACTCCGGTAAAAATAACCGGCCGGACCTGGCTTGCGAACTCATTCTAGGTAATGGTCAGGTGAAATCAGTTGACATTTGTTCAAGTTATGACTTACAAATTCTGGACGAACGGACGGACGGATATACGGAAGGCTAGATGGACGGATGGGCGGACGGACGGACAGAACCCATTCCTTTTTCCCCTGCAAATTTTCAATTTGGTAGGGGATAAAAACAGCTGGAAGATTTCTATGACTTTGGTAAGCCTGGCTATTAAGTGTCTGCAGAATGAGGTCCCCAGAGGGTGAATTTAATGACGCTACCCCACACAGTGGGCTAGCATCACCAAATTCACCCTCTGCGAACCTCATCTTCTGGGAAGTATTCAGAGCCTCAAATTAACATTGTATTTAGTTACATTTTTCTTTAATTTCCATAACCCCTAATTTGCAGAAGATAACATTCATAATCGAGGTGACTATAATGGGTGAATTAACATCAGCAACATCAACTGGGGAACTTTAATCTGATCTAACTAGGTCTCCCATAGTAGTTGTTGCCTGGGCAGAATGATGTTGTGCCGGGTAGCATCACTAAATTCACCCTCTGGGGACCTCATTCTGCAAATGTCAGACACACTTTATCCAGGCTTAGACTTTGCCATGTCTTGTCTGGGTTTATATTGTTATTTATTCATCGAACTGACTTAAACCTCGTCAAATTAGGTTGATATAATCTGGAGGTTCAAATGAGTGCTTCGCACATTAAAGACATATCATGGACTAGTTCAGGTGCGTGAAACTGATAAATTAGTACTCGGGCACTATGCCAACTTGGGTAATGTAGCATTCTACTAACATCGCCCAAAATCTCAAATAAATTGACCATACAACTCCATAAAAAACACCATCTGAACTACTCAATTGTAAATATTTACATCTCGATTTGGGATGCAACAATCGGCAATAAACTAATGCAAATGATTTCGCCATTGATTCTCATTGCATTTAATAAATATATAAGACTGACGGTATAATGAGTTGTAAATTTGGATTAATATTCATAAAAAATAACTGCTATGAGCAAGATTATTCTCCATTTCTATTTGATCATCCAACCGGAGTGTTTCACATCACTTTAATACATTATTATACAAAGGTACAGTAATGCCCTAAATAATCGACTCCTTAACCACAGAATTATGGCTTGTTGCCATTCATCGGAAAGCTCTCAGTGAGAGATTTCCGATGAATGACAATAAGCATAAATCCGACTAAATCCTGAAAAGTTACCTATAATTCTGCTGTGGTTAAGAAGTCGATTATTTGGGGCATTACTGTAAGATGTATACATACAATATTACAACAGCCTTGATGAAGACTTGGGAGACATATCCCTAAAATGTGCCAATTCTCCCGACCTTTATCATAGGGAGAAGTGACTTCTCTCTCATATACAAGTTTGCATATTTCAAAACAGTATATTTGAAGTATATTCATTGTAATGGTAATATACAGTAATGCTCTAATTAATCGACCCCTTAACCACAGCAGAATTATGGGTAACTTTTCAGGATTTAGTCGGAAATATGGCTTGTTGCCATTCATCGGAAAGCTCTCGGGGAGAGCTTTCCGATGAATGGCAACATGCCATATTTCCGATTAAATCCTGAAAAGTTACCCATAATTATGCTGTGGTTAAGGGGTCGATTAATTAGAGCATTACTGTAAATGGTCTATTGTATTGCATAATACTTATTGAATCATAGAATGTTAAAGTGATGTGAAACACTCCGATAGGGTGATCAAATAGAAATTGAGAATAAACTTGCTCAAAGTAGTTATTTTTTATGAATATTAATCCAAATTGACAACACACACAGTCATTTTTATATATTAATTAAATGCAATGACTTTCGATGGCGAAATCAATTATGTTAGTTTATCACCAAAAGTTGTGTCCCAAATCGAGATATAAATATTGACAATTGAGTGTAGTTCAGACTATGTTTTCTATGGAGTGGTATGGTCGATTTCTTTGAATCGGCGATGTTAGCAGAATGCTACATTACCCAAGTTGCCATACCCCATAAGTATTAACTTATCAATTTCACGAACCCGAACAAGTCCATAATATGTCTTTAACCCTTTGAGTGCCAGGTCGATTTTTGTATCAACCCATATACCCTGTGCCAATGCATTCTCTTATATATGCGAGTCGACCATAGGTCGCCTCGCATATATAAGAGAATGCATTGGCCTAACATTTTTTTTTTTTTTTTTTAAATTTTTTACAATTTTAATAATTTATTCTTATATTCTTTAACAGACTTATTTTGTAGGATTAGGGCCGATGAGATCGGCCCCTGGCACTCAAAGGGTTAATGTTGAGATATAAATTGAACTTGATCAGTCCTCTTCAAGTATCCCTAATAATGAAATAGGGAGAATTGACCTCTAAGCTGGATATACATGTAACAGATTGATTCGAGAAAATTTATGGAGCTTAATTTATAGGTCTGTGGTTAATAAACTGATATTCCCTCTGTGATCATGAACTCAGTGAAAGTCATGCGACTGCGTGATTCGTAAAGGGAAGCAATATTAAATAATGATATTGACGGGAGAACAAAGCGAACACCATGATTAACTGGCAGCCGTTTGTTTGTCCGGGACTTGGATAAATTCCTGATCACAATAAAACTTATCTATCCAGCTGATCTCTCAAGGAAAAACAATCGTAGGTTAATAAACAGGTACTATTGACATACTGATATATTCCATGCAATAATATTGTTAAACCTTTCATGACGGAACCTGCAGCATTCAAGATTCTGTGCCATGCAATGTATTCTCTTATATATACAAGTTTCCCATAGGGAGCCTTGCATATATAAGAGAATGCACTGGCTTACAAGGTTATGGTAATTATTGTTAGGCCAAAGTATTCTCTTATATATGCAAAGCTCCTTATGGGAGACTTCCATGTATAAGAGAATGCATTGGCACAGGGTTATGGAAACATTTCAGGAAGCTCCAGTCATGGAAGGGTTAAATATGTATTCATGGTTCCAAACCAGCAGTTACAACAACAACAACAACAAATTATTAATGGTTGCTGAGAGAACAATTCATTTAATATAGCAAGCAGCCGTTTATTTGTCTCAGACTAAGATAAATCCCTGATCGCTATAAAACTTGTCCATTTAGGGTAGTACAGTAATGCCCTAAATAATCGACTCCTTAACCACAGCAGAATTATGGGTAATTTTTCAGGATTTAGTCAGAAATACGGCTTTCCAATGAATGGCAACAAGCCATATTTCCAACTAAATCCTGAAAAATTACCCATAATTCCATTGTGGTTAAGGAGTCGATTATTTAGGGCATTAGTGTAGCAGTACGTAGCTTAACAATAAACGGGTAAAACAACGATATGTATTCAGGACTCCAGACCATGCACTCTGCTTTCCTGTAATTCCAGTTACCTCAAATAAAGTGGAATATTCTAGATTTTGCAACTAATTAAAAAAGAATAACCTTGAATAATCTGGATTATTCCAATATATTCCTACTATTCCTGCTTATTCCAGTTTTCAAATATTCCACAATGTTCATGTTTATTCTATTCCAATTTTATTCCAGTTATTTGTGGTGTCATATACCATTCTAAAATATTCTTGAATATTTGCCTGGAATATTCAAGAATATTATTCCATTAAATATTCGGGATTATATTGTGAATAATTCCTGGTCAGGAACATTTTAATTAAATCTTCGTAAAGTGTCTGGGGAAATGTTTTGTGAACATCAAGATTTACAACAATCGTCAGTTGAGTTTCTTTCGGGGTTCGCACTGCCACTTGCCAAATTTGCCAATGGCAAAAATAATTCACATTTGGCAAAAACAAAATTCATTTGGCAAAAACAAAATTCATTTGGCAAAAGTTTTGGCAAGTCACTTTTTAATTCCTCACTAAAGTTGAAAAATATCGGTCAATCAATACCATTCATTTTAGGAAATTATTACAATGGAATTATAGTAGTAGTGTTTTATATGGTTTCGAAAAGTTAACACCTCCATTAAGATGCAGTTAATCTGATAGCATTATTATCGATGGGTGGAGTGATTACCCGTATTTAGTGTGATGGTGTGTTTACATAGCTAATTATCTTGTGATGTTCCCTTCTGATGAAGCTTCTACCATTGTATTGTTGGTGAATGGTTTATTGCTGTATGATAAACCACAATAGAGATGAGAGTATAATAATTAACTAAATGCTTTTCTATCGATATCAAACCGCTAGTGTTGGAACATAAGACTCAATCAAGGTAGCAGAAAATTATACTATCAGTGATAATATTTTGGCAAATTCTAAACAAATTTGGCAAAAAATATTTACATTTGGCAAATTATTTGGCAAAAGTAAATTTCGGTCCAGCATTGACCCTGGTTTCTTTGACAAGAGAATTCAATTGATATTGAAATTTGGAGATCACTATATTAACATTTGGTGGCAATTCTTTTTTTAGTATTTATATTGGCAATTTTAACCTCCTTGGACTTCGCCTATTCAGATCGTATTCTTTTAGCGCGAACTCAATAAAACTCATGCTGTCTGCTTTATTTGTATTGGAAAGTGATATTAAATAATGATATTGACGGGACTTCGCCTGTTCAGAAGCCTATTCTTTTAGTGCCAACTCAATGAAACTGATACTGTCTGCGAGATTCGTAATCAGACCTGAACCATTATTCACGATTGCAGAGAGAACCATGTAAACACCGCGGTTAATGGGCAGCCCTTTGTTTGTCTCAGACTTACAGTAATGCCCTAAATAATTGACTCCTTAACCACCACAGAATTATGGGTAACTTTTCAGGATTTAGTCGGAAATATGGCTTGTCGCCATTCATCGGAAAGCTCTCAGTGAGAGCTTTCCGATGAATGGCAACAAGCCATATTTTGTACTAAATACTGAAAAATTACCCATAATTCTGCTGTGGTTAAGGAGTCGATTATTTAGGGCATTACTGTAAACACAGTGGTTAATGAGCAGCTCTTTGTTTGTCTTAGACTTAGGTAACTTCCTGATCACCATAAAACTTATCTCTCCAGGAGAACAAGTCTTGAGTTTAGTGTGCCTGTCATCTGCAGGATGAGGTCCCCAGATGGTGAATTTTGTGATGCTATCCCAAATAGCGAACTAGAAACACTAAATTCACCCTCTGGGGACCTCATTCTGCTTGGGCTTTATCTTCTCTTGAAAGTTTCTTTATTATCAAATTTCTCAAGAAACTTCTTCATACAGATTCTATTTCTTTTTTAATTTAGTTTCTCTATATCCCTAAATCTCACTGCTATGTGAGACCTGGGATCAGATTGAAGTTCCCCAGCTGAAGTTCCCATCTTCTGGGAAATATCTATTGTCTCAAAATAACATTGTTTTTAGTTACTTTTTCCCTTCTGTTCAATTTCTATATCCCATAATTTGCAGAAGATGATAAAATGCAGGTGACTAATGGGTGAACATCACCAACTTCAACTGGGGGACTTCAATCTGATCCTAGGTCCTAGGCCTAAGCAGAATGAGGTTCCCAGAGGGTGAATTTGGTGATGCTAGTCCGCCATGTTCAGCCTATGGGGACCTTATATTGCAAATGTCATGCACACTATTTCCAGGTTAGCGAGTAACTTTACTGATCTTTCCGTCGTTTCTGTGAGAAACAGAACACAACCTGATAAATATTTTTTTGTATAATCCCATAGCGAAACCAATTAACGACACAATTTGAATAATCCAATATTCTTTGGTAGGAAATGTTCAGATAATAAGTTCAACAAATGAACTATCTGAACATTTACTAAGGAATAACTACTCGTCAATGAGTATTTATTAAAGATGGGTTAAATCTTTGTGCTGGATAGGAATATGTGGAACTTTAAGAGGAGCTAGAATTTTATAATATCGGTATTTATTACATGATCCGACACACACATTTCATTCATTAAACGACAGTCATTGTATAACAGGAAATAGTGCCAGGTGTACCCAAATGTATTTTATTATGCACAAACATGACCTTTGACTTCCAGCTTCTCGTCTGTTTAAAGTATGTGTGCTACGTACACTAAATTGATGTTTGTAACTATTGTTGATTTAGTTTGAACAAATATTTCATTAAATTTACACCACTAAATGTCAGAGTTATATTTATCTGGGATATTTCTTTAAGCAGGTAATCGCAGGTCTTATAGAAGCCGCTGTTAGTTTTAAATCGTATTTATTGATTTAAGTACATTTTATGGAGGTTTTGGATCAAGTAGTAAATAGAATATACAACTCGTCCCAAATTTATAGCAAAATTTACAAAACTCGTCCAGTAAAAAGGCTCAGTCCAAACCGAATTTACTGGACGAGTTTGTAAATTTCGCTATAAATTGGGGATGAGTTGTAGATCCTCTATATCTCTCTAGCGCATGTAATATCATATGGGAATTTCAACAACATGGCCTTCTGAGACCCTTTTGGTCGTAAAATGGTTAAAAGTTACCTCATACCTTAACAAGATACCAAGTCTGAATATAATGTGTCTGTCATTTGCAGAATGAGGTCCACAGAGGGTGAATTTAGTGACGCTATCCCACATAGCGGGCTAGCACCCTTTGGTGACCTCATTATGCTGGGCCTCATCTTATTGGAAATAACTATAGCCTCAAATTCACATTGTTTTCAGTTACTTTTTCCCTTGTCAGTTTCTATAGCCCCTAATTTGCAGAAGATAAATTGCATAATGGAGGTGAGTATAATAGGTGAATATCACAACTTCAACTGCGGAACTGAACTGAACTACAATCTGATCCTAGGTCTCCCATAGCATTTGAGTCCTAAGCAGAATGAGGTCCCCAGAGGGTGAATTTGGTGATGCTAGCCCACTATGTGGGATAGCGTCACCAAATTCACCCTCTGGAGACCTCATTCTGCAAATGTCAGACACATTAAATTCAGGCTAGCAAGATACGTCACTTTAAAGTTCCTTATATGTAATAAAAACAGAAAACTACGGTTTTTGGTTGCTTACCCAGACTATCTCATTAATGGCTACAAGGAAATATAGAATTTCCACTCTCGGCTCATGCAAATTCTGTATTTCTTTGTAGCCACTCATGAAATAATCCGGGTATTCAACAAAAATCTATACAGTAATGCTCTAATTAATCGACCTCGCCGAGAGCTTTCCGATGAATGGCAACAAGCCATATTTCCGACTAAATCCTGAAAAGTTACCCATAATTCTGCTGTGGTTAAGGAGTCGATAACTTAGAGCATTACTGTATCTGGGCTAGCATCATTGATTTTAAAACTTTCGCTCTCATAACAGACTTCGTATAATAGACCAAATGATATTAAGATTATTGAACAACTTATCAGGAGTCAAATTACTTACCAAGTAACTTTATAGATCCATCCGTTGTCTCCGTGAGAAACAGAACAAAACCTGATAAATCTTCCTTCATTTTTGAATAATCCAATATCGCAACCAATTAACGCCGCGATTCACACATTTCTGGGGCGATGATCAAGACACTAACGGCTCAATGAAGTCTTATCATTCACGATCCAGAGGACGCGAGATTATAAAACAATCAATCCCCCAGAATTTCAGTCGTGGCTCCAGTCGGCAGATTCTATTGTCCAGGAAGTCGGATCATAGAGTAATCAGAATAGGCCGTGTAGAGACATAAAACTGACTGTAGCTATGGGAACAATTCAAAAAGTCTGAAAACACAGGAGAATTGTATGCAAACAACTGTCCAATTAATATACTCTACTAAACTCTATCCCTCCTAATGATTAAACAGAGAATTAGATGAGATGTCTTCGTACAACTGCTGCGACTTTTTATAATTGAATTCCTTCCAATGATGTATGTATCTCCAATAGAAATGTATGCATGAGGTACAGAATTCAATGCTACCTGATATGATTGACTTCTCCACTGGAGATAACAGAGTCATGCTGCTGAATAACAGTGTTCAAAGCCATATACACCAAAGGTTACGCCTTGATGCACATTTTGCCTAATGTGCAATTCCTGATATTTATATATAAAATCGATTTTCTCAAACTGTCTGGTATTTTGTTTTAATTTGGTACTGTACATACCGTATGTATGTGACTAAAATGTGACACAAAACTTAAGAAATGTCAACAAGTTAGAAATTATAAACCACTTTTCGATACTTTTATGACATGAAAAAATGTTGAAATTTCATTGTTTTCAGTTACTTCGGCAAAATTAATTGAAATGTTTTACGAGTGATTAAAACTCACTGTAGCTATGGGAACAATTCCAAAAGTCCGAACACACAGGAGAATTGTATACAATCAAATGATCAATTAATATACTCTACTAAACGCTATCACTCCTAATGATTAAACAGAGAATTACATAAAATGTTTTCATACAACTGCTGCGACTTTTTATAATTGAATTCCTTCAATGATGTATGTATCTCCAATAGAAATGTATGCATGAACTACAGAATTCAATGCTACCTGATATGATTGACTTCTCCACTGGAGATAACAGAGTCATGCTGCTGAATAACAGTGTTCAAAGCCATATACACCAAAGGTTACACCTTGATGCACATTTTGCCTAATGTGCAATTCCTGATATTTATATATAAAATCGATTTTCTCAAACTGTCTGGTATTTTTGTTTTAATTTGGTACTGTACATACCGTATGTATGTGACTAAAATGTGACACAAAACTTAAGAAAAGTCCGAACACACAGGAGAATTGTATACAATCAAAGATCCAATTATCCCTTTACCCAACAAAACGGCCAAAACCGGCCAAGTAAAGCTTCAACAGCCTAAAATATATTCGGTCTGTCTCAATAGAACCATACAAATATGGATATCATTGGAACCGGCTCCTTGACCACATTGTGATAGTTACAGTTAGCCCTGTGCCAATGCATTCTCTTATATATGCGAGTCGACCATAGGTCGCCTCGCATATATAAGAGAATGCATTGGCCTAAAAAAAATCTTTTTTTAACACTTTTTACCATTTTTTCTTCCATTCTTTAACAATTTTATAATTTTTAATGTGTTAAGCCAATGCATTCTCTTATATATGCGAGGCGACCTATGGTCGACTCGCATATATAAGAGAATGCATTGGCACAGGACCATTCTGTTGGGTAAAGGGTTAATATACTCTACTAAACGCTATCACTCCTAATGATTAAACAGAGAATTACATGAGATGTCTTCATACAACTGCTGCGACTTTTGATAATTGAATTCCTTCAATGAAGTACAGTAATGCCCTAAAAAATCGACTCCTTAACCACAGCAGAATTATGAATAATTTTTCAGGATTTAGTCGGAAATATGGCTTGTTGCCATTCATTGGCTCACAGTGAGAGCTTTCTGATGAATGGCAACAAGTCATATTTCCGACTAAATCCTGAAAAATTACCCATAATTCTGCTGTTGTTAAGGAGTCGATTATTTAGGGCATTACTATATGTATCTCCATTAGACATGTATGCACGAGGTACATAATTCAATGCTACGTTATATCATTGGCTTCTCTACTGGAGAAGCACAATCGTGAAATAAATGATATACAGTTAAACTTCGTTAAGTCGAACGTCGGTAACTCGAATACCCCACTTAAGTTGAAGCCATCGCCTGGTCCCGGCTGAGCTTGTGAGCAAAGCCATTAGAATAATTACGGTTAAGTCGAAGGTGGATAAGTCGAAATTCCGCTTAAGTCGAAATGAAATTTAGTCCCACCAGCCAGATTATAACACTAATTACTATGGTTAAGTCGAAGCGCCGTCGGCGACGCATCGCCATGTGATTATAACTCAGTGTGCTTCTATTCATTACCCTAAAACGCTGTGAAGTTTCCTGGAGTCTTTATTTATCATAATGCATTGTTTATTTAACATATTAACGAGGTGTGGGGGTCAATTTCCCATGTGAGGATTAGTAGTGTTGACAGGCGAAATGAAAACCATATTTAAACGGCCTGCATGATACAGAGAATAATTTCATTCAGTCATGTCTTCCCAAAACGAAAACATTGTTCCAAACGAAGAAATGCTATTGACAAGAAGGCTGAACTCAATTTGAATGTTCTCGATGCCATGACACTGATGCAGCAATCGTGGGCCATATCGGATCGATATGAATTCAACTGGTTGGAATTTGTGGTCACCAAATGGTCAAAACAGTTAAGTCGAACACTCGGATAACTCGAAGTAATCCAACGGTCCCTTGCAATTCGACTTAACAAAGTTTAACTGTACTCCCAAATGACAGTGAAGACATCAACAAAAGGTTAGATGTTTCTTTTTCTTAAAGACATATTATGGACTTCTTCGAGTGCGTGAATTTAATAAGTTGGTACTCAGACACTATACCAACCTGTGGAATGTAGCATTCTACTAACATCGCTGAAAATTTTGAAGAAAAAAAACGTACCGCTCCATAGAAAACATCATCAGAACTATGCTCAATTGTAAATATTTACATCTCAATTTGGGATGCAACTATCGTGATAAACTAACACAAATTATTTCGCCATCGAGAGTCTTAATGCATTTAATTAATATATAAGAATGAAAGTGTGTGTTTTGTCAATTTGAACTAAAATAACTACTTTGAGAAAGATTATTCTCAATTTCTATTTGATCACCCTACCGGAGTGTTTCACATCACTTTAAATTTCCAGAAATTTAAAATTTAATAATTCAGACGGAATTTATATTTTTTGAAATTTGGAAAATGTAAGAAACATCAATCAATTATAGAAATTATAAACCCACTTTCGATACTTTTTTATGACATGAGAAATCCTTGATATTTCATTATTTTCAGGTTTTTATGCATTAGTGAACATTTTCATGAGTGCATAAAACTCACTGTAAGTATTATGGGAGTCGTGGTGAGCCAGTCGGCGGATTCTATGGTCTGGGAAGTCAGGTCAAAGAGTAATAAGAATGGGCCTTGTAGAGACATAAACTCATTGTTACTATGGAAACAATTCCAGACACAAGGTTGTGCAATCAACTATCCAATTAATATACTCTACTAAACAGAGAATTAAGATGTTTTCATACAATTATATTGTGACTTTTATAACTGAATTCCATCAATGATGTACCTATCTCCAATAGAAGAGTATGCAGGAGGCAGACATGTCATTGCTAGGAAATAAAATGCACTCTTACCTGTCAAATACAATATGAGAGAGTTTTCGCAAAATGATTACAGTTAACCCTTCCATGACTGAAGCTTCATGAAAGTTTGCGAAATCCCTGTGCCAATGTATTATCTTATATATGCGAGTCTCCCATAGGAAGCTTCGCATATATATAAGAGAATATATTGGACTAACAATATTTACATTCACTGTGTAAGTCAGTGCATTCTCTTATATATATGTGGGAGACTCGCATATTTTATAGAATGCTCTGGCACAGGATCTTCAATGCTGCACCAGCTCAGCTCCCATCACGAAAGGGTTAACTGTTAATATTGTGTTATCATTCCTGGGCATAACAACCGTTAAATATTCAAAGACATTGAAGAAGGCGTTCAGTGTTTACTTCACATTCTCAGAAGAAGTGATTCAGTCTGAAATATCATAGCCATAAAATAAAACAAGAGTATCGCAAGGGCATGGCAAAATACGCCAGTGGTAATTTTAACAATGGGCCATAACTCAGGTGAAAATTGGCGGGGCGGAACCCAAATTCAAACTTGACCTGTATTTTGTGCTTGTAAACTCACCTACCAAATCTCACTCCATTCAGTTCAGACTCTTGAAGTTATCATCCGGAAACGAAAATGCGACGAATGGATGGACGAACCAATAATATAATATGTCCCATTTTAACCCTTTCAGTGCCAGATCCGATTTTTGTATCAACCCATATACCCTGTGCCAATGCATTCTCTTATATATGCGAGTCGACCATAGGTCGCCTCGCATATATAAGAGAATGCATTGGCCTAACAATTTTTCATCATTTGTTATTATTTTTTACAACTTTTTACAATTTTAATAATTTTTTCTTTTATTCTTTAACAGACTTATTTTGTAGGTTTAGTGCCAGGGAATCTTACATTTTTCATGGATATCAAAATTATTACTATGAATACTTGGTGACAGTTTTGAGTTATAACATGCCCCTAAGGTTATAACCAGTTTGTTTTTAAATTTGTTTTTATTTTTTTTATTTTTTAGGGCCGATTTTACAGACTGTAAATTAGGGCCGATGAGATCGACCCCTGGCACTGAAAGGGTTAAAGGCAAATAAAAAGTGAAAAATACAATTAGGACCCAAATCTAGACCCAAATTCTCTCGGTCGGGAAATTCCTCACGATATCCAGCCGATGAGTAAAAACATTTCACCAAAGGTAGGATAATTTTCTCACTTATCTTTTATCAACTCATGCAATCAAGCCTTGAAATAGGGTGTCTGTCATTTGCAGAATGAGGTCCCCAGAGGGTGAATTTAGTGATGCTACCCCGCATAGCAGGCTAGCATCACCAAATTCACCTTCTGGGGACCTCATTCTGCTTACACCTCAGCAGAATGAGGTTCCCAGAGGGTGAATTTGGTGATGCTAGCCCGCTATGCGGGGTAGCATCACTAAATTCACCCTCTGGGGACCTCATTCTGCAAATGACAGACACCCTATTTCAAGGCTTGCATGCAATTGTTAACACTTTCATGATGGGAGGTGCGCTTGTGCAGCATTAAAGATCCTGTGTAATATCCCAAATTATTTCACTTTTATATTTCAGAAACTGCAATTTTTTGTTATCTGACAATATATAGGTTTGTACCGGTATGAACAAAACAAAGTCATTTAAAGTGATGTGAAACACTCCAGTTGGGTGATCAAATAGAAATTGTCAATAATCTTGCTCAAAGAAGTTATTTGTTACTTATATCAATTCAAATTGACGACACACATTGTCATTCTTATATATTAATTACATGCAATGGCTCTCGATGGCGAAATCATTTGTGTTAGATTATCGCCTATAGTTGTGTCCCGGATCGAGATGTAAAAATTTACAATTGGGCACAGTTCAGACGATGTTTTCTATGGAGTGGTATGGTTGATATCTTTGAAATTTTGGCAATGTTACTAGATTGCTACATTCCCCATATTGGCATACCGCCTGAGTACTAACTTATAAATTCCACGCACACTTCCATAATATGTATTTAATTTTCACTCTAAATATATTTAATGACGGGAGTCGTGCTGGTGCATTAAAAATCCTGTACCAGTGCTTCTCTATAAAAGTCTCCCATAGGACTTAAAATGTCATGGAAATACAGAGGTTTAACCATGAGGTTCATGACGGGTGATGTGCTGGTGCAGCATTAAAGATCCTGTAACAGTGAATTCTCTTATTTATGCAAGTCTCCCATAGGGAGCCTCGCATATATAATATAATGCACTGGCTTGCAAGGTCAAGGTAAATATTGATAGACAATGTATTCTCTTATATATGCGAGGCTCCCTATGGGAGACTCACATACAGTATATAAATGAATGCATTGGCACAGGGTTTTCACAAAATTTCAAGAGGATCAAGGCATGTAAGGGTTAAACTATCCTTATGGAGCCCCTCACAGATGTGAGCAGATGACACCTAGCAATACAAGCTGCCACATGTATGGGGCTCCATACAGGAAGCTCCAGTCATGGAAGGGTTAAACTACTCTTATGGAGCCCCTCACAGATGTGAGCAGACGACACTCAGCAATACAAGCTGCCACCTGTATGGGGCTCCATACAGGAAGCTCCAGTCATGGAAGGGTTAAACTACTCTTATGGAGCCCCTCACAGATGTGAGCAGACGACACTCAGCAATACAAGCTGCCACCTGTATGGGGCTCCCTACAGGAAGCAACAGTCATGGAAGGGTTAAACTACTCTTATGGAGCCCCTCACAGATGTGAGCAGACGACACTCAGCAATACAAGCCGCCACACGTATGGGGCTCCCTACAGGAAGCAACAGTCATGGAAGGGTTAAATAAATTAACTTTTAATTAAATTTTTAATCTGATTGAATCAAATTTAAATTGTTTTCCAGTCTTCGAAAAGAAGTAAAATAAGGTAAAGAACTCTATGTCATAAAGACAAACCAGAACATAGAGGTCCCTAATCAGGAAATTACACCAATTTAACTGATTTAACACTAATTTGTGTAGGAATCCATATATTTAACCATATTCAAGAATTCCAGTAGAAATTTTTTTTTTAAATGTTTTCCTATAGCAATCCACATTCCATTGAGAAAACGAGAACATATTCCTAATAAATGAAACTAATATGAATTTGTAACAATCAGAACATTTGTCCCTAACCAGAAATTAGAATTTAACTGATTTAACACTACTATATGAAGGAATCCATATATTCAACCATATTCAAGAATTCCAGTTGAAAAACAAATTTAAAATGTTTTAAGTAGCAATCCACATCCTATTGAGAAAACAAGAACATATTCCTAATAAACGAAACACTAACATGAATTCGTAACAATCAGAACATAGAGGTCCCTAACGAGGAAATTACAATTTAACTGATTTAACACTAATTTGTGTAGGAATCCATATATTTAACCATATTCAAAAACTCAGTTGAAAAACTAATTTAAAATGTTTTCCCATAGCAATCCACATCCCAGTGAGAAATGATAACATATTCCTAATAAACGAAACCAACATGAATTTGTAACAATCAGAACATTTGTCCCTAACCACAAAATTACAATTTAACTGATTTAACACTAATTTGTCTAGGAATTCATATATTTAACCATATTCAAGAACTCAGTTGAAAAACTAATTTAAAATGTTTTCCCATATATATCCACATCTCATCGAGAAATGAGAACATATTCCTAATAAACGAAACCAACATGAATTTGTAACAATCAGAACATTTGTCCCTAACCACGAAATTACAATTTAACTGATTTAACACTAATTTGTCTAGGAATTCATATATTCAACCATATTCAAGAACTCAGTTGAAAAACTAATTTAAAATGTTTTCCCATATATATCCACATCCCATCGAGAAATGAGAACATATTCCTTATAAACGAAACACTAACATTAAATAGTAACAATCCCACTCCTGCAGTTATCCAATCACAATACCGACAGTCGTGTTGACGAAAGACAAATAGAAGTAAAATGTTCGGAGAAATAGAAGAAAACTGTGTTTACAATTCTCCAATATTCATCGCGAGGAGAGAATATAAATCAACAGAGTCTGTGAAACTCCATCCAAACTGCGACGATATCCAATGATAACTTCTATTGATATAACGCTGACGATGTAGAACGATAACTTCTATTGAAAACGGCAGTCTGTGGTGCTCGGCCAATAAAATCTGATCACTCGTCACTAATCGAACATAATCTTGCTATACATCCCACATCGACACACGAAAAATAATTGATATATCGAGAGCGACTCTGAACTCAATTATAGCACTTCTTTTATATTCATCCTATGTTTTTAATTGACTAGTACCCCTCCAAGCTAACAGACTTATAGTGGTTATGATACCAAAATCCCCTGATAATTCACGAGAATGAAGAGATAATTAATTTTTAGATGTTGTGGAGTGTTTATGATTAGTTCATTAAATACCCATCGAGATGATAAAACAATTTTTAGAAAGTAACAATTAGTCGCATATGTGTAACCTTCAGTACAGCCATTAGTTAGAACACAAAATCATTAACTCTTTCAGTGCCAGGCTTATTTTGTAGGTTTAGTGCCAGGGAATCTTACGTTTTTCATGGGCATCAAAATTATTACTATGTATACTTGGTGATAGTTTTGAGTTATAACATGCCCCTAAGGACTTATCCCGTTTGTTTTTAAATTCGCTATAGCATGCTTAAGCATACCCAAAACAATTATTTTTTTTAATATTTTTTTAGGGCCGATGAGATCGGCCCCTGGCACTGAAAGAGTTAACCCTTGATTACTGAAGCGATTATTGAGCCCATTCAGTTTGTGAAGATGTATTCATTCAGGACAGTAACACGGACTGGAAATTGATATCACGGGGTCAATTAGCTCTGGTAGGTTTTGATATGAAGATGATCAATGGACTCCAGACATATAGTAATAACAGTATTTATTGTTGAATTCCAAGCATATATTAGGTACACAAGTATTGAACAGTCTATCGGGTGCCAATGAAATGCAATATATAATCCGGGTGCCGTGAAGAGAGAATAAGAACTGGGTGCCATGAAGAGTGAAGTCTAAAGATGAATTACTTAACTTACATTTAGAAGTTTTTATATATATATACAACTTAGTGAAACAATAGATTTGATTAGCCAAAGACATGTGAAAGCCTGAAGCATACTAATTAACAGCAGGACTTGCCACCTGGACATTTAGAATAATAGGTGTAAAGATTTATGTCAATTGATAAGAGTTATATGAAGCTTAATTGGAGAATTAGCAATTAACATGGCAAGCCCTAGTTAAGATGATAAAGATAAAGCACAATTGAGGCATGATTGATTGAAAGTAATGAACAGATTTGAGAAGAAATGAATATGAAGTAAAGTAAATAAGAAATAGTTTGAATAGGGGAATATGGCTTGGTGATACATACCCAAAACAATTATTTTTTTTTAATATTTTTTTTAGGGCCGATGAGACTGAAAGAGTTAACCCTTGATTACTGAAGCGATTATTGAGCCCATTCAGTTTGTGAAGATGTATTCATTCAGGACAGGATGGAGGGTCTTCATTAGGGTGTGGTGGTGGGGGCGGGGTGGGGGTGTCCACCTTAAACCAAACCAAACTCCCATGTTTGCAGAATACAGTAATGCCCTAAATAATCGACTCCTTAACCACAGCAGAAATATGGCTTGTTGCCATTCATTGGAAAGCTCTCATTGAGAGCTTTCCGATGAATGGCAACAAGCCATATTTCCGACTAAATCCTGAAAAATTACCCATAATTCTGCTATGGTTAAGGAGTCGATTATTAAGGGTATTACTGTATACTAGCTATGCTACCTCAAACTTTCCAACTGTAAAAATTTCCAACTTGACACTCCTCCTTTTGTTGGATTATTTCGAACTGAGAGCAATTTCAGACCAAAATTAGGACTAAATAATAGAAAAAATTGCTATTGTTGGTTAACCCTTTACCCAACAAACCGGCCAAAACCGGCCAAATAAAGCTTCAACAGCCTAAAATATCTTCGGTCTGTCTCAATAGAACCATACAAATATGGATATCATTGGAACCGGCTCCTTGACCACATTGTGATGGTTACAGTTATGCCCTGTGCCAATGCATTCTCTTATATATGCTAGTCGACCATAGGTCGCCTCGCATATATAAGAGAATGCATTGGCCTAAAAAAAATCTTTTTTTAACACTTTTTACCATTTTTTCTTACATTCTTTAACAATTTTATAATTTTTAATGTGTTAAGCCAATGCATTCTCTTATATATGCGAGGCGACCTATGGTCGACTCGCATATATAAGAGAATGCATTGGCACAGGGCCGTTCTGTTGGGTAAAGGGTTAACAAACATCAAATTCACCACTAATTATCGGATGGAAAATCAAATAATGATAACAATTACAACATATATGTGGTGTAAGCTTTCCAGCAAATGTTGTGTGTGGCATGAAATTTTGGGGGTTATACACCCTCCCACCGGTATGTCATAACCCTAACTCTAGCCATAACCATAGCCCTAACCCTAACCCAAGCCCTAACCTAAGTTTAGTTGCGCCTTATAATGCTATAATAATATAATTTTAGGACTCTACGGTACCTACCATATTTTGTTACTTGTAATGCCAACGAAATATTTATTATTATTACCACTTTATAGGGCGTTCTCTAGGCCATTGATAATGTTTTTCGGGGCGTTCCAAATAGCGTATTGTTACCAAAACAGCAGGCCGCGGGCCGATAATGAGAAGCCTAGTTCATTATCGGCCCGCGGCCCGGAAACTAGATCTTGTTTATTATCGCGCGAGTTACGTCCCTTCAACTTCCGATCTGGCGTGTTTATTTCAAGAAAATAATGGGAAGATGTATCCGATTTCCCGACACTATAGTGGTTTTATGATTGGAATTCACGCTATATGATTAAATTATTGTATCAAGCGTAAGTATGCATTAATAATTTTAGCTGTCAACCTCTCATTGTTTGTTACTCGTCTTCAATGCTGGTTTTTTCCCTGTCCTATTTTCGAGACTCTGTGTCAGCTGACAAGTCAAATGATATCAAATTTAAATGTTCTTGAAAATATTTCTCTCTTAATCTACTTCATTATTCCACTGAATCCTCAAATGGGTCAAATGTCCAAAACTGTGGTAATAATAGTAATAACATGATTCCATCGGGCATTATGGTTTATTAACGGCCCTCTGGAATGATTAACAGCACTCGGGCCTATTAGCGTCCCTCGACTTCGTCTCGGGCCGCTAATAGGCCCTTGGGCTGTTAATCATTCCAGCCGGGCCGTTAATAAACCATAACGCCCTCAAAAATCATGTTATTACTATTATTATATGCTTGCCTATAAAATAGTGTAAATTACCAAAACGTAGTTCGTCGTATGAAATCCGACTTTGTTATTTAACTGTAGCTTTCGTTATTTCACTGTTGGGTCAACCAGTTGTTTATTTCTGAGTATTGTTCCGATTTGTTGTACTATTAAACAAGCCTTGAAATAGGGTGTCTGTCATTTGCAGAATGAGGTTCCCAGAGGGTGAATTTGGTGATGCTAGCCCGCTATGCGGGGTAGCATCACTAAATTCACCCTCTGGGAACCTCATTCTGCAAATGACAGACACCCTATTTCAAGGGTTGCTATTAAAAGTGAAAATGATTTAGCAACTTTGAGCATTACTAATATGCATATAATAAAAAGAATACCTGAAACATCTCAATAGTGTCTGGAAAGAAATATAAATGTTCACTCGCGGCTGCGGTGGTGTCACTAAATTTACCCTCTGGAGACGGCTGCCACGCATCAAAATTCTATATTTCTTTCTAGACGCTCTTGAGATATTTCGGTATTCAAACAAAAAAAATGTATCTATTTCTTTGGCCCTTGTCCGAGGGTTCAGTACTGCACATATAAATTGTCCAAGTAGCATCTGGCTTTTTGAGCTTACTATCTCTACAACCCCAAAATAAATTATTGGGAATCCATATGATGTTTCACTGCCTGCCATTTTTCCATACTACCCTAAAAAGGTGCCATTTCCCAGGATTCCAGCATAAAGAATGAACCCGGTAGCAAAAGCATGGAAATAGTGTGTCTGTCATTTTCAGAATGAGGTCCACAGAGGGTGCATCACTAAATTCACCCTCAGAGGACCTCATTCTGCTTAGGCCTCAACTGCTATGGGAGAACTAGGATCAGATTGAAGTTCCCCAGTTGATGTTGGTGATGTTCACCCATTAGTCACCTCAATTATGCATTTTATCTTCTGCAAATTAGGGGATAGAAACAGAAGAAAAGGGAAAAAGTAACTAAAAACAATGTAAATTGGAGACTATTTGGTGAATTTGGTGATTCTAGCCCACTGTGCGGGATATCATCACTAAATTCACCCTCTGTGGACCTCATTCTGCAAATAACAGACACACTATTTGCAGGCTTGAGCTTTTACATCAAAGAAATTTAGTGCTTTTGTAGTTCATCAGGCCTGAGTTTAGTGTGCCTGTCATTTGCAGAATGAGGTCCGCTGAGGGTGAATTTAGTGATGCTATCACGCACAGTGGGCTAGCATCACTAAATTCACCCTCTGGGGACCTCATTCTGCTTAGGCCTCATCTTCTCTGGAAAGTGTCTTTATTATAAAATTTCTATAGAAACTTAAGATTCTATTTCTTTTTTAGTTTAATTTCTCTATCAATCCCCAAATTGGCAGACAAGACTGAATTTAGTGATGCTAGCCCACTGTGCGGGATAGCATCACTAAATTCACCCTCTGTGGACCTCATTCTGCAATTGACAGGCACAATAAACTCTGCCATGATTCAAAGGATAATAATATATAGGTAGCTTGTTAGCGCAGCTTTTATATCAAAGACATGTAGTGCTTTTGTAGTACATGTATAATAACGAAGGTAGAATGTAGAACAGTCTCTCATGAATGAAGCCACCGATTGAATAATTTACCATAAGAACACAGATATAATTAACGGTAATTTAGTTGTTAACATGGCTTTCTGGAAGAGATTTTCTTTATTTTCTGGAATGTTAGGGTCTCTCTAGTGTCTTGATGGTCTTATTATACAGTAAGAGCTTTCCGATGAATGGCAACAAGCCATATTTCCGACTAAATCCTGAAAAGTTACCCATAATTCTGCTGTTGTTAAGGAGTTGATTATTTAGAGCATTACTGTATTGATGTAAGATTCTCACAATCTGCTTGGCAGTGCCATTCCCAGTGTCTTGAATATGTCGCAAATCATCTTTATCTTTTTATGAACTTACCTTGGGACTACTTACCCAAGCCTTGAAATAGTGTGTCTGTCATTTGCAGAATGAGGTTCCCAGAGGGTGAATTTAGTGATGCTACCCCGCATAGCGGGTTAGCATCACCAAATTCACCCTCTGGGAAACCTCATTCTGTTGAGGTGTAAGCAGAATGAGGTCCCCAGAGGGTGAATTTGGTGATGCTAGCCTGCTATGCGGGGTAGCATCACTAAATTCACCCTCTGGGGACCTCATTCTGCAAATGACAGACACGCTATTTCAAGGCTGGTACTTACACAGATACATGGCTTGTTGAATTATTTCTTAACCCTTCCATAACTGGAGCTTCCTGTAGGGAGACCCATACAGGTGGCAGCTTGTATTGCTGAGTGTCGTCTGCTCACATCTGTGAGGGGCTCCATAAGGGTAGTTTAACCCTTCCATGGCGGGAGCTTCCTGACATTTTGCGAAAACCCTGTGCCAATTTATTACTGTATGTTCTGGGTTAATAATAAATCTGAGTCAAGAACACTAGTTGGCAGTAGCATCTGGGAACATACATAGATTTCAAATGTTTGAAATTTCCAGCTTGCGGAAGATGGATTTTCAATTCTCGACTTATTAAAGGTACACAATCCGATTCTATGGCCCCGTATCATCAGATTCCAACAACAACAACATTTATTCAAAAGACAATTTAGTTATCAGAATCAATTAATTACCAAAACATAATGCTGACCACTGTCAACTCTAGTATAAAATTTTCCAAAACGTATTATAAATTTATCAACCTTTTGTTCAACGCAATTTGGTATCGAGAGTATAATGTTGGTCGGCTTAATTTTCAAATATTTGCTAGGCTGCCAAATATTCTAGGTGGTGAACAATAAAAGATTTAAAAAAATTGATATCTGATAACTCTGAGCTTTGATTGGTGGGTTCCTTGACTCGAATCAAATATCTTTTTCCCCCCGAAGCCAAAGAAATAGTAATTTAGGCTGTTAATTCGGATTATGTACAGTAATGCTCTAATAAATCGACTCCTTAAACACAGCAGAATTATGGGTAACTTTTCAGGATTTAGTCGGAAATATGGCTTGTGGCCATTCATCGGAAAGCTGGAATCTGTTCTCTGATAGCTGGACATTTTGTAAGAGCAAGGGGTGTCAGGTTGAAAATAAATTGTAACCCACCCCTACACTCTGAAACCCGAATATGAGTTAACATAGAGGGGTGGATCCTGCATACCAGTTAAGAAAATATGGAATACGTACTTAAATTTACACCCGAAGTATATAAGCCAATTAGTCTATGTTTTTGATCCCTAAATATCATGGGGTGGTCCTCGTAGATATAAGCCCACCCCTATTTTTATAACTTAGAGGGTGAGTATACATTGATGTCATGTTAACCCTTTACGGCCCTGTGCCAATGCATTCTCTTATATATGCGAGTCGACCATAGGTCGCCTCGCATATATAAGAGAATGCATTGGCCTAACAATTTTTTACAATTTTAATAATTTTTTCTTGTATTCTTTAACAATTTTATAATTTCACCCATACAGAGCCCCAGACAAACATGAGCAGACGACACTCTTCTATATGCTTCTATATATGTGTGGGGCTCCCTGCAGGGTAATGGATGTTTTTTATTTTATGTCCTAAAAATTGTAAGAAACATTTATTTTAAAAAAATGATAAAAATTGTTAGGCCAATGCATTCTCTTATATATGCGAGGCGACCTATGGTCGACTCGCATATATAAGAGAATGCATTGGCACAGGGTATTTTAGGCTGTTGAAACTTTATTTGGCCGTTTTGTTGGGTAAAGGGTTAACTCTGAATGAAGATGAATTCATCGAGAAAAATATCATTACTCAGCATTACTCCAGCTAATTTCCCATGTAAACTCCAGCCCTCAATAATTTGCTGAAGCAAACTGGGCCACGGCAAAGGGTTGCCATATCAGATTGCCGAAGCCAAACTCTCTGAATTAAGAGGGCTGAAACTCATTAATACTACCCGCCCATTTGAGTTTCACAAAATTCTGTATATGAGGTTATTAAACGCAGATGAAAATGACAACAAGGCGAACACATCAGAACTGGAGGGGGGTGCAGCAAATTGAATTCCCCAGATTGGAATTTAAGTCTAGTTCAAGGGGGGGGGGGGTGTGCATTTAGAAATGCTAACTTCTACACCCCCAACAAAGACCCTCTAACCATATTCCTGATTTTGAGGTAAGAGAAATTTGCTGAAGACAGGATATTTCTCCCAATTTGCTAAAATCTTAAAGGCACAGATGACCTTCGTTATAGATCATAATTTAGAAATAACAGTTTCCAAATTATGAACATTTCTTGAAGAATATAATAATAATATAGTATAATGATATTAAGAATGCGATATTATCTCCAAGACACACTTTGTGTGAGCCAACCGTTTATATACAGTACGTAAATATTGAGCGATAAGCAAAACACATGCCCAATCTATATTACTAAAGAAATAAACAATTAATTTCCCACAAACAGCATCTAAAAAATTAGGTTCAAAACAGGAGAGACTTGCATAATGATGATCATTATTTACACCCAAGGCCCAAAATAATATTTTTTTTTACTGCCTGTCATTTGGATGGTGTTGGTCATTTCAAAATGGTGCCTGTCAAATTTTCAGATGAATTGTATGAGACATTATTTAAATTCCCTATTGACTTATTTTTCGTCAGTGATTGCGCACATTTTATTGAGCATTCAATCGTCACCTGTGAAAAAAAACCATGCTATTTTTGTTTTCAAAAGTTCAAAAACTTTACGTCTATTAATAAATACACATGCAATTCACAAACGACATAATTATATTAATTCTGAATTGATCTGAAATTAGAAAAGAACTATTTTTTACTTTCAATGTCCTATTTGGCCAGTAGTGTCACCTTGGACATACCCAAACAGATACAGACTGTTTAAAAATTTGCCTTGGACAAAATATCAAACAGATACAGAAGTGCACTGGACATAAGTTATTTTTCGTTGGACAATGATCGTGACCGGCCACTTATTTTAAGCCTTGTTTCCGCCCATGACTTTTCTAACTTAATGATAAATTCTCTCATTATTTCTGCCTATGAGTTTTCTAACTTAATGATAAATGAACTCCCTAATTAGTGAACAACACCACATAAAAGATCTGAATTCTGGTGGGCGTCATTAGGAAACCTCATGGAGAAACGACCCGATACTTCAGATAGAATACCCAACTAATGAGCATTGATCACAAAGATTAGCCAATCGGCCGCTTCTAGGTTTCCAATCTCCATGCTGGAGTTAATTAAGTGCGATCGAGTGCAAGTTAATTAAGGATCCTTGTCATGAAGCAATCGGTGCTTAAACTCAACAAATTAATGATTAGATTTCATCTTCATTCATTCACACCCAACAAGAGCACCTAATTCTCACCAATTTGAACTGATTCCACAATTTGTAATGATATTTATCAGGTACTATTTGTAATGATATTTATCAGGTACTATTTGTAATGATATTTATCAGGTACTATTTGTAATGATATTTATCAGGTACTATTTGTAATGATATTTATCAGGTACTATTTGTAATGATATTTATCAGGTACTATTTGTAATGATATTTATCAGGTACTATTTGTAATGATATTTATCAGGTACTATTTGTAATGATATTTATCAGGTACTATTTGTAATGATATTTATCAGGTACTATTTGTAATGATATTTATCAGGTACTATGTTTCATTTATTTACACTCAACACAAGCAGATCGAGTGCTTAATTCTCACCTATATGAACTGATTCCACAATGTTCAACATGCCATGAAGCTCTACTCTGTCTAATGCCCAAAAAGATCATATTCCACCAGTACAAAACCTATGAACTTTATATTCCACCAGTACAAAACCTATGAACTTTATATTCCACCAGTACAAAACCTATGAACTTTATATTCCACCAGTACAAAACCTATGAACTTTATATTCCACCAGTACAAAACCTATGAACTTTATATTCCACCAGTACAAAACCTATGAACTTTATATTCCACCAGTACAAAACCTATGAACTTTATATTCCACCAGTACAAAACCTATGAACTTTATATTCCACCAGTACAAAACCTATGAACTTTATATTCCACCAGTACAAAACCTATGAACTTTATATTCCACCAGTACAAAACCTATGAACTTTATATTCCACCAGTACAACACCTATGAACTTTTTGAAGGTTTGACAGGGAACCTTTTACAGTTGAAATAATAACACCCGGAAAATTCCATAATTGTAAACAAAGCAAAGCAAAATTGCTCACAAAGTCACTTAAATTGTGAAATTTCAAGTTGGGTCCTTCACTTAAGGTGAAGTTAATGATTAAGGAACAGATAATAGCTTATAAGAAATATATTCCCCACATTATTTGTTCGACTTTATAATGTTCCCTGTTAAAATAAAAAAAAGTTCCCAGGTTTTACACTGCTGGAATATGATCTCTACGGGTATTAGCCAGAGTAGAGATTCATGGCATGATCTACCACAATTTGTAATGATACTTATCACGTACCATTTTCATTCATTTACACCAGATGTGAGTGCATTCGTAATTCTCACCTATATGAACTTAATCACAATCAGCTAATGGTATAATACGAGGAAATTTGTATAGAAATATTGAACCGAAACTCAACAAAATAATGATTAGATTGGAGCTTCATTCATTAACACCTCAACAAGAAGGCTAAAATCTCACCTATATGAACTGAACCACAACCAGGTACGGTATAATACGAGGCAAGAAGGCTTAATTCTCATAAGAAATGAACGGCGGTTTCAATGTGGTCATGGGATTTTGACCGCGAGAAAAATTCAGCAAACTGCATGAACCCCGAAGGGGTTCATGCAGAGTTTGCTGATTTTTTATCGCGGTCAAAACCCATGACCACGTTGAATCCGCCGTTTATTATTTATATTTATATACTTACGCTCTTTAAAACACTTCTCCAAATATGTCCGTTATTTCGTCAAAAACACTTTTTCAAATATCTCCGTTATTTCGTTTATGAAAATAATTTCCTATTTCTATATTTCGCTCTATATTTCGTCCTATTTCGCTATTTCGTTGTATTTTCCTATTTCGATTTTTCGTACTATTTCGCTGTATTTTCATATTTCGCTTTTTCGTTGTATTTCATATTTCGATAATTCGCTATATTTGACATATTATGGGATATGGGATTATATGATAACCAACATTATGATAGTCAATCAAACATCTCGTGCCACCCGTGCTCGCGATTAGATGCCACTAGCCATCCAATCGTGATCTTTCGAACCTCTATTACATATTGTTTGCTATCAAATCCTTGGCGTATTGGCTGACTAGATACTCAAGCAGTCGGTAATGTCCGACAATCCCCGGTGATTTCCGGGACCAATGTGTTCATAAACCTATGAACGACATTGGAAGTGACGTCACGTTACGTTCATAGGTTTATGAACGCATTGAATAAGGGGGCGTGTCTATCGTAACGCTATGGGGAAATCGGAAGAGATATAAGGGGTATGTAAATATACCTATATGAACTGAACCACAATCAGGTACGTATAATACGAGGCAAGAAGGCTTAATTCTCACCTATATGAACTGAACCACAACCAGGTACGGTATAATACGAGCCAAGAAGGCTTAATTCTCATCTATATGAACTGAACCACAACCAGGTACGGTATAATACGAGGCAAGAAGGCTTAATTCTCACCTATATTAACTGAACCACAATCAGGTACGGTATAATACGAGGCAAGAAGGCTTAATTCTCACCTATATGAACTGAACCACAACCAGGTACGGTATAATACGAGGCAAGAAGGCTTAATTCTCATCTATATGAACTGAACCACAACCAGGTACGGTATAATACGAGGCAAGAAGGCTTAATTCTCACCTATATGAACTGAACCACAACCAGGTACGGTATAATACGAGGCAAGAAGGCTTAATTCTCATCTATATGAACTGAACCACAACCAGGTACGGTATAATACGAGGCAAGAAGGCTTAATTCTCACCTATATTAACTGAACCACAATCAGGTACGGTATAATACGAGGCAAGAAGGCTTAATTCTCACCTATATGAACTGAACCACAACCAGGTACGGTATAATACGAGGCAAGAAGGCTTAATTCTCACCTATATGAACTGAATCACAATCAGGTACGGTATAATACGAGGCAATTTAAATAGAAATTTTGAACCTAAACTCGATTAGAAGTGCTACAAATTCATTGTGTTTACAAGCTTGCAAATAGCGTGTCTGTCATTTGCAGAATGAGGTCCCCAGAGGGTGAATTTAGTGATGCTATCCCGCATAGCGGGCTAGCATCACCAAATTCACCCTCTGGAGACTTCATTCTGCTTATGCCTCATCTTCTGGGAAGTATCTATAGTCTCAAATTAACATTGTTTTTAGTTACATTTTCCCTTCTGGGAAGTTTCTATATCCCCTAATTTGCAGAAGATAAAATTCATAATTGAGGTGCCCAAAGGGTGAACATCACCAACTTCAACTGGGGAACTTCAATCTGATTCTAGGTCTGCCATATCAATTGAGGGCCTAATCAGAATGAGGTTCCCAGAGGGTGAATTTAGTTATGCTAGCCCGCTATGCCACATACCGTCACTAAATTCGCCCTCTGGGGACCTCATTCTGCAAATGACAGACACGCTATTTGAGAAAGAGTTTCATAGAAATACTTGTTTAACCTTTCTGTACTAAATACTTATTGACCACTTGTTGAACTTATTATCTGAACATTTCTCAAAAATGAATAGGATTCTTTTGCACTTACTATTGTCTGTTGTCTGCTTCAGTTTCCTGAAAATCGCCCCAGATGAAAAATAGACCATTCCAATCAAGTCTGAATTTAGTGATGCTAACCCACATATCGGGCTAGCACCACCAAATTCACCCTCTTTGGACCTCATTCTGCATGGCCTCATCTGCTTTGGGAGACATAGACTCAGATGGAAGTTCCCAAATGGTGAATATTGTGATGTATACCCATTGGGAACCTCAATTATGCATTGTGTCATCTACCAATTTGGGGATATACAGTCTAACAAAACTCAGACCGTGTTTCATTTCAATCAACTTACGGTCTGAAGACTCTCATGGTTAAAATTATTTCAAACGAGAGAAATCTAGCCAATTCGCAGAAAGCGATGCATTGGTTGACCAATGAATAGCTTCTTGCAAATTCAATTAACATTCACTATTTCATACAAGCCACACCCGCGACATTTGACTGCAATCTCATGAAGTTATCATATAAACGACACGTTAGTGTCGCATATCTTAACTGACCAAACATTGTATGTTCAAAATCACAACTAACGTACGTTTATTCATAATTGGGAAATGTTCAGACAGAACAAGTATACATGACAGAATTGTATTTGCAAAGATATTCAAAAAAATACTATTTTCTCCTAACCTACGGATATTACGTCACGTGCCAAATAAGGATAAATTTACAACTTCGTAGTAAATTCCAAGGTCGTATTGTAAACAAGGAGATGACAAAACATGACCGCGGTACAGCTCAATAAAATTTATATAGCGTGCTTATCGCTATATTGTCATTACATTGTTCTTTATTATATAGCATCTGAATTGCTAAAATTGTATTCTGCATGTACAGTGAAGCAATTGACATTGAGAGCATTTTATTGCACGGAAGAAGAGTGACAACTCTTAAATGTTTACATGAGCTCGGGCGCACATGTGTAGATCTATGTGTGTATCGCAATGATAAACACTGCCTTATGAATATTAATGAGTTTTCACAAAAAAGGGAATTTCCCCTTCATCTCTGAAATCAGATTCCGTGCGAGTGTCGTCAGACGTAGTTGAAAGTAATGAGACGGAGTCTGGATATATATCAGACTGGGGGATATAGAGAGACTAAGCTAAAAAAGAAATAGAATCTATGTGATGAAGTTTCTATAGAAATTTGATGATAAAGAAACTTTCCAGAGAAGATGAGGCCTAAGCAGAATGAGAATGGGGTCCACAAGGGTTGATGGCCGAGAACAGACAGAGTATCTTTAACCCCTTCTACACTAAATGGATTCTTCCAGTCAGTTAAAAAGTGTACATCGGAATGGTTTATTATCATTTGGAGGGATGTTAAATAAATAAATAAATAAATAAATACGACAGATAAATAAAAGTGCAGAAGGAACCCAATTTATTGAGGGAAATGTTTAGATAATCTGAGCATTTCCTATTAGGAAATGTTCATATAATAAGTTCAACAAACAACCATTTGTTGAACTTATTATCTGAACATTTCACTCCAATAAATAGGACTCTTACTGTACTTGTATTGTCTGTCGTCTGCTTATTTTCTCCAATGTTTACTTTTATCTGATGGGAGAATCCATTTGGTATAGAAATGGTTGACCCTTCCATGACTGGGGCTTCCTGAAATTTTGCAAAAACCCTGTGCCAATGCATTCTCTTATATATGCGAATCTCCCATAGGGAGAATACATTGGCCTAACAATAATTACCTTGACCGTGTAAGCAAATTACCTTGACCTTGTAAGCAAGTGCATTCTCTTATATATGCGAATCTCCCTTAGGGAGAATACATTGGCCTAACAATAATTACCTTGACCTTGTAAGCCAGTACATTCTCTTATGTATGTGAGGTTCCTAGGAGATGCATATATAAGAGAATGCACTGGCATATGATCTTTAATGCTGCACTAGCGCAGCTCCCGTCATAAAAGGGTTAGCCCACCCTAATGACACTAATACGAGCATCCCCGTACACTCAATAATTACACACCACATGAAATTACTAAGCAGCTTATTTCACGAGATATGATCGACACTTCAATTTTAAAATCATTAATTCAGACATTTTTTTTAACATTTGCAGCTCCGATTTAATAGCTTCTAACAATCTATATCAATTTTCAGGAAATACGAAAATTACACATTTAAAGCACTAGGATTATAACGTTCACAGAGTCAATAACATGAGGCTAATACTGAAATCGAACTGATGTGGCAATTATGGATGTCGACATACCATTAGTGCAAAGTGAAAAATGGCGAATAAAAAAAACATTAGGGTTCTTGCAGGTGGCATCGCGATCTACCATGGATAAGACCAAATTGTGTAGTTAAAGTTCATTTACTGATTATAATAGTGTAGTCACTGATAATTGACAAATTATTAACCCTTCCATGACGGGAGCTTCCTGAAATTCTGCGAAAACCCATAGGGAGCCTCGCATATATAAGAGAATACATTAGCCTAATATTTACATTGACTTCAGCGAGAGCTTTCCGATGAATGTCAACAAGCTATATTTCCGACTAAATCCTGAAAAATTACCCATAATTCTGCTGTGGTTAAGGAGTCGATTATTTAGAGCGTAACTGTAGTTTTAAATGGGCTCTTACATTGCATGATACTTATTGGATCATAGAAGGGTGATGTCGGGGTGTAGGATCATAGAAGGGTGATGTCGGGGTGTAGGATCATAGAAGGGTGATGTGGGGTGTATAATACTTATTGTATCATAGAAGGGTGATGTCGGGGTGTAGGATCATAGAAGGGTGATGTCGGGGTGTAGGATCATAGAAGGGTGATGTGGGGGTGTAGGATCATAGAAGGGATATGTCGGGGTATAGGATCATAGAAGGGTGATGTGGGGTGTATAATACTTATTGGATCATAGAAGGGTGATGTCGGGGTGTAGGATCATAGAAGGGTGATGTCGGGGTGTAGGATCATAGAAGGGTGATGTCGGGGTGTAGGATCATAGAAGGGTGATGTCGGGGTGTAGGATCATAGAAGGGATATGTCGGGGTGTATAATACTTATTGGATCATAGAAGGGTGATGTCGGGGTGTAGGATCATAGAAGCGTGATGTCGGGGTGTAGGATCATAGAAGGGATATGTCGGGGTATAGGATCATAGAAGGGATATGTCGGGGTGTATAATACTTATTGGATCATAGAAGGGTGATGTCGGGGTGTAGGATCATAGAAGCGTGATGTCGGGGTGTAGGATCATAGAAGGGATATGTCGGGGTGTATAATACTTATTGGATCATAGAAGGGTGATGTCGGGGTGTAGGATCATTGAAGGGTGATGTGGGGTGTAGGATCATAGAAGGGATATGTCGGGGTATAGGATCATAGAAGGGTGATGTGGGGTGTATAATACTTATTGGATCATAGAAGGGTGATGTCGGGGTGTAGGATCATAGAAGGGTGATGTCGGGGTGTAGGATCATAGAAGGGTGATGTCGGGGTGTAGGATCATAGAAGGGTGATGTCGGGGTGTAGGATCATAGAAGGGTGATGTCAGGGTGTAGGATCATAGAAGGGATATGTCGGGGTATAGGATCATAGAAGGGTGATGTGGGGTGTATAATACTTATTGGATCATAGAAGGGTGATGTCGGGGTATAGGATCATAGAAGGGTGATGTTGGGGTGTAGGATCATAGAAGGGTGATGTCGGGGTGTAGGATCATAGAAGGGTGATGTCAGGGTGTAGGATCATAGAAGGGATATGTCGGGGTATAGGATCATAGAAGGGTGATGTGGGGTGTATAATACTTATTGGATCATAGAAGGGTGATGTCGGGGTATAGGATCATAGAAGCGTGATGTCGGGGTGTAGGATCATAGAAGGGATATGTCGGGGTATAGGATCATAGAAGGGTGATGTGGGGTGTATAATACTTATTGGATCATAGAAGGGTGATGTCGGGGTATAGGATCATAGAAGGGTGATGTGGGGTGTAGGATCATAGAAGGGTGATGTGGGGTGTAGGATCATAGAAGGGTGATGTCGGGGTGTAGGATCATAGAAGGGTGATGTCGGGGTGTAGGATCATAGAAGGGTGATGTCGGGGTGTAGGATCATAGAAGGGATATGTCGGGGTGTAGGATCATAGAAGGGATATGTCGGGGTGTAGGATCATAGAAGGGTGATGTCGGGGTGTAGGATCATAGAAGGGTGATGTCGGGGTGTAGGATCATAGAAGGGTGATGTCGGGGTGTAGGATCATAGAAGGGTGATGTCGGGGTGTAGGATCATAGAAGGGTGATGTGGGGGTGTAGGATCATAGAAGGGTGATGTCGGGGTGTAGGATCATAGAAGGGATATGTCGGGGTGTAGGATCATAGAAGGGTGATGTCGGGGTGTAGGATCATAGAAGGGATATGTCGGGGTGTAGGATCATAGAAGGGATATGTCGGGGTGTAGGATCATAGAAGGGTGATGTCGGGGTGTAGGATCATAGAAGGGTGATGTCGGGGTGTAGGATCATAGAAGGGTGATGTGGGGTGTAGGATCATAGAAGGGTGATGTCGGGGTGTAGGATCATAGAAGGGATATGTCGGGGTGTAGGATCATAGAAGGGATATGTCGGGGTGTAGGATCATAGAAGGGATATGTCGGGGTGTAGGATCATAGAAGGGATATGTCGGGGTGTAGGATCATAGAAGGGTGATGTCGGGGTGTAGGATCATAGAAGGGATATGTCGGGGTGTAGGATCATAGAAGGGATATGTCGGGGTGTAGGATCATAGAAGGGATATGTCGGGGTGTAGGATCATAGAAGGGTGATGTCGGGGTGTTGGATCATAGAAGGGTGATGTTGGGGTGTAGGATCATAGAATTAAGGGTGATGTTGGGGTGTAGGATCATAGAAGGGTGATGTCGGGGTGTAGGATCATAGAAGGGTGATGTGGGGGTGTAGGATCATAGAAGGGTGATGTCGGGGTGTAGGATCATAGAAGGGATATGTCGGGGTGTTGGATCATAGAAGGGTGATGTTGGGGTGTAGGATCATAGAATTAAGGGTGATGTTGGGGTGTAGGATCATAGAAGGGTGATGTCGGGGTGTAGGATCATAGAAGGGTGATGTCGGGGTGTAGGATCATAGAAGGGTGATGACGGGGTGTAGGATCATAGAAGGGTGATGTCGGGGTGTTGGATCATAGAAGGGTGATGACGGGGTGTAGGATCATAGAAGGGTGATGACGGGTGTAGGATCATAGAAGGGTGATGACGGGGTGTAGGATCATAGAAGGGTGATGACGGGGTGTAGGATCATAGAAGGGTGATGACGGGGTGTAGGATCATAGAAGGGTGATGTGGGGGTGTAGGATCATAGAAGGGTGATGTGGGGTGTAGGATCATAGAAGGGTGATGTGGGGGTGTAGGATCATAGAAGGGTGATGTCGGGGTGTAGGATCATAGAAGGGTGATGTCGGGGTGTAGGATCATAGAAGGGATATGTCGGGGTGTAGGATCATAGAAGGGTGATGTCGGGGTGTAGGATCATAGAAGGGATATGTCAGGGTGTAGGATCATAGAAGGGTGATGTGGGGTGTAGGATCATAGAAGGGTGATGTGGGGTGTAGGATCATAGAAGGGTGATGTCGGGGTGTAGGATCATAGAAGGGTGATGACGGGGTGTAGGATCATAGAAGGGATATGTCGGGGTGTAGGATCATAGAAGGCTGATGTCGGGGTGTAGGATCATAGAAGGGTGATGTCGGGGTGTAGGATCATAGAAGGGTGATGTAGGGGTGTAGGATCATAGAAGGGTGATGTCGGGGTGTAGGATCATAGAAGGGTGATGTGGGGGTGTAGGATCATAGAAGGGTGATGTCGGGGTGTAGGATCATAGAAGGGATATGTCAGGGTGTAGGATCATAGAAGAGTGATGTGGGGTGTAGGATCATAGAAGGGTGATGTCGGGGTGTAGGATCATAGAAGGGTGATGTCGGGGTGTAGGATCATAGAAGGGTGATGTCGGGGTGTAGGATCATAGAAGGGTGATGTCGGGGTGTAGGATCATAGAAGGCTGATGTCGGGGTGTAGGATCATAGAAGGGTGATGTCGGGGTGTAGGATCATAGAAGGGTGATGTCGGGGTGTAGGATCATAGAAGGGTGATGTCGGGGTGTAGGATCATAGAAGGGTGATGTCGGGGTGTAGGATCATAGAAGGGTGATGTCAGGGTGTAGGATCATAGAAGGGTGATGTCAGGGTGTAGGATCATAGAAGGGTGATGTCGGGGTGTAGGATCATAGAAGGGTGATGTCAGGGTGTAGGATCATAGAAGGGTGATGTCGGGGTGTAGGATCATAGAAGGGTGATGTCGGGGTGTAGGATCATAGAAGGGTGATGTCGGGGTGTAGGATCATAGAAGGGTGATGTGGGGGTGTAGGATCATAGAAGGGATATGTCGGGGTATAGGATCATAGAAGGGTGATGTGGGGTGTATAATACTTATTGGATCATAGAAGGGTGATGTCAGGGTGTAGGATCATAGAAGGGTGATGTCGGGGTGTAGGATCATAGAAGGGTGATGTCAGGGTGTAGGATCATAGAAGGGTGATGTCGGGGTGTATAATACTTATTGGATCATAGAAGGGTGATGTCGGGGTGTATAATACTTATTGGATCATAGAAGGGATATGTCGGGGTGCATAATACTTATTGGATCATAGAAGGGTGATGTCGGGGTGTAAATTTAACTTCAGCCTTTGTCACTTCTCCCTGATCACAGACCATTTCTCCTTAATAACCAAACGGGGAGAAGTGACTTCTCCCAAATTGAAACCTCTGGGCTGGTCCCTAGAATGCATTGCACTACAGGATATTTAGTCATGAATGCGTTAACCCTTTGAGTGCCAGGGGCCGATCTCATCGGCCCTAAACCTACAAAATAAGTCTGTTAAAGAATATAAGAATAAATTATTAAAATTGTAAAAAATTAAAAAAAAAAAAATTAAAAAAAAACATTATTAGGCCAATGCATTCTCTTATATATGCGAGGCGACCTATGGTCGACTCGCATATATAAGACAATGCATTGGCACAGGGTATATGGGTTGATACAAAAATCGACCTGGCACTCAAAGGGTTAAGGAATAGGCTCACCTCTTCCGTTATGGAAGGGTTAAGGAATAAGCTCACCTCTTCCAACCTCATCGATGACGGGAGGAAATCCCTCATCTGTTCCGCCCATGATGGAGAATCCAAATCGTTTATCCTTACACAGCAATGATACGTGTACATCAGAGATGTCATATTTCACAGCTGACCTCTAAAAAGATTGTAAATTATCATTATTATGTGTTCATATTCATCTTATATAATCAAGCAAGCAAATAGTGTTGTTCCGTCAACGGGCGAGCCGACGAATCATGTGTGTGCGACAGGAAACTGGTAAAAACGCTCACCATAAACGACATCATTTGACTCAACCGCCGGCGAGAATGCCGCGAGATATTCGATTCGAAAACAACGTCAACAAGATTCGAAATAAAATCGAATTGAATCGCAGGAACGATTCGAAATTTCGAATCGAATTCAAATATTCGCAGGGCCCTAGAGTGCCTGTCATTTGTAGAATGAGGTCCACAGAGCGTGAATTAACGCTATCCCGCATGGTGGGCTAGCATCACCAAATTTCCCCCTGCTCAGACATCATCTTCTGGAAAGTATCGATAGTCTCAAGTTAACATTGATTTTAGTTACTTTTTCCCTTCTGGGAAGTTTCTATATCCCATAATTTGCACAAGATAAAATGCATAATTGAGATGACTAATGGGTGAACATCACCAACTTCAACTGGGGAACTTCAATCTTATCCTAGGCCTCCAATAGCATTTGAGGCCTACGTAGAATGAGGTCCACAGAGGGTGAATTAGTGATGCTAGCCCTCTGTGTGGAATAGTGTCACTAAATTAGCCCTCTGTGGACCTCATTCTGCAAATGTTAGTAGTTCTGGTGACCTCATTCTGCTTAGGCATAGTCTTCTTGGGAGTATCTATAGTCTAAAATTAACATTGCAATGTTTTAGATACTTTTACCCTTCTGTTCAGTTTCAATATCCCCTAATTTGCAGAAGATAAAATGCATAATCGAGGTGACTAATGGATGAACATCACCAATTTCAACTGGGAAATTCAATCTGATCACAGGTCTCCCATAGCAGTTGAGGCCTAAGCAGAATGAGGTTCCCAGAAGGTGAATTTTGAGATGCTGTAGCCCGCTGTGTGGAATAGTGTCACTAAATTAACCCTCTGGGGACCTCATCCTGCAAATGTCAGACACACTATTTCAAGGCTTGTTTATAACATTGGTATTAACCCTTTACCAAACAGGAGGGCCCTGTGCCAATGCATTCTCTTATATATGCGAGTCGACCATAGGTCGCCTCGCATATATAAGAGAATGCATTGGCTTAACACATTAAAAATTAAAAAATTGTTAAAGAATGTAAGAAAAAATGTTAAAAAAGATTTTTTTTTAGGCCAATGCATTCTCTTATATATGCGAGGCGACCTATGGTCGACTCGCATATATAAGAGAATGCATTGGCACAGGGCATAACTATAACCATCACAATGTGGTCAATGAGCCGGTTCCAATGATATCCATATGTGTATGGTTTTATTGAGACAGACCAAAGATATTTTAGGCTGTTGAAGCTTTATTTGGCCGGTTTTGGCCGGTTTGTTGGGTAAAGGGTTAACATGTATTTATAATTTAGCTATTTTTCCACAAATACAGTTGGAAACGCACTTGTATCCTGGATGCGAACAGTGACTGCATGTGATCTGTGGAAGGACTTGCTTCATTTCAAAAAAAAAACAATTTAACTGGCATCAGTTAGTCCTATTACTTTCACATTATTGGGAAAATATCTATTATATCCCTTGGGTAGCAGTACACGATTTCACGGGTTGTAGGGGGTCTGAAAAATAGAAATATAAGTATCTGGGGGGCATAACGGCCAGTGTAGCCTGTGTTAACTGTGTCATTACTGGTTTGAAGGTTTATTTATTTTACAAAACTGGGAAAGTTCTCAAAAAAGTGAAAAATTTGGATACGCAACAGGGTTTTCGTATTCAGTGAAGGCCAACTCTGTGTTATTGATTACAGGAAAATAGCCCGATTTCTCTCCCCTGAATTCTGTCATCTGGGCTCGCAAGACTTTTTTTTTCAAATTGATACGATAACTTTTTTTCTATTTCAAATATTTCTCAGCTCTAGCATAGCTCTATCAGGTGGAAGAATCTTATTTACTGACATTCGCTCTATCATGGTCTGTTTTTGGGTTGAAAATGGCCAATTTGAGTAAAAAAATGGGTAAAATTGAGCGGTTCGTGTGTGCTAACCAAGGGGCATAACTCAATGACAAACTGTACGAAGAACCAAAAGTACATTTATATGATTACACCTAAACTTTCTGTCGAAATTAAAACATGCTCGATTGGATATATGCCAACGATAATGGCTTAGCATTGATTTGAAGTACAGTAACCCCTCCCAGGTTGGCAAAATTGCTGGAAATGGTGTATTGCTACCTTGAGTTGTTTGCAATGACTCAGACAACGCTGAAAATTCAAAAATAAATTGGTTGCATTTCACGAAAAAGTATTGTTTTGATTTAGTGTGTATGCTTACTCGGATCTATATTTATTTACACACTTTGATCATTGATGATGTCAATCTTGATAGTAATGCACCATGATGTTAACTATGCAGTACGTTGTCTATATACAGTAATGCCCTAATTAATCGACTCCTTAAACACAGCAGAATTATGGGTAACTTTTCAGGATTTAGTCGGAAATATGGCTTGTTGCCATTCATCGGAAAGCTCTCAGTGAGAGCTTTCCGATGAATGGCAACAAGTCATATTTCCGACTAAATCCTGAAAAGTTACCCATAATTCTACTGTGCTTAAAGTTAAGCAGTCGATTAATTAGGGCATTACTGTACATGCAATGACAATGGTTTCAACATGTAAAATTTTGTTATTGGAGAACTATGAATAATGAAGATAGTTCTTTTTAGTGGTGATGTTTTAACCCTTTACCCAACAGAACGGCCCTGTGCCAATGCATTCTCTTATATATGCGAGTCGACCATAGGTCGCCTCGCATATATAAGAGAATGCATTGGCTTAACACATTAAAAATTATAAAATTGTTAAAGAATGTAAGAAAAAATAGTAAAAAGTGTTAAAAAAGATTTTTTTTAGGCCAATGCATTCTCTTATATATGCGAGGCGACCTATGGTCGACTCGCATATATAAGAGAATGCATTGGCACAGGGTATAACTGTAACCATCACAATGTGGTCAAGGAGCCGGTTCCAATGATATCCATATTTGTATGGTTCTATTGAGACAGACCAAAGATATTTTAGGCTGTTGAAGCTTTATTTGGCCGGTTTTGGCCGGTTTGTTGGATAAAGGGTTAACAGACTTTTATATTGTGTGCATATTTACCCACTGCGAGTACCTTGTGTCTGTTTAAATGCAATCCAAACACGGCACAAGTTAAAATAAACAAGAGCATCACCAGGGCATAACAAAATAAAACTCTCGTAATTGTAACAAATGGCCATAACTTTGGTGAAATTCACGGAGCGGATCCCAACTCCGCTTGACCTGTATTTTGAGCTAGTAAACCAAATTTCATTCCATTCAGTTCAGACTTAATTAAAATATCATCCGGAAATGAAAATTTACTGCGAATTCCAACAATAAGGGCCATAAATCTGGTAAAAATTGGTGGGTGGAACCTTTGATAGAAAGGGTTAACAGTGGAGAAATCCTAGAAACAAATTCAAAACTTTCTTAGCACTAATATACAGTAATACCCTAAATAATCGACTCCTTAACCACAACAGAATTATGGGTAACTTTTCAGGAATTAGTCGGAAATATGGCTTGTTGCCATTCATCGGAAAGCTCTATTCCGATGAATGGCAACAAGCCATAATTCTGCTGTGGTTAAGGAGTTGATTATTTAGGGCATTACTATACATCTGCCATATTAGTGAGAAGTTCCAACAAGGTGAATTTACTCCAATGAGCACGTTCAGTACATATGCAAAGTGAGATCCAATCAATACCAACACTGTTAAGAAGTAATTGAAAACGAGACATCACTTGTCGTCTTCAATAGGAAGAGTCATGCTGAGTGAAAAGTTCTAACTTAACCCTTTCAGTGCCAAGTCCGATTTTTGTGTCAACCCATATTTTCTTGATCATTTTTAAAATTTATTGATTATAATAATGTGATACATTGATGGAAAGAGCTCTTAGAGCTCTTTCCATCAATGTATCACATTCACATTATTATAATCAATAAATTTGAAAAATGATCAAGAAAATATGGGTTGATACAAAAATCGGACTTGGCACTGAAAGGGTTAAGAAGTAATTGAAAATGAGACATCACTTGTCTCTCGTCAGATTTCCTATTTGGGGTAAAAAAATAAATTTAGGCCATTGCCCAATTTGGCCTATAAGGGCAGGGCGTAAACCCTGCTAACAGTAGAGAAATCCTAAATTCAAAACAGTCTTAAATACATCAGCCATATTAGAGTGAGAAGTTCCAACAACGTGAATTTACTTCGATGAGAACACGTACTGTACATAAGCAAAGTGAGAGCGAATCGATAGCGACCCTGTTAAGAAGTAATTGAAAACGAGACATCACTTGTCGTCTTCAATTTGGGCGAGTCATGCCAAGCAGCTAAATACTTTACAATGGAATATCTGAAGATGGAGTAGATCACTGATGAATTTGATCAATAACCCGAAATAAACTAGTTACCCATCACATGCCGGCACTGTGGGGGGGGGGGGGTCACATAACTTGAAATAAACTAATTACTCATCCCATGCCGGCACTGTGAGGGGGAGGGGGGGGGGGGGTCACATAACTTGAAATAAACTAATTAAGTTGCCCATCTCCTTCCAACATTGAAGGAGATCACATAACCATGAATAAACTAGTTACCCATCCCCTGCCAACATTGAAGAAGGTCACACATAAACATGAATAAACTGGCTACCCATCCCCTGCCAACATTGAAGAAGGTCACACATAAACATGAATAAACTGGCTACCCATCCCCTGCCAACATTGAAGAAGGTCACACATAAACATGAATAAACTGGCTACCCATCCCCTGCCAACATTGAAGAAGGTCACACATAAACATGAATAAACTGGCTACCCATCCCCTGCCAACATTGAAGAAGGTCACACATAAACATGAATAAACTGGCTACCCATCCCCTGCCAACATTGAAGAAGGTCACACATAAACATGAATAAACTGGCTACCCATCCCATGCAACCAGTGAAGCGGGTCATATAACCCAGTATAAACTGGTTACAATGATACACTGCTAACCATGAAGGGGGCGTGTAGCGGGAATAACTTAAGCTGACTCCAGTATACCCCCCCTAACTTCGTTGCGGGGGGTATAATGATACACTGCTAACCATGAAGGGGGTGTGTAGCGGGAATAACTTAAGCTGACTCCAGTATACCCCCCCTAACTTCGTTGCGGGGGGTATAATGATACACTGCTAACCATGAAGGGGGTGTGTAGCGGGAATAACTTAAGCTGACTCCAGTATACCCCCCCTAACTTCGTTGCGGGGGGTATAATGATACACTGCTAACCATGAAGGGGGCGTGTAGCGGGAATAACTTAAGCTGACTCCAGTATACCCCCCCTAACTTCGTTGCGGGGGGTATAATGATACACTGCTAACCATGAAGGGGGCGTGTAGCGGGAATAACTTAAGCTGACTCCAGTATACCCCCCCTAACTTCGTTGCGGGGGGTATAATGATACACTGCTAACCATGAAGGGGGCGTGTAGCGGGAATAACTTAAGCTGACTCCAGTATACCCCCCCTAACTTCGTTGCGGGGGGTATAATGATACACTGCTAACCATGAAGGGGGCGTGTAGCGGGAATAACTTAAGCTGACTCCAGTATACCCCCCCTAACTTCGTTGCGGGGGGTATAATGATACACTGCTAACCATGAAGGGGGCGTGTAGCGGGAATAACTTAAGCTGACTCCAGTATACCCCCCCTAACTTCGTTGCGGGGGGTATAATGATACACTGCTAACCATGAAGGGGGTGTGTAGCGGGAATAACTTAAGCTGACTCCAGTATACCCCCCCTAACTTCGTTGCGGGGGGTATAATGATACACTGCTAACCATGAAGGGGGTGTGTAGCGGGAATAACTTAAGCTGACTCCAGTATACCCCCCCTAACTTCGTTGCGGGGGGTATAATGATACACTGCTAACCATGAAGGGGGCGTGTAGCGGGAATAACTTAAGCTGACTCCAGTATACCCCCCCTAACTTCGTTGCGGGGGGTATAATGATACACTGCTAACCATGAAGGGGGCGTGTAGCGGGAATAACTTAAGCTGACTCCAGTATACCCCCCCTAACTTCGTTGCGGGGGGTATAATGATACACTGCTAACCATGAAGGGGGCGTGTAGCGGGAATAACTTAAGCTGACTCCAGTATACCCCCCCTAACTTCGTTGCGGGGGGTATAATGATACACTGCTAACCATGAAGGGGGCGTGTAGCGGGAATAACTTAAGCTGACTCCAGTATACCCCCCCTAACTTCGTTGCGGGGGGTATAATGATACACTGCTAACCATGAAGGGGGCGTGTAGCGGGAATAACTTAAGCTGACTCCAGTATACCCCCCCTAACTTCGTTGCGGGGGGTATAATGATACACTGCTAACCATGAAGGGGGCTGTGTAGCGGGAATAACTTAAGCTGACTCCAGTATACCCCCCCTAACTTCGTTGCGGGGGGTATAATGATACACTGCTAACCATGAAGGGGGCGTGTAGCGGGAATAACTTAAGCTGACTCCAGTATACCCCCCCTAACTTCGTTGCGGGGGGTATAATGATACACTGCTAACCATGAAGGGGGCGTGTAGCGGGAATAACTTAAGCTGACTCCAGTATACCCCCCCTAACTTCGTTGCGGGGGGTATAATGATACACTGCTAACCATGAAGGGGGCGTGTAGCGGGAATAACTTAAGCTGACTCCAGTATACCCCCCCTAACTTCGTTGCGGGGGGTATAATGATACACTGCTAACCATGAAGGGGGCTGTGTAGCGGGAATAACTTAAGCTGACTCCAGTATACCCCCCCTAACTTCGTTGCGGGGGGTATAATGATACACTGCTAACCATGAAGGGGGCGTGTAGCGGGAATAACTTAAGCTGACTCCAGTATACCCCCCCTAACTTCGTTGCGGGGGGTATAATGATACACTGCTAACCATGAAGGGGGCGTGTAGCGGGAATAAACTAGTTACCCATTCCATACCGACGCTGAAGAGGTCACTGATCAACAGAAAGAGTATAGGAAGGGACACATGCTTTCCATTTGTGAAGAGACCATTGGTTTCGATTTTTAAAGATACTCAATCCGATTGGATGGTCCCCATATCATCAGATTCCAACAACAACAAAATTTTGAAATGACGCTTCAGTTATCAGAATCGATTAATCGCCCAAAATAATGCTAACCACTGTGTCAACTATAGTATAAAATTGCCCAAAACCTGTTATTTATCAACATTTTGTTCAATGAAATTTTGCGGTTTGTCAAATATCTGACACAAAAAAGCAACTTGTTTTTAAAGTTATCCATTTTCATCTACAATTTGGTCTGAGACAGCCTTCTCGTAGACTTTTACTGGGCCACTAAATATTCCAGTTGGTGAAAAATAGTAGATTTAAAAAATCGATATCTGATCACTATGGGTGGGTTCCTCGACTCGAATCAAATATTTTTTACCCCCGAAGCCAAATAAATAGTAATTGAGGGGCAAGCCTGCAAATAGCGTGTCTGTCATTTGCAGAATGTGGTCCCCAGAGGGTGAATTTAGTGACGCTACCCCACATAGTGGGCTAGCATCACTAAATTCACCCTCTGGGGACCTCGTTCTGTTTAGGCCCTCAACTGCTATGGCAGACCTAGGATAAGATTGAAGTTCCCGGGCCCAGTTGAAGTTGGTGATGTTCACCCATTTGGAGCCTCAATTATGGATTTTATCTTCTGCAAATTAGGGGATATAGAAACTTCCCAGATGGGAAAACGTAACTAAAAACAATGTTAATTTGATACCATAGTTACTTCCCAGAAGATGAGGCCTAAGCAGAATGAGGTCCCCAGAGGGTGAATTTAGTTATGCTAGCCCGCTTATTTAATCGGATTGTTTGTATTACCAGTAATAATAAGTGAGGGGGTGCTTAATTGCTTAATCGGATTGTTTGTATTAAGTTTAAGCCTGAGATTAGTGTGCCTGTCATTTGCAGAATGAGGTTCCCAGAAGGTGAATTTAGTGATGGTATCCCACAAAATGGGCTAGCATTACCAAATTCACCCTCTGGGGACTTCACTCTGCTTAGGCCTTAATATCTTCTCTGGAAAGTTCTTTATTATCAAATTTCTATTGAAACTTCTTCACATAGATTCTATTTCTTTTTTAGTTTAGTTTCTCTTTAACCCCAAATTGGCAGACGACACATTGCATAATCGAGGTTCCCAATGGGTGTACATCACAATATTCACCATTTGGGAACTTCAATCTGAGTCTGTGTCTCCCATAGCAGATGACGCCCAAGCAGAATGAGGTCCCAAGAGGGTGAGTTTGGTGATGCTAGCCTGCTGTATGGGATAGCATCGCTAAATTCACACTCTGGGAACCTCATTCTGCAAATGAAAGACACACTAAACTCGGACTTGTCTATATTCCTAGATTTTTCAATCAATGCCATTACTAGAATCCACTACTATCATATTAACTATTTAACCCTTTACCCAACAGAAGGGCCCTGTGCCAATGCATTCTCTTATATATGCGAGTCGACCATAGGTCGCCTCGCATATATAAGAGAATGCATTGGCTTAACACATTAAAATTTATAAAATTGTTAAAGAATGTAAGAAAAAATGGTAAAAAGTGTTAAAAAAAGATTTCTTTTTAGGCCAATGCATTCTCTTATATATGCGAGGCGACCTATGGTCGACTCGCATATATAAGAGAATGCATTGGCACAGGGTATAACTGTAACTATCACAATGTGGCCAAGGAGCCGGTTCCAATGATATCCATATTTGTATGGTTCTATTGAGACAGACCGAAGATATTTTAGGCTGTTGAAGCTTTATTTGGCCGGTTTTGGCTGGTTTGTTGGGTAAAGGGTTAACTGCCATAGAGTACAGTAATGCCTTAAATAATCGACACCTTAACCACAGCAGAATTATGGGTAACTTATCAGGATTTAGTCCGAAATATGTCTTGTTGCCATTCATCGGAAAGCTCTCACAGACAGATTATCTATTGCCTAACATCTGAATATGCATGAAAGTATAATCAGTGAATGAGAATGATATAGTGTACTGCACTGCCCTAAGTACTTGACCCTGTAACTGGGTTTATTATGCGTTTATAATTGAGTTCAAACCATAACTGCACTGGTTATATTCCTTGACTGTCAATACACTGTAGCCAACTGCTTCTAGTGCTGATGACTGTCTGCGAATTTAATTTCTATGACATTTTAAAGTTTCTGGAGCTGCAATTCTACCATTTCATGCTGGTGATAATTACATGCATTTTAACTACACAATCATCTGGTTGTTTATAACCTTGTTCAAAGTTTTACTGAAATGCGGTTTAACCGGGGAGCCACCCCATTTCAATGAGTCATTAATTTACTTAGGGCAGCACAGTAATGTATCACTGGGAAAAATCTGTTGAAACATATATTTGTGATATGGACCATCCATAGCCACTCTTTATCACCACGTTAACTTTTCAGGATTTATAGTCAGTAATATGGCTTGTTGCTATTCATCGGAAAGCTCTGACAGAGCTTTCCAATGAACGGCAACAAGCCATATTTCCGACTAAATCCTGAAAAGTTACCCATAATTATGCTGTGGTTAAGGAGTTGATTAATTAGGGCTTTACTGTACCTCGACCTTCTATTTCTCAGAATAGGCACTTTAACCTATGATTTATACCACAAGTCAACATTCCCAATATATGCTCAAGAACTCCCACGGGAACCACTATTCAAGAAATAGTTCGCTTCTAACAAACAATTGCATAGTGCTTATAAACCCCACGTAATACAATTCCTTGTCAGAAAAGGCAGCCTGTTAATTTGTGTAACAGTTGAATCTAACACATTCAAACATACACATCTTCATAATAGAGTTACTGTTCTTCTTCTTAGAACAATGTTACTTTGATCATTTGCAAGTCAAAACTATTCTAAAATGCATTCGTGCCCAAAATACAGATAATTTCGTCAACAGTACATATTAGATAATGATTTATTGGCAAAAAACATCCACACGAGGACAGTTTGCTAATACAATGGATAATAGTATATATACAAAAAAAGTGTGATAATAAGATATACAAGAACAAAATTACATGCTGAGATGTACAAGGAGTCTCGGTATCATGTATTATATTTATGGTTTAATATATATATATACCTAACTGTTATTTGCTCAGCACGAGCATCGAAGAAGTGACTGATCAGTTTACATATTATTCGTGTTAGAATGGGACAGTCAATATAGTAATAAATTGATCGTTTGTGTTAATTCGTGGACAATTGGGAAATGTATTTCATCTTCTATGACATCATCAGAGCAAAACACACTTTCTATTCTCTAATTTTACTGGGGGCTGTAAATGACGCCCCTTCTCTATGGCAAGTACATGGTTACTGATTCTGAATCTGGTGAAAGCTATTATGTCTTCCAAAGATTTCGCGTTGAGAAGGTAGGGCTCAAGCCTATACTCTTTCTTGTAAAGACGATATGTTCTGAGTTTATTGCTGCCTGATGTTGAGCAGTTGTCACTCAGGAAGTACTCGTTGTAGCTATTTTGTAAAGATTTTCGGATTTTTTTTGTTACCATGTCGGTGGCGTGTCCTGTTTCTGGTAAAGTTAACCCTAAAGATTCGACTGATTTGAAAATTGATTTTGTAGATAATACCATCCGTTGTTCTCTAACTGCATTTCGTAAAAGTTCGCAGTCCGAACGCGAGGTGACACTGATTGCATAATTCGACATTCTGCAAGCTGCATCTATATACAGAGGATAGCTACCTAGTTCTGCACGGACAGCATTATTTGATGCATATTTTCCAGCACCTAATAAACATTCGTATTATGTATACATACTACGTTATATTTTTCAGCAAATTTTTTTTTATTATATGTTTGTGTAGTTTCGAACAATGCTGAACAGGCAACTGTATAATGCCTATATACAATTGTTATCACAGCATATACCCACGTGCAACCTCCACTCACACGATTCGTGTCAATGGGTGTGGTTTTGTTCACAGCCGAGGACTATTTTGTATACATAACACATTCTTATATATATCTCATTTATCAAGATTTACCAGCATATTTCATCGGTATATATTACAAACCTGTGTTTTAAGTCAGTTAATGGACTCACGCTACTGGACATTCGTAAACTAAATGGTCCTGGGCTATGCCCTCGACCATCTTGACAGCCATTTTAGTTTGCAAATGAATGGCTTGTATTAACCCTTTACCCAACAAACCGGCCAAAACCGGCCAAATAAAGCTTCAACAGCCTAAAATATCTTCGGTCTGTCTCAATAGAACCATACAAATATGGATATCATTGGAACCGGCTCCTTGACCACATTGTGATAGTTACAGTTATGCCCTGTGCCAATGCATTCTCTTATATATGCGAGTCGACCATAGGTCGCCTCGCATATATAAGAGAATGCATTGGCCTAAAAAAAATCTTTTTTTAAAAACTTTTTACCATTTTTTGTTACATTCTTTAACAATTTTATAATTTTTAATGTGTTAAGCCAATGCATTCTCTTATATATGCGAGGCGACCTATGGTCGACTCGCATATATAAGAGAATGCATTGGCACAGGGCCGTTCTGTTGGGTAAAGGGTTAATGCATATTCAGGCTTATTGGAGTATGCATGGTATCAATATAGCAATAGGTTATTTGTTGCATTTGTATTTCTTACTTTAACTTTTAACTATGGGCCCATACCGATAAATATATCAGATTTATGGTGGCACATACTCATAACAAGAAAACCAATGTAAGAAATGGTAACGCGCTCAAGATCATATATTATATACCCATGTTTGTAATTATAGAATATAAAATATATTGGTTTCGCAAATGACCAACTCAGAATTCCGTTAAAATAACAATAACAACCAGCACCTAATTAAAGAACCGGTGGCCAACCCCAATGGGCTGCAGAACGAAAAATGTCTATAAAAGTTGAAATGCAAGACTTACAAATTATCTTTTTCATTTCTTTTATTTGTAATTGACATAGCTTGTCACAAACCAAAAATCAACATTATTGACTAATAATGTAAAGGACAATAAACGAAATTGAAATTCCCAACTACACCTTTAACTGGACTCGGCCTCTGGGGTCGCGCAGTTCGACTTTTAAATCCATCCCAAAAAATCCCAATATCTATAAATAAAAACCCCAGCGTAAATTCCAGAGCCCAGGCGAAACAAGAATTTGGACATTAGTATACACGCGGTGCGCGTAATGAGTGTTCATTGCTTTAAATGTGCTTGCTTCAGTGAGCATGAACAAATTCTCATTCCTTATTGAAATGACCATATATGTCCAAGCCTGCAAATAGTGAGTCTGCAATTTGCAGAATGAGGTCCCCAGAGGGTGAATTTAGTGTAGTTATCCTGCAAGCCAGGCTAGCATCACCCAAATTCAGCCTCTAGGAACCTCATTCTGCTTATAGGCATCAACTGTTATGGTAGACCTAGGATCAGGTTGAAGTTCCCCAGTTGAAGTTGGTGATGTTCACCCATTAGTCACCTCGATTATGCAATTTATCTTCTGCAAATTCGGGCATATAAAAACTTCCCACAAGGGAAAAAGTAACTAAAAAAACAACGTTAATTTGAGAAAATAGATACTTCCCAGAAGATTAGGTCTATGCAGAATGAGGTCCCCAGAGGGTGAATTTGGTAATGCTAGCCCGCTGTGAGGGATAGCATAAATAAATTCACCCTTTGAGGACCTCATTTTGCAAATGACAGACACACTATTTGCCGGCTAGTCAAAATGACCATGTATGATGATGTATGTCCCGATTTTCATATATACTATTTAGTCTGATACCTTAATGAATTTGGCTTTCATCTCATGTGTGGTCCAGCCACAGATGGGTCTCGGCCTGAACAGACCCACTAGGGGCTCCATGTTAATCGATCGTCCGTCATATCATCAGCATCATGCATATAATCTAAAATCAAATAGAAATAGGTATCAATATAAAGCAACAGTAATCCGTTTCAATAAAACAGCTGACTGTCGAAATAGCAGCACCATGTATAGTAATGCCCTAAATAATTGACTCCTTAACCACAGCAGAATTATGGGTACTTTTCAGGATTTAGTCGGAAATATGGCTTGTTGCCATTCATTGGAAGAGCTCTCACTGAGAGCTTTCAGATGAATGGCAACAAGCCATATTTCCCATTTAAATCCTGAAAAGTTACCCATAATTCTGCTGTGGGTAAGGAGTCGATTATTTAGAGCATTACTGTATATGCCCTTCAGTAAGCCCATCCCTGAGGATTATAAGCCCAGTCTATGATTTTGCACTCACAAAATCATTGGGTGATCCTCGAAGATAAGCCCACCCCCCTTTTTAGAACTTAGAGGGTGAGTATACATTGATGTCAGGTTAACTCTGAATGAAGATGACATAAATTCATGTACAAATATAGCATAACTCCCAGACTGTTACTCCAGCTAATTTCCATTACAAACTTATTAACCCTTTACCCAACAAAACGGCCAAAAACGCCCAAATAAAGCTTCAACAGCCTAAACTATCTTCGGTCTGTCTCAATAACACCATACAAATATGGATATCATTGGAACCGGTTCATTGACCACATTGTGATGGTTACAGTTATGCCCTGTGCCAATGCATTCTCTTATATATGCGAGTCGACCATAGGTCGCCTCGCATATATAAGAGAATGCATCGGCCTAAAAAAAATCTTTTTTTAACACTTTTTACCATTTTTTCTTACATTCTTTAACAATTTTATAATTTTTAATGTGTTAAGCCAATGCATTCTCTTATATATGCGAGGCGACCTATGGTCGACTCACATATATAAGAGAATGCATTGGCACAGGGCCCTTCTGTTGGGTAAAGGGTTAAGCCTGAGATTAGTGTGCCTGTCATTTGCAGAATGAGGTTCCCAGAGAATGCATTGGCCTAACAAAATTCTTTTTTAACACTTTTTACCATTTTTTCTTACATTCTTTAACAATTTTATAATTTGTTCTTACATTTTTTAACAATTTTTATAATATTTTTCTACATTCTTTGATAATTTTATCATTTTTAATATGTGTTAAGCCAATGCATTCTCTTATATATGCGAGGCGACCTATGGTCGACTCGCATATATAAGAGAATGCATTGGCACAGGGCCGTTCTGTTGGGTAAAGGGTTAATACTACCTGCCCCATTGTTTTCACAAAATGCTGTATTACAATATATAAGATGATCTTTGTGTCTTATTTTAAATATCTATCTAACAGTATCTAACATAATAAAACAGAAAAGAAATTATTTTCATTAAATAAATTAATATACATCACGATTCATATAAAATCGACATTAGCCTAGCACTATGAATGCAAACTTAAATTTTTAATGTGGGGGGTCCTCGAATGTAAGCCCAGTCCCACGTTTTTGTGTCAAAACAATCACGTCTCCCCGGTCTTACTGATGGGTGTATACAGTATAATGACATTGAAACAAACAAACATATGCATCGTTCAGCTACCGTAGTTAGGTCAAATCACACAGCAAGCGAGATGACATAATCATCAAGTCTGAGTTTAGTGTGCCTGTCATTTGCAGAATGAGGTCCCCAAAGCAGAGACCAGCCTAGAGGTTTCAAATTGGGAGAAGTCACTTCTCCCTATAAGATTATAAGGGAGAAATGGACTGTTATCAGGGAGAAATGGACTGTTATCAGGGAGACGTCATAAAATCTGAAGTTCAATTTACTCTCTAATATCACCTTTATGTGATCCAATAAGATTTATGCAAAAATACAAGAACGCATTTATAATCACGGTTCATGCTGCCGCTTGCCAAATTTGCCAATGGCAAAAATAATTCACATTTGGCAAAAAATATTTTCATTTGGCAAAAGTTTTGGCAAGTCACTTTTTAAATCCTCAAGCAATTTGAAAAATATTGGTACTATTAATTTCAGGAAACTCTTACAACATAATTATATTAGTGGTGTTTTATAAGGTTCAGGGAGAAGTCACTTCTCCCTATAAGATTATTAGGGAGAAATGGACTGTTACCAGGGAGAAGTGGACTGTTACCAGGGAGAAGTCATAAAAGCTGAAGTTCAATTTACTCTCTAATATCACCTTTATGTGATCCAAGTATTTATGCAATACAAGAACGCATTTATATTACCATTATAGTGAGTAAGTACACCATTATAGTGAGTAAGTACACCATTATAGTGAGTAAGTACACCATTATAGTCAGTAAGTACAATATTATAGTCAGTAAGTACACCATTCTAGTGAGTAAGTACACCATTATAGTGAGTAAGTACACCATTCTAGTGAGTAAGTACACCATTATAGTGAGTAAGTACACCATTATAGTGAGTAAGTACACCATTATAGTGAGTAAGTACACCATTATAGTGAGTAAGTACACCATTATAGTGAGTAAGTACACCATTATAGTGAGTAAGTACACCATTATAGTGAGTAAGTACACCATTATAGTGAGTAAGTACACCATTATAGTGAGTAAGTACACCATTATAGTGAGTAAGTACACCATTATAACCAGTAAATACACTTTTATTATGTTGTTTTGAAATATGCAGACTGGTATATGAGAGAGAAGTCACTTAGCCCTGAGACAAAAATAGGGAAAAGTGGCACATTTTAGGGAGATGTCTGCCAAGTAGCCCTCCAAGCTGATCTCTGGTTGCCCTCTAGGCTGGTCACTGGTCACCCTCTAGGCTGGTCACTGGTCACCCTCTAGGCTGTTCCATTGTCGCCCTCTAGGCTGGGCCCTGCTATGGACAACATGGTACTTATAATGAAAATGAATTTATGACTAGAGTAAAAGTTAATCACAATTGATTGATCATGTTGCTCGTTCATCCAGCTCCTGTCATGCAGGGATCAGCCTGGAGGGCAACATCTTCTCCCTAAAATGAGCCATTTCTCCCTAATGTTGTCCCAAAGAGAAGTGACTTCTCTCTCGTATACCAGTATACATATGTCCCATTGGTATATTTAAAGTATATTTACTGATTATAATGGTGGACACTCACTATAATGGTTTTATAAATGGGGTTTTGAGTAGCATGTTTAAACTATTTTTTATTGTTATAATGGTGTCCATTTTATAAATAGACCCTTGTCTTGCATAATTCTTATTGGATTATAGAAGGGTGATGTTGGGGTGTAAATTGAACTTCAGCCATTAGTTGTTACTTCTCCCTGCTAACAGTCCACTTCTCCCTAATAATCAAACAGGGAGAAGTGATTCTGTGGCTCAGTGAGAGCTTTCCGATAAATAGCAACAAGTCATATTTCCAACTAAATCCTGAAAAATTACCCATAATTCTGCGGTGGTTAAGGAGTTGATTATTTAGGGCATTACTGTATATGGTAATGTGTGATGCAGATAGAATCTATAGGATCCAGTATGGTGGGCTAGCATCACTAAATTCGCTCTCTGGGGACCTCATTCTGCTTAGGCCTCATCTTCTGGGAAGTATCTATAGTCTCAAATTAACATTGTTTTTAGTTGCATATGATACTTATTGGGATTATAGAAGGGTGATGTTGGGGTGTAAATTGGACTTCAGCCATTGTTACTTCTCCTAATAACAGTCCACTTCTCCCTAATAATCAAACAGGGAGAAGTGACTTCTCCCAATAGGAAACTTCTAGGCTTCCCTTGTTTACATAGAAGGATGATGTTTTGTGTAAATTCAACTTTACCTATAGTAAGTTCCCCCTGATAACAGTCCACTTCTCCCTAATAAAGGAAACGGGGAGAAGTGTATTTAAAACCTCTAGACTGGTCCCTCCCGTTATGCTAGGATTAACCAATGAAAACAAAGCGGCCAAATAAAGCTTCAACAGCCTAAAATATCTTTGGTCTGTCTCAATAGAACCATACAAATATGGATATCATTGGAACCGGCTCCTTGACCACATTGTGATAGTTACAGTTAGCCCTGTGCCAATGCATTCTCTTATATATGCGAGTCGACCATAGGTCGCCTCGCATATATAAGAGAATGCATTGGCCTAAAAAAATAATCTTTTTTTAACACTTTTTACCATTTTTTCTTACATTCTTTAACAATTTTATAATTTTTAATGTGTTAAGCCAATGCATTCTCTTATATATGCGAGGCGACCTATGGTCGACTCGCATATATAAGAGAATGCATTGGCACAGGGCCCTTCTGTTGGGTAAAGGGTTAACCAATGAAAACAAAGCAAAAACTCACAGTTTGAGGTTGTAATTCCATGAATGGAAGTTATATAATAATTGACGATTGTCACAACATTTCCACCTACATCACCATAAAATATACATAAGGCCAGAAGTCAAATATACAGAAAATCTTACTGAGACCCATCAAATCATATGTTCATCGTTTTTGAATGCTTGAAATCTATATCGCTGTGTTTTTTTGTTTTGGAGGCATATGTGACTTTGACCGAGTTCAGAGTGTTCGTGTCAACAGGGTTGTGTCATGCTAACCCGGACTGGTTTACAACAAACAAAATGCACCTAACAGAACCCATGCCAAAACAAGCAATAGTGGAAGCAGTGTGTTTACAGAAGGCATACTAAATATCAACAATCTGTATCCAACTTTTAAGTTTGTGCGTACTGAAGCCAAATCCTTCTGACCACACATTTATGTTCAAACAGCTGCGTCAGCATGGTCCAGAAACACTGATCTCAATTTCTTTAAATTTTTGTTTTTAAATGTTTAGTGAATAATCAATCACAGTGAGGAATGTCATACACAAAATAGTCAACGGAATGAGTTGATCGGTCTCCTGCAAGTCTGCAAATAGTGTGTCTGTCATTTGTAGAATGAGGTCCCCAGAGGGTGAAATTAGTGATGCTATCCTGCTAAGCGGCATCACCAAATTACCCTCTGGGGACCTCATTCTGCTTAGTCCTCATCTTCGGGGAAGTATCTATAGTTTCAAATTAACAATGTTTTAGTTACTTTTTCCCTTCTGGGAAGTTTCTATATCCCCCAATTTCCAGAATATAAAATGCATAATCGAGGTGACTATAATGGGTGAACATCACCAACTTCAACTGGGGAACTTCAATCTGATTCTAGGTCTCCCATAGCAGTTGAGGTCTAAAGCAGAATGAGGTTTCCAGAGGGTGGATTGAGTCACTAAATTCACCCTCTGGGGACCTCATTCTGCAAAAGACAGACACACTATTTGCAGACTTGCAAAAGACAGACATACTATTTGCAGGCTTTATCTCCTGGTGGCTAACTTCCATATGGAATTTCATTCAAATCTGATGATAAATTATGGCTGAGACATCTGCATAGACGGACAGAATTATTTTACAATCATTTCCAGACAAACAAAGACTAACTGATGGTGTCCCCTTATGAAAATGGGAGCTCGCTGCGAGCTCTTTGCGAACTTATTTAAGTTCGCAACGAGCTCGCAAGGCAACAAGTGATCTCCCTGCGAGCTCACAAGAGCTCGCAGACGATTCTTGGTCTTCATTTAAGCTAACACTTGCGAACTTAACTGTGATTTAAGCTCGCAGTTGCGAACTTAATTATGTACTGAGCTCGTGGTTGTGAGCTTATTTATGTTTGGAGCTCGCAGTTGCGAGCTTAATAATATTTGGAGCTCGCAGACGATTGTTGGTCTTCATTTAAGCGAACACTTGCGAACTTAACTTTTGATGGGGGGGGGGGGGGGGCGGGGTGGGGTAACTATGATGGGGGGCAACTAGCTTTGTATAAGGCATGAAATGATGATGGGGGGGAAGTAGCTAGCTTTGTGTATTGGGCATGAAATGCTGATTATAGGAGGGGGAACTATATCTTTGTTTATTGGGCATGAAATTAATTTTCCAAACATTGATCAATTTAAATTGTTAAACTTAAATTGCATGTAAATTATTGTAATTATTGTATTACAGCTTACATGAAGACCATAACTGGGCCAGATGCAAAACCAACTATTACAGAGCCATGGTTAACATTAGGGTCATTCCATATAGAACTGGACACGAAGATATAGAGGATAGAATGTTTTTCACTGATACCTAACCTGTGTCTTTTGTATCATGGGAGCTCGCAGGAGTTTACATTGAGCTCGCAAGAGAAGGTAGTAAGGTCGCAAAAGTTTGCAATAAGCTCGCAAGAGTTCACAGTAAGCTCGCAGAAGTTTACAATAAGCTCGCAATGAGCTCGCAAGGTGTTCGCAGGGAGCTCGCAGGGAGCTCACAGAGAGTTCGCAGAGAGCTCGCAGCGAGCTCGCAGGGAGCACGCAGGGAGCTCGCAGGAAGCACGCAGGAAGCTCGCAGCGAGCTCGCAGGGAGCTCGCAGGGAGCACACAGGAAGGTCGCAGGGAGCACGCAGGAAGCTCGCAGGGAGCTCGCAGGGAGCACGCAGGAAGCTCGCAGCGAGCTCGCAGGGAGCACGCAGGAAGCTCGCAGCGAGCTCGCAGGAAGCTCGCAGAGAGCTCGCAGAGAGCTCGCAGTGAGTTCGCAGAGAGCTCGCTATAGTTCCAAATTACACGCTCGCTGCGAGCTCACAAAATTCATCTTCTGCGAGCTTATCGCGAGCTTATAATTTCTGTAAGGGTCACTCCCTCCCTGAATACTGAATGCCAGTTAACAGCGAGAGCGAATAATAAAGTCAATAAAATATGTGATGAATACGGAAGCCTATAAGGGCCATTTAATTTTTGTTATATATTCATTAAAATATTTCCTTTTTTATTTAATTTTTTATATATATTCATTAAAATATTTCCTTTTTACTTTCTTTTTTTACTTTCCACCTGGGAGATAACTTTTCTCCTGGGAATTAACTTTTCTCCCAGGGAGATAACTTATCTCCCAGGGAGCTTTTCTCCCGGGAATTAACTTTTCTCCCAGGGAGATAACTTATCTCCCAGGGAGAAAACTTATCTCCCAGGGAGAAAACTTTTCTCCCGGGAATTAACTTATCTCCCTGGGAGAAAACTTTTCTCCTGGGAATTAACTTTTCTCCCAGGGAGATAACTTTTCTCCCGGGAATGAACTTATCTCCCAGGGAGAAAACTTTTCTCCTGGGAATTAACTTTTCTCCCAGGGAGATAACTTTTCTCCCGGGAATTAACTTATCTCCCAGGGAGAAAACTTTTCTCTACCGGTGGAAAATCACGTGATTTTACATGCAGCATGTGACAGGTGTAGTGTGGATTACACTCGACATTCCAGCTGTTTTCATTGCTATTATCATCGCAAGTCTTTCGTATCATGGATGTATGTGTCGGTACTCTAAAAATATGACCAGTGTTAAAGGCACGGGAGGCCTTAATTGTCGAAAATATTCATATTTGTTCCAAACACTGTAAACTGAAAAACATTAAAACGCATACAGTTTCGTTCATATATACCATGACCATCGCGTAAACAGCATGTTATCATAAAGACCTACTATAGTTTACCTAAGCTAGAGCCTGATTGTGTTACAGAAGACAGCACAATGCTACTGGCTAATCACACACAAATGACATAAACGCTCTTTATTAGTTCCATATCAGGAATTCAGCAACAAATAACGCTCTTTATGTTTACCATCATAATATAAACAAACACCAGAAAAGTAACTTTTTATGCTTTTGTTTACATAACAATGGTCAAATATATGACAATAACATACTGTTTATGCGATATTTCTTATTTGTATATGGACAAAGTCTGTCTACATTTTGATGTTCTTTCTGTTTGTGGCGGTTTTTGACGGGTGGAAATATTTTCACAGGATACCCACCGCCAAGGCCAACCGTACCTTTAAAGTTCTCCTGATGTTATTTATAGTGATATGTGAAGCACACCCACCACAATACATACCTTTGGACACAGTGAACCATAGTAGGGAATGGATAATAGAAAGATATTTTAGCCTTGGATTTGAATACAGCGAGAAATATTATGTTTTCTTCATTTGTACCATGGCATAACAATGAGTTTGCGACATTTGAAGAGAATTCTGAAATCGATGGGCCTGACACGGAGAAAATTCAAGGATGACATTATGGATGTGCTATCGACTATAGAATCTGAGTTAAATAACACAGGCAGTGATCTCGGGTATAGGGCAATGCACGCTAGATTATTATTTTACCACCTCGATGTTATCTGGGGGTCCGCCTATTTATTTCAATTTAATGTTGCGTCACGTCATAAAGAGTGTTTAAGGATGCCGTGGATACTTTATGCATTCAATAGAATCGTTTCGCCATGTCATTATAAAGAGCGTTTAATGATATGTACCCATTGTTTCGCCACAAACATGTGCTAGCTATAGGTCCAATTTAGAGCAATTTGGTGCATTTCACGACCACCGGTAGTCCAAAATGGACCCACCACTATACTAGCGATGGTCAGTATATTTTAGACCAGAGTCCAGGGTCCGCGACAGCCATGGCACATATTCACAAAAAATATAAAATAATCAATCTGAATAGGCAGCATTTGATACGAAGGTAACTTTATAGTTAATGGCGAAATATCATTATTTCATAATCAACATAACATGGTCCAATACTATAAACAGTCAAACACTCCGACTCTTCCAAATTCCAGCCATATCCTCAGTTCCTGAATGTCTTCTACGACCAGGCACAGGTCTGGTGTCTGCTTCGACTACAGAATGCTACACCAGGCACAGCCCCTGTGTATAATATAATGCTGCATACCAAGTTCTTTAGACCATATTCGCACCTTTAATTTGGTGTATCTCCCACATCGATACGTGCAAGATTGCCAAAGATATATATGAATATGTGCACACTTTCAAAATCAGACAAACCCCTGAACAGATTCCCATCAAATACAGCACAGTAGCACTGCAGAATTTACTCTGCTGAGGTCACACAGACAGGACCATCCATGGTGAATCATTGTGACAAGTGGAATTCTGCAGTAGTACTATTAGTTCGGGAGCCAGGAAGGTTTGATGCTCTTGATTTGTTGGCGGTGATAGATCATTACGGAAAACTAATTTCTTAAGTTGCGCATTCCTGGCGTTTAGGGGCCAGATGGCCCTACAAAACCCCAAAAATGACTTTTAATTACACTATCGCGCAAGTCCACCATCTTTACATTGAATACTCTACTATGTTCACTGATCATAAAAACATAACTTAAGAACGGAAATTTCCTGGCGTTTTCAAATAAGAAGGGGTCTTCTAGGGGGACCCAAAAATGTCAAAATTTCACTTTTAATTACACAATCGCGCAAGTCCACCATTTTTTCCTGAAATGGTCTACTGTATTCACTGATAATAAAAACGCAACTTAAGAACGCAAATTTTCTGGCGTTTTCAAATAAGAAGGGGTCTTCTAGCGGGAGGGGGGGGGGACAAAAATGTCAAAATTTCACTTTTAATTACACATGCAATCGTGCAAGTCCACCATTTTTTCCTGGAGTAGTCTGGAGTAGTCTCCTGTATTCACTGAACATAAAAAACAACTTAAGATCGGAAATTTCCTGGCATTTTCATATAAGAAGGGGTCTTCTAGGGGGACCCAAAAATGTTAAAATTTCACTTTTAATTACACAATCGCGCAAGTCCACCATTTTTACCTGGAATAGTCTATTATGTCTACTGATCATAAACACACAACTTAAGAAAGCAAATTCCCTGGCGTTTTCAAATAAGAAGAGGTCCATATATAGGTGGTACAAAAAACCCACATATATGTAGTTCTTTGTGTGATAATATATAGTCATTTAGTAACTCAAGCTTACAACATGGCATACAGAAGTGAAACATATTCCTGTTTAAAAATAAAAAAAAACATTAAACACTTTGAACACTAAAGCTTCTTGGAACAATTACGTTTATTATTAATTGTCAAGATCATAGAACATAAACAAGGAAAGCTTCATTAAGCTATTGAGCTCGGCATCTGTTGACAATGAATGTATATCTATGGGTCCATTTCGTAATCAGTGTCGGAGTCATCAGCACAACCAGTTACACGTTCATCATCCGTATCATCGTTGTCACATTCCGGTTGTTCTGGGATTACTGACTTTGGCAAATGCGGCCCATCGAACCAGATGATCCAATATGACCCATCAGCAAGTTCCCATTCACTGCCAGGATCATTGGGCAGACTGTTATCAACCACAGCATGCCACATACGTAGCCCTGTAAATTTTCTGAGGCACACCAGACTTGCAAGGCGGAATACTACTCCCTACAGTCCTTTCAGTTTTGATAACGGTCGGTTTTCATCCTTCGGCCCAAAAGTTTTCTCAAAACTTTGAATCTGTATTCGTTAATTGGGATGGGTTTGCATGCGGGCACCATATAACGTACATGTATACTCTTCAAGCATCTCGTACGTTTCGTCTGAAACAGATCCTGAGACCAAGTCTGCAAATGCTTCAGGATATCGATCGTCGCGATCTACAGAGAAGCAAAAGGGCGTTTCTTGCCCTTCCGAGCAAAATCGGCCGTATAATAGCACCCGATGTAGACGTGAAATGCTGGCAGCACATAACAGATGGTTTCTCCTATTTCCTCAGACACAGCTGAAACGTTCAAGTAGTGTCTGTTACCATGTCCAGTTGTGCCAACGTCCATCCAGATAACAGATTTAAATGTATGTATGTGATGCAATAGAATTACAAGTAAATCTGTGTCCGCAGCTCGTACTACGATCTTACCAACGGGTATTTCATGACCAATATCCACCATGTGTAGACTAACCCTTGTGTCTGCCTCAGGGTGATCACAATACAGACTTTCATGGTCTGCTTCTCGACACTGCCATCGACAACAACAAACTTCACACACTCTTCGTCAAAGCCAAGGTACACTTCCCTGTCGACCAAGATATGTGTGTGGTGTGAAGAAGACCAATCTTTGGCAAAAAATAGAGGCAGCTGCTTTTTGAAAGATGTAGATTTCAATGCTTTAGACGCATATTTAGGGATCAATTGCTTAGGACCGGTTATCATGTATGTGACCTGCTCAGCACTTCTGCATTCTCGTTCACAGTCCTGGGTGGAAGTTCCACATAGCCTATGCATGTGTCGAACACCACGTCCATTCGCTTGGACGTTAGGTTTAATATCTCGATGTCAATGGGGATTGAAGAAGGAATTCTATGTCATCTTCACGTTTAGTTGCAAGGGCTGCTAGTCTTCCCAGCATATCCCTCGTGTGGCGGAGCTCTTTAACAACAATTTTTTGCGCCCTTGTTTGAGAAGGTTTTCAGTTTATTTCTGGAGATCGGCCTCTCAAAGCGATCTGGATCATCCGTACATTCCTTCACTAAATCGTGCTGGAGTGTGACAAAGGGAAGTAGAGCCGCACTTATCAGCGCTGCATTTGAACTATGTGGACTACATACAACTATATGATGTCCGAGCTGAACTGACTGACAGTAGGATTGATCGTGACAATGGTGACCCCAACAAGCTTCTCATCTGTATACAGGCTAACGCATATCCATTTACTCTGGAAACAGACGCCCTATTGAACGCACAGGCCAATGTGCCAGTACTGAAATTAGCGATTCCTTATTAACAATAAAGAAAGTTGGCAAACAGAAGCACGACGATTTAACGATGATAAAGAGCTCCGCTGCACGAGGGATATGCTGGGGGAAAATAGCAATCCTTGCAACTAAGCGTGAAGTTGACATAGAATTCCTTCTTCAATTACCATTGACATCGGTACCACTCTCTATCTGCAAGACTGACGGTACAATGGCTCACACGGACAAGAGTTCATTATCCCAATTGCTCGAGGGGAAGGTCATTGACGATGGGACTCCAGAATTCGTAGATGCTCACATCGTCATTCCTGCTGCAAGGCTTACCGTCGGCTTTACCCCGACAGATGGTTGACTCTCTCGTGTCGTGCTTCACATACTTTTAAACCTAAAGTCCAAACGATCGAATCAACGTGGTGTTCGACACATATGTGGAACCTTCCACCAAGGACTGTGAACGAGAATGCGAAGGTGCTGAGCAGGTCACATACGTGATAACCGGTCCTGAGCAGTTGATCCCTAAAGATGTGTCTAAAGTATTGAAATCTACATCTTTCAAGAAACAGCTGCCTCGATATTTTGCCAAAGATTGTTCTTCTTCACACCACACACATGTCTTTGTCGACAGGGAATACACCTTGGCTTTGACGAAGAGTATGTGGAGTTTATTGTTGTCGATGGCAATGTCGAGAAGCAGACCGTGGAAAGTCTGTATTGTGATCATCCGGAGGCAGACACAATGTTTGTCTACAAATGGTGGATGTTGATAATGAAATACCAGTTGGTAACATCGTAGTACAAGCTGCGGACACAGATATACTCGTATTTTTACATACAGTTAAATCTATTATCTGGATGGATGTTGGTACAACTGGACGTGGTAGCAGACGCTACGTCAACGTTTCAGCTGTGTCTGAGGAAATAGGAGAAACCATCTGTTCTGCACTGCCAGCATTTCACGTCTACAGCGGGTGCGATTATACGGCCGCTTTTGCTCAGAAGGGCAATAAACGCCCTTTTGCTCTTCTTGATCCCGACGATCGATAGTCTGAAGCATTTGCAGACTTGGCCTCATGATCTGTTTCAGAAGAAACGTGAGAGGCGCCTGAAGAGTATACATGTATGCTATATGGTTCCTGCAAACCCATCCCAATTAACGAATACGGTTTCAATGTGTTCGAGAAAGCTTTTGGGCCTAAGAATGAAAACCGACCGTTATCAAAGCGGTAGTAGTATTCCGCCTTGCAATTCTGTTTTGCGTCGGAAAATTGACAGGGCTATTTATCTGGTTCGACGGGCCACAGATGCCAGAGTCAGTAAACCCATGGCGAACAACCGGAATGTGACTGATGATACGGACGATGAACGTGTACCTGGTTGTGCTGATGCCTCCGACACTGATGACGAAATTGACCCATAAATATACATTCATTGTCAATAGATGCCGAGCTCATTGCTTAATGAAGCTTTCCGTGTTTATGTTCTAAGATATTGACAATTAATACCAAGCGCAATTATTCCACAAAGCTACATGCTTATATATTGTCACACAAAGAACTACATATATGTCTGTTGTACCACGCATGGACCTCATCTTATTTGAAAACGCCAGGAAATTTCCGTTCTTAAGTTGTGTTTTTATGATCAGTGAATACAGGAGACAATTCCAGGAAAAATGGTGGACTTGCACGATTGTGTAATTAAAAGTTAAATTTTGACATTTTTGTCCCCCCCCCAAGAAGACCCCTTCTTATTTGAAAACGCCAGGAAATTTGCTTTCTTAAGTTGTGCTTTTATGATCAGTGAATACAGTAGACTATTCCAGGAAAAAATGGTGGACTTACGCGATTGTGTAGTTAAAAGTGAAATTTTGACATTTTTGGGTCCCCATAGAAGACCCCTTCTTATTTGAAAACGCCAGGAAATTTCCGTTCTTATGTTGTGTTTTTATGATCAGTGAATACAGTAGGCTATTCCTGAAAAAAATGGTAGACTTGCGCGATTGTGTAATTAAAAGTGAAATTTTGACATTTTTGGTCCCCCCCCCCCAGAAGACCCCTTCTTATTTGAAAACGCCAGGAAATTTGCGTTCTTAAGTTGTGTTTTTATTATCAGGAAATTTGCTTTCTTAAGTTGTGCTTTTATGATCAGTGAATACAGTAGACTATTCCAGGAAAAAATGGTGGACTTACGCGATTGTGTAATTAAAAGTGAAATTTTGACATTTTTGGGTCCCCATAGAAGACCCCTTCTTATTTGAAAACGCCAGGAAATTTCCGTTCTTAAGTTGTGTTTTTATGATCAGTGAATACAGAAGACTATTCCTGAAAAAAATGGTGGACTTGCGCGATTGTGTAATTAAAAGTGAATTTTTGGGTCCCCCCTAGAGGACCCCTTCTTATTTGAAAACGCCAGGAAATTTGCGTTCTTAAGTTGTGTTTTTATGATCAGTGAATACAGTATACCATTTCATGAAAAAATGGTGGACTTGCGCGATTGTGTAATTAAAAGTGAAATTTTGACATTTTTGGGTCCCCCCTAGAAGACCCCTTCTTATTTGAAAACGCCAGGAAATTTCCGTTCTTAAGTTATGTTTTTATGATCAGTGAACATAGTAGAGTATTCAATGTAAAGATGGTGGACTTGCGCGATAGTGTAATCAAAAGTCATTTTTGGGGTTTTGGAGGGCCATCTGGCCCCTAAACGCCAGGAATGCGCAACTTAAGAAATTAGTTTTCCGTAATGATCTATCACCGCCAACAAATCGAGAGCATCAAACCTTCCTTGCGCGATAGTGTAATTAAAACCCTCCTGGCTCCCTAACTATATGCTATATTTGATGGGAATCTGTTCAAGGGTTTGTCTGGATTTGAAAGTGTGCACACATTCAGATATATCTTTGGTGATCGTAAACGTATCGATGCAAGAGATACACCAAATTAAAGTTGTGAATATGGTCTAAAGAACATTATCTTATGTACAGAGGATATTGATGAATTTAGATTGCAAGTGAGTCTATGCTCAATATAGGTCTGATAGATATAAACCTTGTATTAAGGTATATACGTATGGTAGAGTTGTCGCACCAGGGGACCTGTGACACCAGGCGCTAAACATTGGCGCGTTATATATTGACTGTCAAAATGCCAGGACATCAGACAATGACATGTGACAGGTGTATTTTAACCATAGGAGGATATGTTTGAATGTTATCGGTTACGTGAAACCTATCACATCACGTGATTTTCCACCACGGGAGAAAAGTTAATTCCCGGGAGATAAGTTTTCTCCCTGGGAGATAAGTTCATTCCCGGGAGAAAAGTTTTCTCCCAGGGAGGTAAGTCAATTCCCGGGAGATAAGTTAATTCCCGGGAGAAAAGTTTTAAAATAATTTTTATTTGACTCTCTGACATTTTGTCAGGCACCAAATAGACATGGTCTAACATTTCAAAATGAGACCTGACATGTCTTTTTTATCACCCGAAATAATGCCATGTGAAACTAATAATGATGTATTATCCCCCAATTATGTTCCTCTTCTCAATTGTCACTTTTTTACTATAAATAATGCAAATCTGCCCACCCTGTCCACAACATCAAACATGCTTGCCAACTTCACTCTCAATTATAAGGTTATAGAAATCTTCAATTGCCCTGATCCCGGCGCTGTTACTTGTAAGGGTAGGCTTATCATTATGAATATATGACTGTATGGAATGTGGAAAGTAGTATGTTTTTACTCAACCGGGAAGAAAAACATATTCATAAATCTGAAAAACCCAATTTTTGTCAAAACAAATTATTAAAAACTACTCTCCAATAGTATAAATTTCATTTGCAGCACACTATATCAATTTACTTCGCAAAATATCACATTACGAGTGATATTTTCATTAAAAATACATCAATATTTCAACCTGACATTATGTCAGACAGTTCCAAAGCAGAGCCTGACAACCTATAAAAATTTGAATTTGGCGTCTGACAATTGTCCGTGTCAGACCACTTATTTGGAGCCTTGCACTCTGGTAGGGTGATAAAATAGAAATGGAGAATAATCTTGCTCAATGTTGTTATTTTTATAAATATTATATCCAAATGGACAACACACATCATCATATTTATATATAAATTAAATACAGTGACTCCCAATGGCGAAATCGTTTTCGTTAGTTTATTGCCGATAGTTGCGTCCCGAATCAAGAAATAAATATTTACAATTGAGCATGGTACAGACGATGTTTTCTATGGAGCGGTACGGTTATATTTATTTTTGACGAAGTCAGTAGAATGCGATATTACGCCAGATGGCATAGCACCTGAATACTAACTTTTTAGTTTCAAGCACCCACACAAATCCATAATATGTCTTTAATAAAACGAGACCCTAAAAAGGATCAAAAATGGCTAAAAAAAAAGGCCCATTCTAACAGTCAAATATATAGCAATTTGTTGCAATCACAGTAACGAACCCACCGAGTGTTTTATTTGTGAACACTATTTATGATGGGGGTATGAAACCTGAATACCAGTTCAAAAGCGGAGTATGAAGCCAGCGAAATGCCTGAAAATACCAAGAGGGAGTGACATCAGAAAATGCGAACAATTGCCCCACACCCCTTCCAGCACATTTCAGGGAGAAGTTGTCTCCCAAGTCACCCTCTAGGCTGGTTTATCCTAGATCATGCCATGGTATGGTATGGTATGATGAAATTCCGCCTTTGACTTGTCGGCGCACCCCCATCAAATGGGGTAGAATCCTACAATGCACTATATACAAACACATGTTTCTATATCGTAACGTCACCCTCTACATGCGAAGCCAGACCTGAAATGATCCTTTGACCTCCGCACAGTGGACCTCAAACTTGGATGAGCTTTTGATCTGTGTTGCCGCACATGTAAGCGTACCAAACGTCCCATTACTGTGTCACACAATCGAATCCTACAATGTACTATATATACACACAGTTATGTAGATTGAAGAGAGATAACTCTATTACACCATCACCTGAAATGTCTATTAACTTATGCCTCGAAGGGAGGAATCTCTACTCTGGCTATAACGCCCATAGAGATCATATTCCATCAGTACAAAACCTGGGAACTTGATGAAGTTTTGACAGGGAACCCAATGAAGTTGAAAAAATAACGCAGAGAATATATTTCTTAGTTATTACATGTTCCTTAATAATGTACTTCACTGTAGGTGAAGGTCCCAACTCGAAACAGCTTTGAATCGCTTACAATTATATAATTTCTCCTGGGTAATTCTGTTTATTTTGATGACGGCTCACAAATGTCACAGAAAAACAGTCAATCTCGAGTTGGTACCCCCCCCCTAACATGTACTCTCGAGTTGGGACCCCCCCCCCCTAATGTGAATTATGTTATTGAGGAACACGTAATAAGAGGGAGGTCAAGTGAACAATTATGAATGAGGATTTCCATGCAAAAGTTACAGAGTGGCACATACTTCTGAGTGTGACTTGATGTGGTATTGAAAACAACAGGTATTTATCTGGTGGGTCCGCTTGGAACTTGTTCCATTATAATGTTTGGTGTATTTATTTTTGAATTTTATATTGATTTTTCAAATGTAGGTCATGTGATGTAATTCGAAAAAATATATTTATTGCAAAATTTTATAATTTACCTGACTTTATAAGTTAAACGATATGACTGCTTTGATTTTGGTTCCATGGAAATCCCATTCAAAATGGTCACTTGACCTCCCCCTTAAAAAAGAAATATATTCCCTGCCTTGTTTGTTCAATGTTATAAAGTTCCCTGTCACAACATCAAAAAGTTCCCAGGTTTTGTACTGCTGGAATATGAATATGATCTCTATGGGTCTCAGCCAGAGTAGAGATTCATGGCATGATCTGAGTTGGTCCCTGCTTGAGTGATCTAGTCCTTGAAATAAAATTGAGGTCCCCTGATAATTATTACTTATTGAACTTGATGATACATGTGATAGTCACCTCATTTTGTCAACACATATTGCATCACTGCCTTTCTGTGAAGCTCCATAAATGACCTTGAACTTGACAATATGTGTTATTACTTCAGATTTTTCATTCACTCATGTCAATCATTAAGTGAGTGGCTTAATTGCCACAGGTCAGTGATGCACAAATGTTCAGCCCAAGACTGCAAATAGTGTGTCTGTCATTGGCAGAATGAGGTCCCCAGAGGTGAATTTAATGATGCTATCCAGAACAGTGGGCTAGCATCACCAAATTCACCCTATGGGGACCTCATTCTGCTTAGGCATCATTTTTGGGAAGTATCTATTGTCTCATCTCAAATTAACATTATTTTTAGTTACTTTTTCCCTTACGTTCAGTTTCTATATCCCCAAATTTGTAGAAGATATCTATACTATATATTTTGAGAACTACGTATATATATATATATGTGTGTGGGTACTTCATAGAATCCAAAACGGGTGTACATATTGGGCTCAAATTTCGTTTGTAAGTGTAAAATCCCACCGACACGGGCGTGGTCGCGTTTTGGAGAAGCTCAGAGCACCGTCTCTCCCTTCCCAATCATCAAATTCACCGCAATCGGCACTTCGGGGTTAATTGATATTTGCTCGCGATCCAAGAGGAGTAACTCTACATTTTTTTTATATCTGTATATGTATATTTTTATATCCATATTCACTTCAAACTGCTAAACCCGTTGAGCCAAAACTTGCTAATACCTCGCAAAATATAGAATTTACATTTTCTGATGTATACATTTTTTGTTACGGCTGAAAATCTATCATATAAACAAGCTCTAAACTTACACCCCTCGATTCCTGCTAACTCACGCAGCTATACACACTGCCCCAAACCGTGAACGCCAACGACATTGTTGGCGAGAAAATAGCCCCCAAGCCGTAAATATCAACAACAACGATATTACCAAATACACGTTTTCGGCAATGTGAGAGTTTTCGGGGAGCCGTGATGACAACAACAACAACCCGAAGCCCTGAATGTCAACAACAGATTCAATGCAATGTTATCGCTCGAAATACTGAAACATTCATATAAACAAGCTCTAAACTTACACCCCTCGATTCCTGCTAACTCACGCAGCTATACACACTGCCCCAAACCGTGAACGCCAACAACATTGTTGGCGAGAAAATAGCCCCCAAGCCATAAATATCAACAACAACGATATTACTAAATACACGTTTTCGGCAATGTGAGAGTTTTCGGGGAGCCGTGATGCCAACAACAACGACCCGAAGCCCTGAATGCCAACAACAGATTCAATGCAATGTTATCTATTATGCAGAGAGATTTCACGACATTAAGACGGGTACGGCAGACTCGAAATATTATGCAGACAGATTATCGTAGAGAGATTTCACGAAACAAAGAATGCGTTGTCTGTCGTTCCTAGGAAGGGGGGATTTCTACGGGTAAACGTAGAGAGATTTCACGAAACAAAGAATGCGTTGTCTGTCGTTCCTAGGAAGGGGGGATTTCTACAGGGTAAATTTTTCCGCCAGAAACAAAAAAATTAATTAAAACAATTTAAAATTTAATTAAAACAATTTAAAATTAAAAAAAATTAACAATACAAAAACAATTCAGAAACAAAATATATTAAATTTAAAAAACATTAAATTCATATTAAAAAATAAAAAACAAAGCCATGGGACGAATGCCGCCAGTGGCGGGCTAACCTGCTAGTCTACTATATAATTTGAGACTTCCGTATATATATATATGTGTGTGTGTATATATGTGGGTACTTCATAGAATCCAAAACGCGTGTACAGATTGAGCTCAAATTTTGTATGTAAGTGTAAATTCCCACCGACACGACCGTGGTCGCGTTTTGGAGAAGCTCAGAGCACCCGTTCTCCAATCTCAGTCACAAAAAACGGCACTGCGGTGGTTAATCAAGTGATTTTAATGAGCGTTTGTTTTTGACGCATCGCTATAAAGAGCGTTTGTTTACCATTCAACGTTATTAGTATCTGCAGAGAGATATACGGGATTTTGAGTGGTTTCCTGGATGCCATAGTACTCTTACAACATTTCTGCAATATACTTGCCTCAAAGTCTTCAGCATCATTGTTATAGTATGTATGACACTTAGGTCAGGGCTTAGGGGGGTAGTTAGTGTGGACATAGGCATAATGCTTCTCAGAAATCTCGGAAACGGGTGGAGCTATCGACTTAAAATTTGGTATGTGAATGTATCTTGCCTCGGATACAAATTTTATCGGGTCGCCGAGTCCGTGCAACGCCAGCTTCGCGCATGCGCAGACCAGATCTCAGAAACGGGTGGAGCTATCGACTTGAAATTTGGTATGTGAATGTATCTTGCCCCGGATACGAATTTTATCGGGTCGCCGAGCCTGTGCGATGCCAGCTTCGCGCATGCGCAGACGAGATCTCGGAAACGGGTGGAGCTATCGAGCTATCGAAATTTGGTTTTTGAATAGCCCGGACAACGTCGGGCTCATCATTAACTCATTGAAAAACAAAAAATTTGTCATGTTTCTGACGATTGAAATTTGGTACAAATGCAGCACAAGTGTCTCGGAACCTGTTGCAATTGCTTTTTCGAACAAAGCCATGGGACGATTGCCGCCAGTGGCGGGCTAACCCGCTAGTCTATACTATATATTTTGAGACTTCGTATATGTGTGTACTTCATAGAATCCAAAACGCGTGTACAGATTGAGATCAAATTTCGTATGTAAGTGTCAAATCCCACCGACACGACCGTGGTCACGGTTTAGAGAAGCTCAGAGCACCCGTTCTCCAATCTCAAATCACCGCAAAGGCACGGCGGGGGTTAATCAAGTGATTATTTAATGAGCGTTTGTTTTTGATGCATCTCTATAAAGAGCGTCTGTTTCCCATTCAACGTTATTCGCATCTGCAGAATTATACGGGAACGCAAACGTTATCGCTCGAAATTTATTCCCTGCGAGCACGGATGGCGCGCTTTGTTTTTACAGTACATGTATATACCTTCGGTATATACCGAAATCATCCCAGATAATCACGATTATAGCATCAGATTTCTCCCCAGATATACCGTTATAAAGCTACTGGAATCTGCCAATCTACGGGAAATTCCAGGGAATGCCGATTGAGCTCAAACTTGCTACCTACGGGAAGTGTCATATATATGAGTGTGTCCTTTATAGACTCTAACCGATTGAGCTCAAACTTGCTAAATAAGAAAATAGCCCCCAAGCCATAAATATCAACAACAACGATATTGCTACCTACGGGGAGCAACGTTATTAGCATCTGCAGAATTATGCAGAGAGAAAGTGCTTTCCTATTTTTAGAACGCAACACATGTTTACGTCGCGTTGGTGATTGAGGTTCACAACGGGGTTAATTGACTGTCCGCTCTTTGCGACGATGAGGTTCACGGCAGGGACTATTGACCAACACTCACAATTTCGTCTTTTGCATCAGATACCAACACCTCGACCGATCGGGACGAAACTTGGTACGTGAGTGTAGTTTGACCAGGTGGTCGTCGCTGTCGTATTGGCGAGCCCGTGCGACGCCCGTGCAGCGCATGCGCAGACAAGATATCAGAAACGGGTGGAGCTATCGACTTGAAATTTGGTATGTGAATGTATCTTGCCCCGGATACAAATTTTATCGGGTCGCCGACCAGACCAGATCTCGGAAACGGGTGGAGCTATCGACTTGAAATTTGGTTTTTGAGTAGCCCGGTCCTGTACGGGGTTACATTGAAAAACTAAAATTAATGGATCGACCAAAGCCATGGGACGAATGCCGCCAGTGGCGGGCTAACCTGCTAGTCTATACTATATATTTTGAGACTTCGTATATGTGTGTGTGTGTACTTCATAGAATCCAAAACGCGTGTAAAGATTGAGCTCAAACTTCCTATGTAAGTGTCAAATCCCACCGACACGACCGTGGTCGCGGTTTAGAGAAGCTCAGAGCACCCGTTCTCCAATCTCAAATCACCGCAAAGGCACGGCGGGGGTTAATCAAGTGATTATTTAATGAGCGTTTGTTTTTGACGCATCTCTATAAAGAGCGTCTGTTTCCCATTCAACGTTATTCGCATCTGCAGAGTTATACGGGAACGCAAACGTTATCGCTCGAAATTTATTCCCTGCGAGCACGGATGGCGCGCTTTGTTTTTACAGTATATCGGTATATACCGAAATCATCCCACATAATCACGAATATAGCATCAGATTTCTCCCCAGATATACCGTTATAAAGCTACTGGAATCTGCCAATCTACGGGAAATTCCAGGGAATGCCGATTGAGCTCAAACTTGCTACCTACGGGAAGTGTCATATATATGAGTGTGTCCTTTATAGACTCTAACCGATTGAGCTCAAACTTGCTAAATAAGAAAATAGCCCCCAAGCCGTAAATATCAACAACAACGATATTGCTACCTACGGGGAGCAACGTTATTAGCATCTGCAGAATTATGCAGAGAGAAAGTGCTTTCCTATTTTTAGAACGCACCACATGTTTACGTCGCGTTGGTGATTGAGGTTCACAACGGGGTTAATTGACTGTTCGCTCTTTGCGACGATGAGGTTCACGGCGGGGACTATTAACCAACACTCACAATTTCGTCTTTTGCATCAGATACCAACACCTCGACCGATCGGGACGAAACTTGGTACGTGAGTGTAGTTTGACCAGGTGGTCGTCGCTGTCGTATTGGCGAGCCCGTGCGACGCCCGTGCAGCGCATGCGCAGACGAGATATCGGAAACGGGTGGAGCTATCGACTTGAAATTTGGTATGTGAATGTATCTTGCCCCGGATACGAATTTTATCGGGCCGCCGAGCCCATGCGACGCCAGATTCGCGCATGCGCAGACCAGATCTCGGAAACGGGTGGAGTTATCGACTTGAAATTTGTTTTTTGAGTAGCCCGGTCCTGTACGGGGTTACATTGAAAAACTAAAATTAATGGATCGACCAAAGCCATGGGACGAATGCCGCCAGTGGCGGGCTAACCTGCTAGTCTACTATATAATTTGAGACTTCCGTATATATATATATGTGTGTGTGTATATATGTGGGTACTTCATAGAATCCAAAACGCGTGTACAGATTGAGCTCAAATTTTGTATGTAAGTGTAAATTCCCACCAACACGACCGTGGTCGCGTTTTGGAGAAGCTCAGAGCACCCGTTCTCCAATCTCAGTCACAAAAAACGGCACTGCGGTGGTTAATCAAGTGATTTTAATGAGCGTTTGTTTTTGACGCATCGCTATAAAGAGCGTTTGTTTACCATTCAACGTTATTAGTATCTGCAGAGAGATATACGGGATTTTGAGTGGTTTCCTGGATGCCATAGTACTCTTACAACATTTCTGCAATATACTTGCCTCAAAGTCTTCAGCATCATTGTTATAGTATGTATGACACTTAGGTCAGGGCTTAGGGGGGTAGTTAGTGTGGACATAGGCATAATGCTTCTCAGAAATCTCGGAAACGGGTGGAGCTATCGACTTAAAATTTGGTATGTGAATGTATCTTGCCTCGGATACAAATTTTATCGGGTCGCCGAGTCCGTGCGACGCCAGCTTCGCGCATGCGCAGACCAGATCTCAGAAACGGGTGGAGCTATCGACTTGAAATTTGGTATGTGAATGTATCTTGCCCCGGATACAAATTTTATCGGGTCGCCGAGCCTGTGCGATGCCAGCTTCGCGCATGCGCAGACGAGATCTCGGAAACGGGTGGAGCTATCGAGCTATCGAAATTTGGTTTTTGAATAGCCCGGACAACGTCGGGCTCATCATTAACTCATTGAAAAACAAAAAATTTGTCATGTTTCTGACGATTGAAATTTGGTACAAATGCAGCACAAGTGTCTCGGAACCTGTTGCAATTGCTTTTTCGAACAAAGCCATGGGACGATTGCCGCCAGTGGCGGGCTAACCCGCTAGTCTATACTATATATTTTGAGACTTCGTATATGTGTGTGTGTGTACTTCATAGAATCCAAAACGTGTGTACAGATTGAGATCAAATTTCGTATGTAAGTGTCAAATCCCACCGACACGACCGTGGTCACGGTTTAGAGAAGCTCAGAGCACCCGTTCTCCAATCTCAAATCACCGCAAAGGCACGGCGGGGGTTAATCAAGTGATTATTTAATGAGCGTTTGTTTTTGACGCATCTCTATAAAGAGCGTCTGTTTCCCATTCAACGTTATTCGCATCTGCAGAATTATACGGGAACGCAAACGTTATCGCTCGAAATTTATTCCCTGCGAGCACGGATGGCGCGCTTTGTTTTTACAGTACATGTATATACCTTCGGTATATACCGAAATCATCCCAGATAATCACGATTATAGCATCAGATTTCTCCCCAGATATACCGTTATAAAGCTACTGGAATCTGCCAATCTACGGGAAATTCCAGGGAATGCCGATTGAGCTCAAACTTGCTACCTACGGGAAGTGTCATATATATGAGTGTGTCCTTTATAGACTCTAACCGATTGAGCTCAAACTTGCTAAATAAGAAAATAGCCCCCAAGCAGTAAATATCAACAACAACGATATTGCTACCTACGGGGAGCAACGTTATTAGCATCTGCAGAATTATGCAGAGAGAAAGTGCTTTCCTATTTTTAGAACGCAACACATGTTTACGTCGCGTTGGTGATTGAGGTTCACAACGGGGTTAATTGACTGTCCGCTCTTTGCGACGATGAGGTTCACGGCAGGGACTATTGACCAACACTCACAATTTCGTCTTTTGCATCAGATACCAACACCTCGACCGATCGGGACGAAACTTGGTACGTGAGTGTAGTTTGACCAGGTGGTCGTCGCTGTCGTATTGGCGAGCCCGTGCGATGCCCGTGCAGCGCATGCGCAGACAAGATATCGGAAACGGGTGGAGCTATCGACTTGAAATTTGGTATGTGAATGTATCTTGCCCCGGATACGAATTTTATCGGGTCGCCGACCAGACCAGATCTCGGAAACGGGTGGAGCTATCGACTTGAAATTTGGTTTTTGAGTAGCCCGGTCCTGTACGGGGTTACATTGAAAAACTAAAATTAATGGATCGACCAAAGCCATGGGACGAATGCCGCCAGTGGCGGGCTAACCTGCTAGTCTACTATATATTTTGAGAACTACGTATATATATAAATATGTGTGTATATCCTTTATAGAATCGAAAACGGCTGCACCGATCAAGACCAAACTTCCCATCTAAGTGTAAAAAACCCACGGGAATGATCGTCGCGGCGTTTTGGAGAAGCTCCTCGGCACTGCGGGGGTTAAAGCAGTCACGCTCTTTATATTGACCAAATTTGGCGTTGTTAACCAAGTAACGCTCTTTATTGCCATCGGCGTTGCTAAACGGTCACCTATGCGTACGAAACTACGGATGCAAAATGCACCGGAACGGCGGAATGCATTTATCTTGATTAAAAAGGCAGAATTAACTCATTGAGAAACAACAAATGCGTGTCGTGTGATTCTTATGTCTGTCGTTCCTAGGAACGGGGGAGATTTTCATCAAATCATACCTCTTTTAGGGACGGGTACCATAATTTCTCTTCATTAAAAAGGCAGAATTAACTCATTGAAAAACAAAAAATGCGTGTTGTGTGATTCTTATGTCTGTCGTTCTTAGGAAGGGGGGAGAATTTCATCGGGTCAGTTTTTCCGCCCTAGGGAAGGGTACCATCATTTCTCTTGATTAAAAAGGCAGAATTAACTCATTGAAAAACAAAAAATTAAAAAGGCAGAATTAACTCATTGAATAAAAATAATTTTAAAAATGTCATGTTTCTGACCAACCACGCCAGTATTGTATAATTGAGGTGATTAAAGGGGTGAACATCAACAACTTCAACTGGGGAACTTCAATCGGATCCTAGGTCTCCCATAGCAGTTGTGGCATAAAGAAAATGAGGTTCCCAGACGTGAATTTGGTGATACATGTACTTGCCCACCGTAAGGGATAGCATCATTAAATTCACCCTCTGGGTACCTCATTCTGCCAATGACAGACACACTATTTGCAGGCTTGGTTCAGCCATAAAAAATCAGTGACTTATCCCAAGATCACTTCTCTATCCAGACTTGACCTGTATGATCTTAAAATCCTTTCTATACTAATGGATTCTCCCAGTCAGTTATAAAGTATATACCGGAATGGTCTATTATTTATTTGGAGGAATGTTAAGGTGGTAATAGCAGAAAACAGATAAATAAAAGTGCAGAAGTAGCCCAATTTATTGAGGGAAATGTTTAGATAATAAATAAGTTCGTATGGTAGTTTGTTGAACTTATTACCTGAACATTTCATATGGAATAACTTAACTCATCAATGGTGCTTTAATATAGAAAGGGTTAAACTTATTATCTGAACATTTCCTATGGGATAACTACTCATCAATGGTGCTTTAATATAGAAAGGGTTAAACTTATTATCTGAACATTTCCTATGAAATAACCTAACTCATCAATGGTGCTTTAATATAGAAAGGGTTAAACTTATTACCTGAACATTTCATATGGAATAACTTAACTCATCAATGGTGCTTTAATATAGAAAGGGTTAAACTTATTATCTGAACATTTCCTATGGGATAACTACTCATCAATGGTGCTTTAATATAGAAAGGGTTAAACTTATTATCTGAACATTTCCTATGGAATAACTACTCATCAATGATGCTTTAGTATAGAGAGGGTTAAACTTATTATCTGAACATTTCCTATGGAATAACTTAACTCATCAATAATGCTTTAGTATAGAAAGGGTTAAACTTATTATCTGAACATTTCTACGGGATAACTACTCGTCAATGATGCTTTAGTATAGAAAGGGTTAAACTTATTATCTGAACATTTTCTATGGGATAACTTAACTCATCAATGATGATTTAGTATAGAAAGGGTTAAACTTATTTTCTGAACATTTCCTGTGGGATAACTTAACTCATCAATGATGCTTTAGTATAGAAAGGGTTAAACTTATTATCTGAACATATCATATGTGATAACTACTCATCAATAATGCTTTAGTATAGAAAGGGTTAAACTTATTATCTGAACATTTCCTATGGAATAACTTAACTCATCAATGGTGCTTTAGTATAGAGAGGGTTAAACTTATTATCTGAACATTTCCTATGGGATAACTTAACTCATCAATGGTGCTTTAGTATAGAAAGGGTTAAATTTATTATCTGAACATTTCCTATGGGATAACTTAACTCATCAATGGTGCTTTAGTATAGAAAGGGTTAAATTTATTATCTGAACATTTCCTATGGAATAACTTAACTCATCAATGGTGCTTTAGTATAGAAAGGGTTAAACTTATTATCTGAACATTTCATATGAGATAACTTAACACATCAATGATGCTTTAATATAGAAAGGGTTATACTTATTATCTGAACATTTCATATGGTATAACTTAACTCATCAATGATGCTTTAGTATAGAAAGGGTTAAACTTATTATCTGAACATTTCCTATGGAATATCTTAACTCATCAATGATGCTTTAGTATAGAAATGGTTAAACTTATTATCTGAACATTTCCTATGGAATAACTTAACTCATCAATGGTGCTTTAGTATAGAAAGGGTTAAACTTATTATCTGAACATTTCCTATGGGATACCTACTCATCAATGATGCTTTAGTATAGAGAGGGTTAAACTTATTATCTGAACATTGCCTATGGAATAACTTAACTCATCTATGATGCTTTAGTATAGAGAGGGTTAAACTTATTATCTGAACATTTCCTATGGGATAACCACTCATCAATGATGCTTTAGTATAGAAAGGGTTAAACTTATTATCTGTACATTTCCTATGGGATAACCACTCATCAATGATGCTTTAGTATAGAAAGGGTTAAACTTATTATCTGAACATTTCCTATGGGATAACTTAACTCATCAATGGTGCTTTAGTATAGAAAGGGTTAAACTTATTATCTGAACATTTCCTATGGGATAACTTAACTCATCAATGATGCTTTAGTATAGAAAGGGTTAAACTTATTATCTGAACATTTCCTATGGGATAACTACTCATCAATGATGCTTTAGTATAGAAAGGGTTAAACTTATTATCTGAACATTTCCTATGGGATAACTACCATCAATGATGCTTTAGTATAGAAAGGGTTAAACTTATTATCTGAACATTTCCTATGGGATAACTACTAATTAATGATGCTTTAGTATAGAAAGGGTTAAACTTATTATCTGAACATTTCCTATGGAATAACTACTCATCAATGGTGCTTTAGTATAGAAAGGGTTAAACTTATTATCTGAACATTTCCTATGGGATAACTACTCATCAATGATACTTTAGTATAGAGAGGGTTAAACTTATTACCTGAACTTTTGCTATGGAATAACTACTCATCAATGATGCTTTAATGTGGAAAGGGTTAAACTTATTATCTGAATATTTCCAGTGGGATAACTACTCATCAATGATGCTTTAGTATAGAAAGGGTTAAACTTATTAACTGAACGTTTCCTATGGAATAACTACTCATCACTGATGCTTTAGTATAGAGAGGGTTAAACTTATTATCTGAACATTTCCTATGGGATACCTACTCATCAATGATGCTTTAGTATAGAAAGGGTTAAACTTATTATCTGAACATTTCCTATGGATAACTACTCATCAATGATGCTTTAATATAGAAAGGGTTAAAATTATTATCAGAACATTTCATATGGGATAACTACTCATCAATGATGCTTTAATATAGAAAGGGTTAAAATTATTATCTGAACATTTCCTGTGGGATAACTACTCATCAATGATGCTTTAGTATAGAGAGGGTTAAACTTATTACCTGAACTTTTCCTATGGAATAACTACTCATCAATGATGCTTTAATATGGAAAGGGTTAAACTTATTATCTGAACATTTCCAGGGGGATAACTACTCATCAATGATGCTTTAGTATAGAAAGGGTTAAACTTATTATGTGAACATTTCCAGTGGGATAACTACTCATCAATGATGCTTTAGTATAGAAAGGGTTAAACTTATTATGTGAACATTTCCAGTGGGATAACTAATCATCAATGATGCTTTAGTATAGAAAGGGTTAAACTTATTATCTGAACATATCATATGTGATAACTACTCATCAATGATGCTTTAGTATAGAAAGGGTTAAACTTATTATGTGAACATTTCCTATGGGATAACTACTCATCAATGATGCTTTAGTATAGAAAGGGTTAAACTTATTATCTAAACATTTCTTATGAGATAACTAATTATAATGAAAATGAATTTATGACTCCAGTACGGAAGCCTATTAGGGCCATTTAATTTTTGTCATATATTCATTAAAATATTTCCTTTTGACTTTCCACCTGGGAGATAACTTTTCTCCCGGGAATTAACTTTTCTCCCAGGGAGATAACTTTTCTCCCGGGAATTAACTTTTCTCCCAGTGAGATAACTTATCTCCCAGGGAGAAAACTTTTCTCCCAGGAATTAACTTATCTCCCTGGGAGAAAACTTTTCTCCCGGGAATTAACTTTTCTCCCAGGGAGATAACTTTTCTCCCGGGAATTAACTTTTCTCCCAGGGAGATAACTTTTCTCCCGGGAATAAACTTATCTCCCAGGGAGAAAACTTTTCTGCACCGGTGGAAAATCACGTGATTTTACATGCAGCACGTGACAGGTGTAGTGTGGATTACACTCGACATTCCAGCTGTTTTCATTGTTATTATCATCGCAAGTCTTTCGTATCATGGATGTATGTGTCGGTACTCTAAAAATATGACCAGTGTTAAAGGCACGGGAGGCCTTAATTGTTGAAAATATTCATATTTGTTCCAAACACCGTAAACTGAAAAACATTAAAACGCATACAGTTTCGTTCATATATACCATGACCATCGCGTAAACAGCATGTTATCATAAAGACCTACTATATTTTACCTAAGCTAGAGCCTGATTGTGTTACAGAAGACAGCACAATGCTACTGGCTAATCACACACAAATGACATACACGCTCTTTATTACTTCCATATCAGGAATTCACTAACAAAGAACGCTCTTTATGTTTACCATCATAATATAAACACCAGAAAAGTAACTTTTTATGCTTTTGTTTACATAACAATGGTCAAATATATGACAATAACATACTGTTTATGCGATATTTCTTATTTGTATACGGACCAAGTCTGTCTACATTTTGATGTTCTTTCTGTTTGTGGCGGTTTTTGACGGGTGGAAATATTTTCACAGGATACCCACCGCCAAGGCCAAACGTACCTTTAAAGTTCTCCTGATGTTATTTATAGTGATATGTGAAGCACACCCACCACAATACATACCTTTGGACCCAGTGAACCATAGTAGGGAATGGATAATAGAAAGATATTTTCGCCTTGAATTTGAATACATCGAAATATTATGTTTTCTTCATTTGTACCATGGCATAACAATGAGTTTGCGACATTTGAAGAGAATTCTGAAATCGATGGGCCTGACACGGAAAAAATTCAAGGATGACATTATGGATGTGCTATCGGCTATAGAATCTGAGTTAAATAACACAGGCAGTGATCTCGGGTATAGGGCAATGCACGCTAGATTATTATTTTACCACCTCGATGTTATCTGGGGGTCCGCCTATTTATTTCAATTTAATGTTGCGTCACGTCATAAAGAGTGTTTAAGGATGTCGTGGATACTTTATGCATTCAATAGAATCGTTTCGCCATGTCATTATAAAGAGCGTTTAATGATATGTACCCATTGTTTCGCCACAAACACGTGTTATAGGTCCAATTTAGAGCGATTTGGTGCATTTCACGACCAAATGGACCCACCACTATATTAGCGATGGTCAGTATATTTTAGACTAGAGTCCAGGGTCCGCGACAGCCATGGCACATATTCACAAAAAATATAAAATAATCAATCGGAATAGGCAGCATTTGATACGAAGGTAACTTTATAGTTAATGGCGAAATATCATGATTTCATAACAACATAACATGGTCCAATACTATAAACAGTCAAACACTCCGACTCTTCCCAATTCCAGCCATATCCTCATATGCTTCGACAACAGAATGCTACACCAGGCACAGGTTCCCTGGTGTGACAACACTACCATGAGTATATACCTTAACTTAATACAAGGTTTATATCTATCCGACCTATATTGAGCATAGATTCGCTTGCGATAAAAATTCATCAATATCCCCTGTGTATAATATAATGCCGCATACCAAGTTCTTTAGACCATATTCGCACCTTTAATTTGGTGTATCTCCCACATCGATACGTGCAAGATCGCCAAAGATATATATGAATATGTGCACACTTTCAAAATCAGACAAACCCCTGAACAGATTCCTATCAAATATAGCACAGTAGCACTGCTGAGGTCACACAGGACCATCCATGGTGAATCATTGTGACAAGTGGAATTCTGCAGTAGTACTATGCTATATTTGATGGGAATCTGTTCAAGGGTTTGTCTGGATTTGAAAGTGTCACACATTCAGATATATCTTTGGTGATCGTACACGTATCGATGCAAGAGATACACCAAATTAAAGGTGTGAATATGGTCTAAAGAACTGGGGATGTGACATTATCTTATGTACAGAGGATATTGATGCATTTAGATTACAAGTGAGTCTATGCTCAATATAGGTCTGATAGATATAAACCTTGTATTAAGGTATATACGTATGGTAGTGTTGTCGCACCAGGGGACCTGTGACACCAGGCGCTAAACATTGGCGCGTTATATTTTGACTGTCAAAATGTTTTTTCGCGCCAGGACATCAGACAATGACACGTGACAGGTGTATTTTAACCGTAGGAGGATATATTTGAATGTTATCGGTTACGTGAAACCTATCACATCACGTGATTTTCCACCACGGGAGAAAAGTTAATTCCCGGGAGATAAGTTATCTCCCTGGAAGAAAAGTTAATTCCCGGGAGAAAAGTTTTCTCCCTGGGAGATAAGTTATCTCCCTGGGAGAAAAGTTATCTCCCTGGGAGAAAAGTTAATTCCCGGGAGAAAAGTTTTCTCCCTGGGAGCTAAGTTTTCTCCCTAGGAGATAAGTGAATTCCCAGGAGAAAAGTTTTCTCCCTGGGAGATAAGTTATCTCCCTGGGAGTAAAGTTAATTCCAGGGAGAAAAGTTATCTCACTGGGAGAATAGTTAATTCCCGGGAGAAAAGTTTTCTCCCAGGGAGATAAGTTAATTCCCGGGAGAAAAGTTATCTCCCTGGGAGATAAGTTATTTCCAGGGAGAAAAGTTATCTCCCAGGTGGAAAGTAAAAAAAGAAAGTAAAAATGAAATATTTTAATGAATATATATAAAAAATTAAATGAAAGTGTCAATGACACTGTAGCTCAACTTTGTAAAGAAGGTAACGTTTTTGTGATGAGCAATGAATAGAGAGATTAAAAAATGTGTAAAAATGAGCAGTAAAGAATTTAGTCACACACAGAGTAAAATCCAAGATGGCTGTTGGCGGCCATGTTTTTTGGCCGAATGACCCCAAATTGACTCGTTCCCATCTACATTCCAATTTCAACAGCCATGACAAATTTCATGATGATCAGACTAAAGGTACGACCTGTAGCCCGTGCTAAAGGATTTAGTCATACAAAGAGTAAAATCCAAGATGGCTGCTGGCGGCCATGTTTTTTGGCCGAATAACCCAAAAATGACTCGTTCCCATCTACATGTCATTGTTAACATCCATGACTAATTTTATGATGATCAGACTAAAGGTACGACCTGTAGCCCGTGCTAAAGGATTTAGTCATACAAAGAGTAATATCCAAGATGGCTGCTGGTGGCCATGTTTTTTGGCCGAATGACCCCAAAATGACTCGTTCCCATCTACATGTCATTATTAACATTCTTCACATATTTTATGATGATCGGACTAAAAGTAGGACCTGTAGCCTGTGCTAAAGTATTTAGTCATACAAAGAGTAAAATCCAAGATGGCTGCTGGCGACCATGTTTTTTGGCCGAATGACCCCAAAATTACTCGTTCCCATCTACATGTCATTGTTAATATCCATGACAAATTTTATGATGATCAGACTAAAGGTACGACCTGCAGCCCGTGCTAAATAATTTAGTCATACAAAGAGTAAAATCGAAGATGGCTGCTGGCGGCCATGTTTTATGGCCGAATGACCACAAAATTACTCGTTTCCATCTACATGTCAATATTATCATCCATGACAAATTTCATGATGATCAGACAAACAGTACGACCTGTGACCCGTGCTAATGGATTAAATTTTGAAATCCAAGATGGCCACTGGCGGCCATGTTTTTTGTCCGAATGACCCCAAAATGACTCGTTCCCATCTACATTCCAATTTCAACAGCCATGACAAATTTTATGATGATCAGACTAAAGGTACAACCTGTAGCCCGTGCTAAAGGATTTAGTCATACAAAGAGTAAAATCCAAGATGGCTGCTGGCAGCCATGTTTTTGGCCGAATGACCCCAAAATGACTCGTTCCCATCTACATGTCATTATTAACATTCTTGACAAATTTTATCATGATCAGACTAAAAGTAGGACCTGTAGCCCGTGCTAAAGTATTTAGTCATACAAAGAGTAAAATCCAAGATGGCTGCTGGCGACCATGATTTTTGGCCGAATGACCCCAAAATTACTCGTTCCCATCTACATGTCATTGTTAATATCCATGACAAATTTTATGATGATCAGACTAAAGGTACGACCTGCAGCCCGTGCTAAAGAATTTAGTCATACAAAGAGTAAAATCGAAGATGGCTGCTGGCGGCCATGTTTTTTGGCCGAACGACCCCAAAATGACTCGTTCCCATCTACATTTCAATATTAACATCCATGACAAATTACATGATTATCAGTCGAATAGTACGACCTGTAGACCGCACCAATGGATTTAATTTTGAAATCCAAGAAGGCCTCCAGCGGCCATGTTTTTTGGCCGAACGACCCCAAAATGACTCTTTCCAATCTACATGTCATTGCTAACATCCATGACAAATTTCATGAAGATCCGACTAAAGCTACGACCTGTAGCCCGCCATGTCATTGTTAACATCCATGGAAAAATTTATGATGATCCGACCTGTAGGCCGTGCCAAAACATTAGTCATGCAAAGAGTAAAATCCAAGATGGCTGCTGGCGGCCAAGTTTTTTGGCCGAACGACCCCAAAATGACACGTTCCAATCTACATGTCATTGTTAACATCCATGACAAATTTCATGAAATTCCGACCAAAGCTACGGCCGAATGACCCCAAAATGACTCGTTCCCATCTAAATGTCAATGTCAACATTCATGACAAATTTCATAAAGATCAGACCAAAGGTACGACCTGTAGCCCGCGTCAAAGGAAATTGTTGACATACACAGACACACGGACGACGGACACCAACCCATGGCAATAGCTCAAACTTACAAAGTAAGTTGAGCTAAAAATGGGCATGAAGTGCATAGATGGGCCGCAGTGCAGGGCCCCGTGGCCCTATATACAGTAATGCTCTAAGTAATCGACTTCTTAACCACAGCAGAATTATGGGTAACTTTTCAGGATTTAGTCGGAAATATGGCTTGTTGCCATTCATCGGAAAGCTCTCCCCGAGAGCTTTCAGATGAATTGCAACAAGCCATATTTCCGACTAAATCCTGCAAAGTTACCCATAGTTCTGCTGTTGTTAAGAAGTCGATTACTTAGAGAATTACTGTATGCTGCTGAATAAAAGTTCCCGAAGGGAGCCTGTTCAAGATCATATTATATATATGCATGTGCACGAAGCGCAGAGGATCTGCAGCCAACTTTGTCGCAGAATAAAGGCTTTGTTTCAGTTACTGTAGTATATATAGTAATAAAGTAATATATGTTGATTTTAGTCCCAACGCGCCTCCAGTGAAAAATAAGCTTGACCGATTTGGCCATTGCTAATTTAGAAATGAGAATGTGTTCATGACCACGGAGACCAGAAAATAACGAAGAACATTTATATAACCGTCATTTTGATGGGCAATCCCCTAGTTTTAATTATAATTACCATGTAGTTTGCATTATTCATAGAGCACATTAGTGTATTTTGTGCTAATCCATGGCTCAAATTCATTTATTTGTTGCATATAGTCTGTTGAGTTTAAATTGAGTTCATCCCATAAATGGTCGGATTTAGTGTACAGTACACCTTCAAGAATGAGGACAAGTGACCAATTTTCCATTCAAATCTCCAGAGAAAAAGTTTTAAATGAAGAATTTGTCAGTGAACAATATCAGCTAGGTACAATCACCGACCTATAATATACATGGATGGTATAATACTGAACAGTCAAACTTTTCCTTGGGAGATTTGTTAAGAAATCCTCATTCAAAAATGGTCGCTTCCCCCCCTCAGAAATATTACCCAATTTGTACCTCGAGGCTACTACCCCCCTCCAATAAATTGATTCCCATCCCCCCCACCCGCCAAGAATAAGAGTAATTTATAAACAGGTTGTTGCTCTTTTGTCTATAATTGCCTATATATGCCACAAGCATTAAATACCATGTGGGGCATGCATGCTGATATATTTCAAACTTTTTCACTTCTGATTATCTGGTCACGTTTAGCCATGGATAATAGTCCAGGCTTCAGCTGAGGCAAGGTTTCACCCGCAGGGGGAATTTATGGCACCTTTATTTTCTTGTAGACAGATAACTGAAATTTCACAATCCAGATTCGCAGAGACGTAATTGGATACGTTTGTTGGATACAGTTTATTATCTGAAGAAATTTACCATGCATTTTATGTCATTTTTAAATAATTGCAAATTTTAGTTTTATAACAAAAAGTTTAAATTTGGCCAATTTTGAAAAATGACATAAAATTTCTGCAGATAATCAGCGTTATCAAAAAACGTGTCCTGTTGCGTCTATGTGAAAATCGATTGGTGAATTTTCATCTGTCAAAAGACGCCTGGACAAGGTAGGAGCTCATTATTTGATTTGGAGCTGCACAAAATGAAACAGTGGCATAGGCTGGCAGCCTCTATCGTCACATGTTGCAGCATGGCAGGCTAGCTTCACCAAATTCACCCTCTGTACATGACCTCACTCTGCTTAGGCCTCATCTTCTGGTAAGTACATGTATCTAGTCTCAAATTAACATTGTTTATAGTTACTTTTTCCATCTGTTCAATTTCCATATCCCTTAATTTACAGAAGATAAAATGCATAGTCAAGGTGACTAATTGGTGAACATCACTAACTTCAATCAATGTTCTCATAGCAGAATTATGCCCCCCACAGGATGAATTTTGTCATGATAGCCAGCTGTGCAGGATAGCATCACTAAATTCACCCTCTGGGGACCTCATGAAAATGTGAGACACAATAAATTCTGGGCTGGGTTGAACAAGATTTATATAGTTTCCTGGGTATAAAATAATAGATATGAATCAAAGAAATGCTTTCTGTCAATTAAACTGTTGATTTTATTTCAAATGTTCCGGTAGAAAAATACGATCAATTTGTGACATTTTCCACTTGCAGAGTGTAGCAAGCGAGAGAACTCTATCTGAGATTGCCTGAACCTCTGATCACTATAAATTCTAAAAATAGTAACATATATTGATTATCACATTATATCAGAAAATATTGATACAAAATGTCTTTGACTCACGTTTATTATTTTATACCCTGGAAACTATGTAAAACGTATATATACGAAGAGATAATCAATCTTTAACCTGATAGAGCTGCAATGCAGCTCAGAAATAATTGACATAGATCAAAAGTTAATCGCAAAAACTTTAAAATATTGTCTTGCAAGAGCAGATGGCAAAATTCAGGGGAGAGAAATCTGGCTATTTTCGCAAAGAAAAATAAGTTTGATTTTCATCAGTCATATTGACCTGGGAGATAATTCGTTCAACTGATTGATAATCGCTCACATGATCTTTGGAGTGTTGTATGACATCAGGAGGCCTCTGTAGATTGAAGGGAGAATTCCTCTTGATTTCAATGGCTTAGTTAACTTTCCTCTTAATTAAATTGTTCTTCGATGTTATAAATATCATATCATTGGTGTCGATTTTGTGGTTCTGAACCAAGCTTGAAAACATCTGAGAAGTGTCCCTTCAGTTTTAGTTCTGATGAGTGTCTCTTCAATTGTGTCTGTCTGCCGGTTTCACTGAGGTAATCCTACTCAGTCATCACATGTGACGTGATAAATAACTCCACATTTTTTTTCGTCTTTCACTTTATCCTTCACATTACAGTTCTCATATTATAGAGATAGTTGCAATTTACCCCTCATTTGTATCAGGTATGCTTTTTCGAGTTCACCCCGAATCCTCAAACATCGAAAAGCCAAGCCCATAGTAATTGATTATTCTGTTCTGTAATTCTGGGCCGCGTAACTCCACCGGCAACAAAACTACCCGGAGCATAAATTTTGGAGTCCCTTTTGGGCGATGACGTCATATGGGAACACCCCTTTGCATTGAGTTGATGGTTTGTGGAAGGTGTTTGCTCCATAAGAACTAAATAATCCCAGTATCACTTCTGATGTCCCTCGGACACAAGAAATTCTGATGTTGATGTTCCTTTATTCATACCAGGTGGTTGCGTCTCTCCTTTTAGCTTTTAGGGGTTTTTAACATCCACTCAGGATAACCGTTCTCCCTGATGGCATCCTTTAAATGGTCAGTTTCCTTCTTTTTAACGTGTTAATATTGAGATCACCAGGAATTATTGTCGGTCTTGTTTGACTGATTTGGCTGATGATCTTTGTGCGTAATCTGTTAAAAGAAGTGGTTGGAGGTCTGTATATTTTGATGAAATCCACTTCATGGTCAAAGTATGTTAGATGGACAGTTAAGGTCTCCAGTTTGTCATTTGCGATGATGATATGATGCTTTCTGTGGATGTCAAACAAATCACACCCCCTCCACCCTCCTAGTGACATCAGTGAAAGGCAGACTGAGCTTCAGTGATTGTCTATTCAGATGTGTCTCCATTAATGCCAAGCCATCACGAGAAGTTAAGTTTTCATCCTTTTCGATGTCTTCTTTGAGACTTGATCTATGAAGAAAGTTTTGGATTGTTTATATACAAGATTGTGCGTGTGTGTTTTCCATTTACAGTCACTTTTATAGAACTGTCATCTGCAACATGTACACATGTCCAAGAACAGAATTTGTTCTCCTTATTTTTTGTTTTATATGAACTTGATTGGGTCATCGATGTTGTGTCCTTAACCCTTTACCCAACAAACCGGCCAAATTAAGCTTCAACAGCCTAAAATATCTTCGGTCTGTCTCAATAGAACCATACAAATATGGATATCATTGGAACCGGCTCCTTGACCACATTGTGATAGTTACAGTTATGCCCTGTGGCAATGCATTCTCTTATATATGCGAGTCGACCATAGGTCGCCTCGCATATATAAGAGAATGCATTGGCCTAAAAAACTTTTTACCATTTTTTCTTACATTCTTTAACAATTTTATAATTTTTAATGTGTTAAGCCAATGCATTCTCTTATATATGCGATGCGACCTATGGTCGACTCGCATATATAAGAGAATGCATTGGCACAGGGCCCTTCTGTTGGGTAAAGGGTTGAAGTCATCTATACCAACTTCATGCATGTATTTGAACTATGCTACCATCCACTTGTACAATATGAACGGTCGTTTGAGGGCAGTAATAATTCTTCCCTCTCGATATGTTCCATGTAGATGTTGGGGAAACATCGGGGGGATACAGCTGAACAAGCTTTGAAATAGGGTGTCTGTCATTTGCAGAATGAGGTCCCCAGAGGGTGAATTTGGTGATGCTGGCCCGCTTGCAGCTGAACCCATAGCAGTTAGTAGTTCCATGAAATAATGGTTGTATATTTCCCTTCTGACACCAGGACCATCTGTTTGATATTGAATCGACACCAGGACCATCTGTTTGATATTGAATCGACACCAGGACCATCTGTTTGATATTGAATCGACACCAGGACCATCTGTTTGATATTGAATCGACACCAGGACCATCTGTTTGATATTGAATCGACACCAGGACCATCTGTTTGATATTGAATCGACACCAGGACCATCTGTTTGACCTTCTGACACCAGGACCATCTGTTTGATCTTGAATCGACACCAGGACCATCTGTTTGATCTTGAATCGACACCAGGACCATCTGTTTGATATTGAATCGACACCAGGACCATCTGTTTGATATTGAATCGACACCAGGACCATCTGTTTGATATTGAATCGACACCAGGACCATCTGTTTGATATTGAATCGACACCAGGACCATCTGTTTGATATTGAATCGACACCAGGACCATCTGTTTGATATTGAATCGACACCAGGACCATCTGTTTGATATTGAATCGACACCAGGACCATCTGTTTGACCTTCTGACACCAGGACCATCTGTTTGATATTGAATCGACACCAGGACCATCTGTTTGATATTGAATCGACACCAGGACCATCTGTTTGATATTGAATCGACACCAGGACCATCTGTTTGATATTGAATCGACACCAGGACCATCTGTTTGATATTGAATCGACACCAGGACCATCTGTTTGATATTGAATCGACACCAGGACCATCTGTTTGATATTGAATCGACACCAGGACCATCTGTTTGACCTTCTGACACCAGGACCATCTGTTTGATCTTGAATCGACACCAGGACCATCTGTTTGATCTTGAATCGACACCAGGACCATCTGTTTGATCTTGAATCACATCCAATGCTTGTCCACTGTAAAGCTAGTGAAAATTGTCGACACATATGACATCAGTTTTTGTCCACGGGAAATTTCGAGGCTATAAATCTTTTTCACAAATATGGCTTCCTGATGTTGCATGACCCTCCAAAGGTCATGTAAGCAAATACCAATCAGATGATTGACAAAATGTCTCACAGGAAAAGCTATTAACCCTTTCAGTGCCAGGGGCCGATCTTATCGGCCCTAATTTATGGTCTGTAAAATCGGCCCTAAAAATTTTTGGGTTGAATTTTTTTGGGTAAGCTTAAGCATGCTATGGCGAATTTAAAAACAAACTGGATAAAACCTTAGGGGCATGTTATAACTCAAAACTATCACCAAGTATTCATAGTAATAAGTTTGATGCCCATGAAAAACGTAAGATTCCCTGGCACTAAACCTACAAAATAAGTCTGTTAAAGAATATAAGAAAAAAATATTAAAATTGTAAAAAATAATAACAAATGATGAAAAATTGTTAGGCCAATGCATTCTCTTGTATATGCGAGGCGACCTATGGTCGACTCGCATATATAAGAGAATGCATTGGCACAGGGTATATGGGTTGATACAAAAATCGGACTTGGCACTGAAAGGATTAATACTCAAATCATTGAAAAAAATCATTAACAAAAATTAATAATCTTTGTTCTCAGACAATAAGATTCTCAATTTTGAGATGAGGGAAGAAGGCTAATTTGTGCCTGATTGATGAGGGAGGTGGCTGAGAGACATTGTTGTCATAGTAAGATGGCTAATAATGGGGTAAAATCCTATTCACCAACTTGAAAATGACAGCTCATTTTCCATAACAAGGACAATGAAATAAATTATAACACAAAGTTAAGACATAATGTGATTACATAAATAGTTTATTGGCACTATGCACATAATAAATAATGAGCACTGTATATGAACGAGGAGAAAGAAAGAAAGTTAAAAGAAAGAAAGAAGAAAGTGAAAGCATACAAGCTCTAAACAAACAAGAATATATATTAATAGGTTTTAGAATTCTCGTTTCAGTAGTCACTGACAGAATTCACTGTGATTGAAGAGGTAGATTTCAAAACATATTTTTATTATTTGGTTTATATCACCATATAATAGATCACATGGTTTCCGTTGGAGTTAGGGCAATGGGGCCCCTATAGCCACCGGGGAAAATCTCACCCAATACAGCCAAATACATATTCCTAGTGCCAATTGGGACCAGCTAAAGGGCGACATCTTCACCATATTTTTCTCCCAGGGAGAAGTGACTTCTCTGTCGACTCATATACCAGTATGCATATATCTCAACAGCATATCTAAAGGATATCTACTGATTATAATGGTGTTATTACTCACTATACTGGCTTTATAATTGGGCTGTTGAGTTCCATAATACTTCTAAGTGATTCATAGAATGATGTTGGGGTGTAAATTGAACTTCAGTCATTGTGACTTCTCCATGATAATAGTCCACTTCTCCCTAATAACCAAACAGGGAGAAGTGACTTCTCTAAATTTGAAACCTCTAGGCTGGTCCCCGATTGCCAGTAGTAAATCAGCAATTCATTAAACTCATGAAAACATTATTATACAGTAATGCTCTAATTAATCGACTCCTTAACCACAGCAGAATTATGGGTAACTTTTCAGGATTTAGTCGGAAATATGGCTTGTTGCCATTCATCAGAAAGCTCTCGGCGAGAGCTTTCCGATGAATGGCAACAAGCCATATTTCCGACTAAATCCTGAAAAGTTACCCATAATTCTGCTGTGGTTAAGGAGTCGATTAATTAGAGCATTACTGTACTATCAAATATTCCTGATCAACCCTTACATCTGGTCCATATAATCATTAACCCTTTCATCAATGGAGCTTTGTGAAATTTTGCAAAAAACCCTGTGCCAATGCATTCTCCTATATATGTGAGTCTCTCGCAGGGAACCTTGTATATATAAGAGAATACAATGGCCCAACAATATTTACCATGAACTTGTAAAGCCAGCACATTCTCTTATATATGTGAGGCTCCCTATTGGAGACTCACATTTATAAAAGAATGCACTGGCACTTGATCTTTAATGCTGCACCAGCACAGCTCCCATCATGAAAGGGTTAATTAGTGGTCAGTGTTAGCTTGAAAATAAAATTACCTTCGTTTTATCATTCCCTGTTATGTTCAGTGGGAGATACACATGTGATGCAGGGATTAATCAATGGATCAGGTAGGAAAATATGTTGGAGGGGAAATTAGGGTGAGGGGAAAGGGACACTAAAGGGGACCCCTGCCCCCTCTAGCAGTAACCATGAGATCATTGTAACTAAAATAAATTTGAAATTATACCTTGCTGCCTTAATAAATACTGTCAGATGGGAGATATTAAAAGTTTCAATCTGATTCGATGGTCCCCATATCAGCAAATTAAAAAAAATTATATTTTTTTTAAACGCCGCTTCAGTTATCATAATCAATTAATTGCCAAAAAATAATGCTAACCACAGTCAACTATAGTATATAATTTCCCAAAATCTGTTATTTATTAACATTTTGTTAAAAAACAATTTGGCTGGTTTGTCAATTATCTGACTCACAAAAGCTACTTGATTTTATAGTTCTCCGTCTTCAGCTGCAATTTGGTCAGAGACCGTCTTCTCGTTAACTTTTTACCAGGCCACAAAATAGTATCGGTGGTGAAAAAAAAATAGATTTAAAAATATCGATATCTGATCACTTTGATGGGTGGGTTCCTCAACTTGACTCAAAATATTTTTTACCCTTGAAGCCAAGGAAAAAGTAATTTGTCAGTGTTTATTCGGAGTGTGCATCTTTAAAGATACACAAGCCTTGAAATAGTGCGTCTGTCATTTGCAGAATGAGGTTCCCAGAGGGTAAATTTGGTGATGCTAGATCGCTATGCGGGGTGGCATCACTAAATTCACCCTCTGGGAACCTCATTCTGCAAATGACAGACACCCTATTTCAAGGCTTGAAGATACAATTGGAATTAATGCTCCTAAAGTACTATTTATTTTGGCTTCGGGGTGAACTAATGTCAGCATTCTAGTTGAGGTATTCATCCATCAAACCATTGATCCAGTGATCAGATATTGATTTTTGAAATCTGTTATTTTTCACCACCTGGAATATTTGGCAGACTAGCAAATATTCGACGAGCCACCCGACATACTCTCGATACCAAATAGAGCTGAACAAAATATTGATATATAACACATTTTGGAACATTTTAGACTAGAGTTACAGTGGTTAGCTTTATTTTTTGGTAATTAATCGATTCTGATAACTAAAGCGTCTTTTAGAAATGTTTTAGTTGTTGGAATCTGATGATACGGGGATCATCGAATCGGATTTTAGTTGTTGGAATCTGATGATACGGGGATCATTGAATCAGATTGTGTACCTTTAAGATGGTGATAAAAGGATGCTAAGGAAATAAACTAAAATATTCAATGAAATGCATTTTTCTACTAAATTTTCAAGGCAGATGAATAAATATTAGTCTGATACATAGAAACATAACACATTATTTTATCAGACCAACTTGAAACAGCAATAATACTATCATCTTGTCTTCAAGCCTGCAAATAGTGTGTCTGTCATTTGCAGAATATGGTTCCCAGAGGGTGAATTTAGTGATGCTATCCCGCACGAGGGGCAACCAAATTCACCCTCTGAGGACCTCATTCTGCTTAGGCCGCATCTTCTGTGAAGTATCTACATAACAAACTTCATCTGGGAAACTTCAATCTGATCCTAGATCTCCCATAGAAGTTGAGGCCTATGCAGAATGAAGTTCCCAGAGGGTGAATTTGGTGATGCTAGCCCACTGTGCATCACTGAATTCACCCTCTAGGGACCTCATTATGCAAATGACAGTCACCATATTTGCATACTTGGCAAGTACTACCAATCCTAGTGGAAACTTATGTTATGCATACAAGTTTCTAGCATTTATACTGCGGAATTTAACCCTTTACCCAACAGAACGGCCCTGTGCCAATGCATTCTCTTATATATGCGAGTCGACCATAGGTCGCCTCGCATATATAAGAGAATGCATTGGCTTAACACATTAAAAATTATAAAATTGTTAAAGAATGTAAGAAAAAATGGTAAAAAAAGATTTTTTTTAGGCCAATGCATTCTCTTATATATGCGAGGCGACCTATGGTCGACTCGCATATATAAGAGAATGCATTGGCACAGGGCATAACTGTAACTATCACAATGTGGTCAAGGAGCCGGTTCCAATGATATCCATATTTGTATGGTTCTACTGAGACAGACCGAAGATATTTTAGGCTGTTGAAGCTTTATTTGGCCGGTTTTGGCCGGTTTGTTGGGTAAAGGGTTAATAGTATTATATGAATATATTCACCACCAATGATGAAATGTAAATAAATTGATACAATCTTTTTGTGATACATGAATATGTTATATGATATGATTCTTTCATGTGACTAAATTCAATAATATAACAATGTGATAATGAAGTGATACCTCAACTTTTCAGGTGACTTGGGAAAAGAAATATATTTAATTTCCGTTATTCATGACGGGAGCTGCACTGGTGCAGCATTAACCCTTAGAGCTCTTTCCATCAATGTATCACATTATTATAATCAATAAATAAATGAAAAATGATCAAGGAAATATGGGTTGATGCAAAACTCGGACTTGGCACTGAAAGTGTTAAAGATCATGTGCCAGTGCATTCTCTTATATAAGCGAGTCACCCATAGGGAGCCTCGCATATATAAGATAATACACTGGCTTACAAGGTCAAGGTAAATATTGTTAGGTCAATGCATTCTCTTAGATATCAGAGTCACCCATAGGGAGCCTCGCATATATAAGAGAATACACTGGCTTACAAGGTCAAGCTAAATATTGTTAGGCCAATGCATTCCCATATATATCCTATGTATTATCTTATATATGCGAGGCTCCCTATGGGAGACTCGGATATAAAAGAGTATGCATTGGCACAGGGTTTTCGCACAATTTCAGGAAGCTCCAGTCATGGAAGGGTTAAACTACCCTTATAGAGCCCCTCACAGACGTGAGCAGACGACACTCAACAATACAAGCTGCCACCTGTATGGGGCTCCCTACAGGAATCTCCAGTCATGAAAGGGTTAAACCTGAAACAAGTCATGTTCTATATCTGACTTCTATATTACAATGATTGATTGTGGTGATTAATATCCTTGGGTACAGTAATGCCCTAAGTAATCGACTCTTTAACTACAGCAGAATTATGGGTAACTTTTCAGGATTTAGTCGGAAATATGGCTTGTTGCCATTCATCGGAAAGCTCTCGAGGAGAGCTTTCCGATGAATGGCAACAAGCCATATTTCCGACTAAATCCTGAAAAGTTACCCATAATTCTGCTGTACTTTAACTGTATGTTATGTCCAATATGGGGTGAGTTTGCATGGTGGTAAGTTAGGTGTTATGTATTAACTGTTATGCACATGTATAATATGTGATAATATAGTAAAGACTGGCGTATACAATGATGGACTCTACTCTGTGTAATGTATATGTAATTAATTCACAAATTGCCATGATTGTATCCTTTATAGTGGTTTGACATTTGTATCATGGGGATAAGACAGATCCAGTCTATATTTGACCACAATGTTTTTACCACCCAAATTGACCAAATACTTTGCAAATCACATAGGACTTAAATCTTCTAATCTAGCATAAATCCGTGTATTTAAAATGTTCAACAATCGCGTCATACAATCACCAATTCTACCTGGTGACCCTTTGATGCCATCGTGGTTGAAATTATAACATCAATCGACTGGCCACGGAGTAAACAACTCGTGTAATCGACTAATTGTAGTCTAATTTCGTGGTATTGGTATTATTAGACCGGGAAAAATCCCATGTGTCATATTCAGACTTGAGACATATTGTCGTGTTAAAATCAATGACCGGGTGATGATCTGATTTCCCCAGCCAAAGTTCAAGCAGCCATTTGTGGTTAATCATCAATTAATTAAAGATGGTTATACTCATCACAATTGCCCAAATATCCAGTATATTATTAGATACAAGTGTATGTGAAGTCATTATCAATGCGTGTAATGCCACACATACCAAACATCGCCGATATGAGGAATATTCTCTTGAGTAATGGTGAGTGGGTAGGAGCTTGCCTTAAATTGTTTCTAGGCATGCGACGAGGCACCCACGAGCAATTGTTCACCTCTTATGAAGAGGCATGATGATGACTATTAAACAAGATGAAAATTAAGAACAAAATGCTGGGTGATGAATCATCTTGATCTCGCAGCTTGCAAAAGTCTCCCGATATATCTGGGACCCGGTCGGATCTGCTGTAATCTGCTCAGTATCGTCTCATCACTGAAAAGATGCATGAGTTTACGGTCAAAATCAAAAGTATTACTATATCAGTCGTATTAATATCAATAACATGGTCAAATCTAAACAAAGTCAAAACTAAACAAAGCCAAAACTAAACAATGTCAAAGGTATTACTATATCAGTCGTATTAATATCAATAACATGGTCAAATCTAAACAAAGTCAAAACTAAACAAAGTCAAAACTAAACAATGTCAAAGGTATTACTATATCAGTCGTATTAATATCAATAACATGGTCAAATCTAAACAAAGTCAAAACTAAACAAAACCAAAACTAAACAATGTCAAAGGTATTACTATATCAGTCGTATTAATATCAATAACATGGTCAAATCTAAACAAAGTCAAAACTAAACAAAGCCAAAACTAAACAAAGTCAAAAGTATTACTATATCAGTCGTATTAATATCAATAACATGGTCAAATCTAAACAAAGTCAAAACTAAACAAAGCCAAAACTAAACAAAGTCAAAAGTATTACTATATCAGTCGTATTAATATCAATAACATGGTCAAATCTAAACAAAGTCAAAACTAAACAAAGCCAAAACTAAACAAAGTCAAAACTATTACTATATCAGTCGTATTAATATCAATAACATGGTCAAATCTAAACAAAGCCAAAACTAAACAAAGTCAAAACTATTACTATATCAGTCGTATTAATATCAATAACATGGTCAAATCTAAACAAAGTCAAAACTAAACAAAGCCAAAACTAAACAATGTCAATGGTATTACTATATCAGTCGTATTAATATCAATAACATGGTCAAATCTAAACAAAGTCAAAACTAAACAAAGCCAAAACTAAACAATGTCAAAGGTATTACTATATCAGTCGTATTAATATCAATAACATGGTCAAATCTAAACAAAGTCAAAACTAAACAAAGCCAAAACTAAACAATGTCAAAGGTATTACTATATCAGTCGTATTAATATCAATAACATGGTCAAATCTAAACAAAGTCAAAACTAAACAAAGTCAAAACTAAACAAAGTCAAATCTAAACAATGTCAAAACTAAACAAAGCCAAAACTAAACAATGTCAAAGGTATTACTATATCAGTCGTATTAATATCAATAACATGGTCAAATCTAAACAAAGTCAAAACTAAACAATGTCAAAACTAAACAATGTCAAAACTATTACTATATCAGTCGTATTAATATCAATAACATGGTCAAATCTAAACAAAGTCAAAACTAAACAAAGTCAAAAGTATTACTATATCAGTCGTATTAATATCAATAACATGGTCAAATCTAAACAAAGTCAAAACTAAACAAAGTCAAAAGTATTACTATATCAGTCGTATTAATATCAATAACATGGTCAAATCTAAACAAAGTCAAAACTAAACAAAGTCAAAACTAAACAAAGCCAAAACTAAACAAAGTCAAAACTAAACAAAGCCAAAAGTATTACTATATCAGTCGTATTAATATCAATAACATGGTCAAATCTAAACAAAGTCAAAACTATTACTATATCAGTCGTATTAATATCAATAACATGGTCAAATCTAAACAAAGTCAAAACTAAACAATGTCAAAGGTATTACTATATCAGTCGTATTAATATCAATAACATGGTCAAATCTAAACAAAGTCAAAACTAAACAAAGTCAAAACTAAACAAAGTCAAAAGTATTACTATATCAGTCGTATTAATATCAATAACATGGTCAAATCTAAACAAAGTCAAAACTAAACAAAGTCAAAACTAAACAAAGTCAAAAGTATTACTATATCAGTCGTATTAATATCAATAACATGGTCAAATCTAAACAAAGTCAAAACTAAACAAAGTCAAAACTAAACAAAGCCAAAACTAAACAAAGTCAAAACTAAACAAAGCCAAAAGTATTACTATATCAGTCGTATTAATATCAATAACATGGTCAAATCTAAACAAAGTCAAAACTATTACTATATCAGTCGTATTAATATCAATAACATGGTCAAAACTAAACAAAGTCAAAACTAAACAAAGTCAAAACTAAACAAAGTCAAAACTAAAAAAAGCCAAAAGTATTACTATATCAGTCGTATTAATATCAATAACATGGTCAAATCTAAACAAAGTCAAAACTAAACAAAGTGAAAACTAAACAAAGTCAAAACTATTACTATATCAGTCGTATTAATATCAATAACATGGTCAAATCTAAACAAAGTCAAAACTAAACAAAGCCAAAACTAAACAATGTCAAAAGTATTACTATATCAGTCGTATTAATATCAATAACATGGTCAAATCTAAACAAAGTCAAAACTAAACAAAGTGAAAACTAAACAAAGTCAAAACTATTACTATATCAGTCGTATTAATATCAATAACATGGTCAAATCTAAACAAAGTCAAAACTAAACAAAGCCAAAACTAAACAATGTCAAAAGTATTACTATATCAGTCGTATTAATATCAATAACATGGTCAAATCTAAACAAAGTCAAAACTAAACAAAGTCAAATCTAAACAAAGTCAAAACTATTACTATATCAGTCGTATTAATATCAATAACATGGTCAAATCTAAACAAAGTCAAAACTAAACTAAGTGAAAACTTAACAAAGTCAAATCTAAACAAAGTCAAAACTATTACTATATCAGTCGTATTAATATCAATAACATGGTCAAATCTAAACAAAGTCAAATCTAAACAAAGTCAAAACTAAACAAAGTCAAATCTAAACAAAGTCAAAACTAAACAATGTCAAAGGTATTACTATATCAGTCGTATTAATATCAATAACATGGTCAAATCTAAACAAAGTCAAAACTAAACTAAGTGAAAACTTAACAAAGTCAAATCTAAACAAAGTCAAAACTATTACTATATCAGTCGTATTAATATCAATAACATGGTCAAATCTAAACAAAGTCAAATCTAAACAAAGTCAAAACTAAACAAAGTCAAATCTAAACAAAGTCAAAACTAAACAAAGTCAAAACTATTACTATATCAGTGGTGTTCATGTTCTTCAATGGGCATTTCATAAGAAATGGTGGAATAAAAATGAAATTTGCCTTAATTATCACTTTTGAAATTTGTGCCCCACCTTTACACAATTAAATCCATATCTTCATTTGCAAAAGTTTCTTTGCAATTCAAAATTATTAAAATTATTACGAGCGATATTAGTTCTAATATTTGTTAGTATACTTACTTGACTTCACCAATGATTTGTCTGATGGTAAACTGACACGGACTCATTTCCAGATCACCTGACGTGCGGAACGTTATGGTAAGTGCATACTTGGTTATCATCTCTATGTCACGCACTTCAACAACTAAGCTGCAAAAGTTGAAGAAACATCTATTAACCCTTTACCCAACAAACCGGCCAAATAAAGCTTCAACAGCCTAAAATATCTTCGGTCTGTCTCAATAGAACCATACAAATATGGATATCATTGGAACCGGCTCATTGACCACATTGTGATAGTTACAGTTATGCCCTGTGCCAATGCATTCTCTTATATATGCGAGTCGACCATAGGTTGCCTCGCATATATAAGAGAATGCATTGGCCTAAAAAAAATCTTTTTTTAACACTTTTTACCATTTTTTCTTACATTCTTTAACAATTTTTTAATTTTTAATGTGTTAAGCCAATGCATTCTCTTATATATGCGAGGCGACCTATGGTCGACTCGCATATATAAGAGAATGCATTGGCACAGGGCCCTTCTGTTGGGTAAAGGGTCAAACACTTTGATGATGGAAGCTGCACTGGTGCAGCATTAAAGACATTGTGCCAGTGCATTCTCTTATAAAAGATCCGTGTATTGAAAACATTTCTGCAAGCAATTCAACTCACAAAATTTCGTTATTGTAAGCCTCATATATATAAGAGAATGCAGTCTTACAAGGTCAAGGTAAATATTGTTAGGTCAATGCATTCTCTTATATAGGGAAGGCTCCCTATGGGAGACTCGCATATATAAGAGAATGCATTAGCCAGGGTTCATACACCTAGCTGAGAGTAAAATTCCATAACTTTTCCATACTTTTTCAAGACTTTCAGACAAATTTTCCAAGACTTTTCAGTGAAAAAATTCCATAACTTTTCCATACCACGTACCTAGCTAAACAATGAGGAAGACCAATATATAAATTTCCAGGTTGTTTAAACAGAGCACACATATAGGTTAGTTAAAATGAGCCCTTTATCTGCAAAGATGCATTTAACTAATTAAGCTGATATGAACAATAAATCATAAATGGTTTGCATCTGCAACAATTATCAGCCTTGACACCCTGAGTCTATAATTTCTAAACTCATTGGGAAAAAAAATTTAAAAAATTATGATTTTCCAGTTATGGATCACGATTTATTTCGAACAAGGCAATACAATGATTAAAACTATATTTGCACACTATAAAATGGTGCTCTCGGATAATGTTGTCGCCAAATATATTCAGTAACATCAGGTAACATCGGTGAATTTAGAGAGAGTACGCATTGACAGAATTGTTTTAGGTCCGTTCGATTCGCGTTCTGTTATTGCGTATATAAATGAGTTCTGGTAAGGGAAACAATTCGTGTTTCGGCATACCGTAAAACGTGTAGTTCCAACTATAACTACGGAGATGGTATCGTAAGCTTACACGATAAGAACGGAAAGTAACAGCGTTTATTTACCTAAGAACTCGGCCTTGGGATATTCCATGACTTTTCAAGACCTTGAATCTCAGGGTAGCTTATTTTCAAGACTTTTCCCATAGTAGGGTGAAAAAAGGTCCAATTTTCCGGACTTTTCAAGGGTATTGAATCGAAATTTTTGAATTCCATAACTTTTCCAGGATTCCAGACCCGCGTACGAACCCTGATTAGCACAGGGTTTTCACCAGAGGGGATAATTTCATGTGTTACAGTCAATGGAGAGTAATACTAGATGTCAGCAAGAGATATATACAGTAATGCTCTAATTAATCGACCTCTTAACCAAAGCAGAATTATCGGTAACTTTTCAGGATTTAGTCTCCCCGAGAGCTTTCCGATGAATGGCAACAAGCCATATTTCCGACTAAATTCTGAAAAGTTACCCATAATTCTGCTTTGGTTAAGAGGTCGATTAATTAGAGCATTACTGTATAAATTAAAATTCAAGATGGCAGCAGGTGGTCATATTTTTCAACTTTGATGGCTCCCATGTAGAGGTCACCCCAAAGGCCGTAGATCCATATTAAGTTTGGTGATGACCGGATGAAGAATGTAGTCTGTAGGGTGTGCCAAAGGATTTAGTCATGCATGCAAATTGTAAAATCCAAGATGGCTGTTGGCAACCATGTTATTCAACGAAAATTGGTTAAATTTGATAACTCCCATCAAGAGGTAATCATAAACATGCTTGTAAATTTTCAAAAGAATTCTCCAATAAATGCAGGCTGCAGGGTGGATTCAAATTTGAAATCAAAGATGGCTTTTGGCAGCCATATTTTTTAACAAATATCGGGGAAAAAGGGAGACCTGGATGAGACCCGAAGATCCATATGAAGTTTGGTAATGGATCAGATGAGAGATGTGACCGGTAGAGTGTGATAACGGAAATTGTTGACAGACACAAGCACGGACCGACGGACAAATGATGGATGCCAACCATGGCAACAGCTCAAACTTGACGTCAAGTTGAGCTAAAAATTGTGGAAGATTGTTTTGTAGCCTAAATATGATGCATGGGAAAAATTGTATTAAAAAAGACTAACTTTTAAATGAACACATCCTATGCTTGATAGATGATCAAAACCACTAAAAGCACTAACCTATAAACTCAGTTAATTAATATAAAATTTTATTTGAGAATTAGATTACCACAAATAAGCAAGCCTGAGTTTAGTGTGCCTGTCTCCCCGAGAGCCCCCCCCCCCAAGCCTGAGTTTAGTGTGCCTGTCTCCCCGAGAGCCCCCCCCAAGCCTGAGTTTAGTGTGCCTGTCTCCCCGAGAGCCCCCCCCCCCCCCCAGCCTGAGTTTAGTGTGCCTGTCTCCCCGAGAGCCCCCCCCCCAAGCCTGAGTTTAGTGTGCCTGTCTCCCCGAGAGCCCCCCCCCAAGCCTGAGTTTAGTGTGCCTGTCTCCCCGAGAGCCCCCCCCCCCAAGCCTGAGTTTAGTGTGCCTGTCTCCCCGAGAGCCCCCCCCAAGCCTTGGTTTAGTGTGCCTGTCTCCCCGAGAGCCCCCCCCAAGCCTGAGTTTAGTGTGCCTGTCTCCCCGAGAGCCCCCCCCCCAAGCCTTGGTTTAGTGTGCCTGTCTCCCCGAGAGCCCCCCCCCCCCCCCCCCAAGCCTGAGTTTAGTGTGCCTGTCATCTGCAGAATGAGGTCCCCAGAGTGTGAATTCAGTGATGCTATCCTGCCAAGCTTGAAGATTGAAGTTTCCAATGGTGAATATTGTGACGTACACCAATTGGGAACCTCGATTATGCAATATGTCATATAGAGAAACTAAACTAAAGAAATAGAATCTTTGTGAAGAAGTTTCTATAGAAATTTGATAATAAAGAAACTTTCCAGAGAAGATGAGGCCTAAGCAGAATGAGGTCATCAGAGGGTGATTTTAGTGCTGCTAGCCCGCTAAGTGGGATAGCGTCACTAAATTCACCCTCTGCAGACCTCATTCTGCTAATGACAGGCACTCAGACTTGAAATAAGCGATACAAATCTTCACCTTTAAAATATTCATACTGCCCCCCCTACATATTCAATAAAAAGTACAGTAATGCCCTAATTAATCGACTCCTTTAACCACAGCAGAATTATGGGTAACTTTTCAGGATTTAGTCGGAAATATGGCTTGTTACCATTCATCGGAAAGCTCTCCCCGAGAGCTTTCCGATGAATGGCAACAAGCCATATTTACGACTAAATCCTGAAAAGTTACCCATAATTCTACTGTTGAAAAGGAGTCGATTAATTAGGGCATTACTGTATGTAATCAGATCTAACCTCAATCCATCAACATGTAAGTAGTGCCTGCAGGTGGCCAAATCAATCTCTCTCATCATACATCTGGCTTGTATTACTTTGTGAGATATCCATCTCAGGACCTGAAAATAAATGTAATAGATGATGTGTGTCATACGATAAAAGTATATGGACAGAGTTCCTACACTTTTCTGGGAATCAAATTCAAAGCCCACTTAATTTTCAACCCCCCAGATCACATTATATAAAATATATGCCATATTATGAGTGTATTCTTATTTATATTCACAAAATCTGCCAAGAATTTTAGATTAGCCCACGCAACACATTAAGTCAGCACAATATAAGATTTCCAAGCACCTAGCAACGATAACGTGACTGATATAAATAACTGGCTTCAGATGCAATTCGGCTGAACTTTGAAAAGCCTGCCATATTATTCTGCTGACCACTTTTAGAGATTAGGTCAGAATAGGTCAACAATTTGTGACTCGTGTTCGTGTTACCAATCACGGAACAGGCTTTAGTTTAACACAGATGGGCTACGTAAATATTTAGTAATAAAATCAGTCTTACCTCTGGTAGTTTTGCTGCTGTGCTGCATTGATGCCTTATATCACTGACGGACACGGATGATTCTATATAGTTCTTTGCAAATGTTTGCCATGGTGTTAGTTTGACTAAAATCAAAGACAAAAATGAGATAACACTAGTGAAACATTTAGAAAGTTTAGATTAACCCTTTACCCAACAAAACGGTCTGTCTCATTTACAGTCTCAATAACACCATACAAATATGGATATCATTGGAACCGGTTCATTGACCACATTGTGGTGGTTACAGTTATGCCCTGTGCCAATGCATTCTCTTATATATGCGAGTCGACCATAGGTCGCCTCGCATATATAAGAGAATGCATTGGCCTAAAACAAATTTAAAAAAAATTTCTTACATTTTTAAACAATTTTTATAATATTTTTCTACATTCTTCTACAATTTTATCATTTTTAATATGTGTTAAGCCAATGCATTCTCTTATATATGCGAGGCGACCTATGGTCGACTCGCATATATAAGAGAATGCATTGGCACAGGGCCCTTCTGTTGGGTAAAGGGTTAAACATGAGCATCACCAGGGAGTGGTAAAATACACTTGTTGTAATTCCAACAAAGGGCCATAACTCTGGTAAAAATTGGCCGGTGGAATCCAAATTCTAATTTGACCAGTATTTTGGGCTAGTAAACTCACACACCAAATTTCATTCCATTCAGTTCAGAGATACTAAAGATATCATCCAGAAACAAATATTGAGTGCAAATGCCAACCAAAACTCTGCTGAAAATTGGCGAGTGTAACCAAATTTGAAATTCCTGAAATTTTGCGAAAACCCTGTTCGAATGCATTCTCTTATATATGTGAGTCATCTATAGGGAGCCTCGCATATACAAGAGAATACATTTGCCTAACAATATTTACATTGACCTTGTAAGCCAGTGCATTCTCTTATATATGCGAGGCTCCCTATGATGACTCGCATATATAAGAGCATACACTGGCACAGGATCTTTAATACTGCACAAGCGCAGCTCCCATCATGAAAGCGTTAAAACAGAAGGTATGTTGATGGAAATAAAGTGACACACATGCATCATGTGGTGACAGATCAGTCAACAAAAAGAGAAGACAAATTACCGTTTGTGAAGCAGCTTATTAACAGGGTCTGCGCTGAACCGAAAATAACTTTTGCCAAATGAAAATATTTTTGGCCAAATTCTTCTAGAAATAGCCAAATGCTATCAGTTTCAGCAGCATTGAGTCATATATTATGAGAATCGCTGTTTGAGCAACTTTTGATATCAATAGAATTTAGAAGGTTTGTTGCATCAGAAGAGCACGTCAAAATAATGATGATTAGCTATGAGATCACCCCCACAATACAGAGTAGTAATCCCTCCACTTGTCGATACTAATCGTATCGGATTAACTGCATCTCGGTAGAGGTGCTAACTATTCCTAAACCTTACAACACACCAATACAATTATATTGTAAAGTTTCCTGAAATGAATAGTATTAATTGATTAATATTTTTTTTTAACTTTCCAGCGACTTTAAAAGAGATTGCCAAATGAAAATATTTTCTGGCAAATGCGAATTATTTTTGCCATTGCAAATCCTGCTTATTGACCAAGAACATTTCACACACTATTGGACATACCCAGGTTTTCCGAACATTTCACACACTATCGGACATACCCAGGTTTTCTGAACATTTCACACACTATCGGACATACTCAGGTTTTCTGAACATTTCACACACTATCGGACATACCCAGGTTTTCTGAACATTTCAAACACTATCGGACACACAATCGGACACATTATCGGACACACTATCGGACACACCCAGGTTTTCACACACTATCGGACATACCCAGGTTTTCACACACTATCGGACATACCCAGGTTTACACACACTATCGGACTTACCCAGGTTTTCACACACTATCGGACATACCCAGGTTTACACACACTATCGGACTTACCCAGGTTTTCACACACTATCGGACATACCCAGGTTTTCACACACTATCGGACATACCCAGGTTTTCACACACTATCGGATATACCCAGGTTTACACACACTATCGGACATACCCAGGTTTACACACACTATCGGACATACCCAGGTTTACACACACTATCGGACATACCCAGGTTTTCACACACTATCGGATATACCCAGGTTTTCATACACTATCGGACATACCCAGGTTTACACACACTATCGGATATACCCAGGTTTACACACACTATCGGACATACCCAGGTTTACACACACTATCGGATATACCCAGGTTTACATTTCACACACTATCGGACATACCCAGGTTTTCTGAACATTTCACACACTATCGGACACACTATCGGACATACCCAGGTTTACTGAACATTTCACACACTATCGGACATACCCAGGTTTACTGAACATTTCACACACTATCGGACACACTATCGGACATACCCAGGTTTACTGAACATTTCTCACACTATCGGACACACTATCGGACATACCCAGGTTTTCTGAACATTTCACACACTACCTGACATACCCAGGTTTTCTGAACATTTCACACACTATCGGACATACCCAGGTTTTCTGAACATTTCACACACTATCGGACATACCCAGGTTTTCTGAACATTTCACACACTATCGGACATACCCAGGTTTTCACACACTATCGGACACACTATCGGACATACCCAGGTTTACACACACTATCGGACATACCCAGGTTTTCACACACTATCGGACATACCCAGGTTTACATTTCAAACACTATCGGATATACCCAGGTTTTCTGAACATTTCACACACTATCGGACATACCCAGGTTTTCTGAACATTTCACACATTATCGGACATACCCAGGTTTTCTGAACATTTCACACACTATCGAATATACTCAGGTTTTCTGGGGACGTATTGGATTTTCCAATATCTTGAAAACAAATGTATGTAATAGATTATAAATGTAGTTTTCATAGCTATAAGGAAATTTATTGACCAACCCCTTTTGGAACATGGTTCAACATTAAGATTCTGCTAATGCATAGAGCTTTTGATGCAAATATTCCCCAGTTTAGTTAAATACATTGCTAGATTTACACCCAACTTTTTCAGAAAAATGGGGTGGGAGGGTGAATTTAAATGTTTTTATATTTTATGCTTACTAACAAAAATAGTCACGGACAGTTCTAGATATCTAAGCAGTATCTTATCTTTAACCCTTTGAGTGCCAGGTCCGATTTTTGTATCAACCCATATACCCTGTGCCAATGCATTCTCTTATATATGCGAGTCGACCATAGGTCGCCTCGCATATATAAGAGAATGCATTTTTATTATATTTTATTATATTCTTTAACAGACCTATTGTATAGGTTTAGGGCCGATAATATCGGCCCCTGGCACTCAAAGGGTTAAATAGGTTCGAGAGGGGATGTAAATCAAGATATTTTTGCACATTGGCCTTACTGATTTTCAACAAAGGGGAGATGTCATCTTTGCTGTGGACACAATATAGAAGGTAGCTATGTCACTATGATCTGTACATACCTGGAGACCGACAATGCCAGTCTATATGTTTTATGGATGAAAAACTACAGCTGTTATTTTCAAATTTCACATCAAGCTGAAAAAGTTCTCGGAAAAATAGAAATGTGGCTGATTCTGATGTAAAACTTCTCAATTTCCATTCATGTAATCTGAAAAAAGAAGAAGATTTGAATACAACTGGATGAAAGTGACATATGGAATAAGTAACACATATTAATCATTATTTCTTCTATGACAACCAGAACCACAGGCATGCATATTTGATGCGAATTTTACCTAAAATGAAAATACCGCGAACATAAAACAGGTGGTGCCAAAGTTTTCTGTAAGTCTCGCAATCATTGTTTTTCACCTTAATTATTGCTCAATCAAGTCCCAAAATGAGACATTCAAAATTATGAGTTCAATGAGTTGTCTTCATCAATAGTTAATCAATAATAATAGTAACTATTCTGGTAACCTACGGGTTACCTTTGCACAAACTATGCAAAACAAAAATAGGTTATGCTGGATTAAGCATAACAAAAATTGAAATCTGCAAGTCTGGAACCAAATACATAAATTCAACAAAAGAATAGAAACGAAAATTAAGTGCAAATTCCTAAAAAAAAGGCCGTAACTCTGGTGAAAATTGTTGGGCGGAACCCAAATTTGAACTTGATCTGTATATTTTGCGAGTAAACCCACATACCAGAATTTCAGTCAATACTTTACTAAAGTTATCATCCAGAAAAGAAAAAAGTGAACATTATTTTTTCAAAATGGGCAAATAAAAAGTGACCAGCCTAAACTGAGACATCAAACTCTGTCCTGTGCCAATGCATTCTCTTTTATATGCGAGCCTCCCATTGGGAGCCTTACATATATAAGAGAATACATTGGCCCTAACAATATTTACTCGCATATATAAGAGAATGCACTGGCACAGGATCTTTAATGCTGTAACAATGTAGCTCCCGTCCAAGCCTTGAAATAGTGTGTCTGTCATTTGCAGAATGAGGTTCCCAGAGGGTGAATTTAGTGATGCTACCCCGCATAGCGGGCTAGTATCACCAAATTCACCCTCTGGGAACCTCATTCTGCTGAGGTGTAAGCAGATTCACCCTCTGGGGACCTCATTCTGCAAATGACAGGCACACTATTTCAAGGCTTGCTCCCGTCATGAAAGGGTTAAACCCCCAGTGCCTTCTGTTATATATGCAAGACTCGCAAAAAAGAGAATACATTGGCCTAACAATGTCTCAACATGACCAATATAAAAGCATTCAACAAACAAATTTATGTTTCACAGTGTGACATAATTTTGGGGAAGTTTTCACACTTTGCTAGAAATTACTAAAAAGACTATGATAGACATAATATGTCAGTATCGAACCTGAGTTTAGATGAGGCCATGCAGAATGATGTCCCCAGAGGATGAATTTGGTGATGCTAGCCCACTATGAGGGATAGCATCACCAAATTTACCATCTGGAGACCTCATTCTGCTTAGGCCTCATCTTCTGGGAAGTGTCAATAGTATCAAATTTACATTGTTGTTAGTTAAATTTCCCTTCTAGGAAGTTTCTATATCCCCTAATTTGCAGAAGATAAAATTCACAATTGAGGTGCCCAATGGGTGAACATCACCAACTTCAACTGGGGAACTTCAATCTTATTCTAGGTCTTCCATAGCAGTTGAGGGCCTTATCAGAATGAGGTCCCCAGAGGGTGAACTTAGTGATGCTAGCCCACTATGAGGGATAGCATCACTAAATTCACCCTCTGGGGACCTCATTCTGCAAATGACAGGCACCTTATTCTCAGGCCTGTGCTTATCTTCTAAATGATAAATGACTGGAAAACCCCAGTTCCAAATTTATGACAACTAGATACATACTCATTAAGCACTTCTATCTTATCTTGGACATCATCGAGGTTATCTGAGACATGAGTTCGTTCGATGCTTTTCTGGAGTTCTTTTATTTCATTTTCTTCATCTACCAGCTGTTGTTTCAACTCGTCACAGTGGCATTCCAACCGGTTAAAGTTTCTGTCGAGTAAAAAGGTTCGTTAGGTTAAAGAAAATTGTAACTAGAGGTGTGACTGTCCCAATAGGACTAAGGATACCCCCCGTGTTTTTAAAATAGTAAGATGTTTCACAGTTCAGTAAACATTTAGTTAAAATAATAAAATAACAGTTACCATTGCAGGTGCACAACCCTAACCCTAATCTTAAACCTATTGACCGAAAAATGTAGCAATAAAAGCTTGAACAAAATTATGCATGTTGCGAAAATGTTCTAGTCGAAAAAGGGGAATAACTCCACAAAAAAAGTCAGACAGACATCATAATCGCAGGTGCACAGGTTCCCATGGTACTAAATATCAGTGCCACGATTAAAAAACATTGACCTAAAAATGTAGGAATAAAAGCTTGGACAAAATTATGCATGGTGCCAAACAAATTTAAGTCGAAAAACATGGATAACTCCACCAAAAAATGTCGGACAGACGTCATAATCGCAGCTGCACATGTTCCCATGGTACTAAATATTTGTGCCAAGTTTTAAACAAATTGACCTAAAAATGTAGAAATAAAAGCTCGGACAAAATTATACATGTTGCGAAAAATATCTAAGTCGAAAAAGTGGGGATAACTACAAATTCCACTAACACACTGATGTGCAGTTTATTTATTTCTTAAACAGAATATGATTAAAATATTCAGGTTCACACCTTGGGTTAAAAAATAACAAGAACACCAGGCATGGCATATTACCCATCGCCTTGTTGAAAATTGCATATCAGAAACAGTTGGAGTAATATCATTCAGAAACCAATAGAATTTCAAAGTAAATTCCAACAATGGGCTGTAACTCTGGTAAAAATAGGCATTCGGAACACAAACTAGACAATGACCTGGTTTTTATGGTTGTGAATCTGTATACCAAACAATTCAGTCAACATTAACTGAAATTATCATCCAGAAATTGAACCCAAATTCCAATAAAGGACCTAACTCTAGTGAAAGTCAAATGGAACCAGTAGCTTGTGGTAGGGAACCTGCACACCAAATAACATCATTGTTATTGCAAGGAAATGAATATGAATTGACGGACAGACTTAAAGGGGCACTGTACGCCATTTTCATTAAATTTCCGGTGACAACAACGATCTAATATCGATAATATATAGAAACATAAGTACTTTGAGTCGAAGATGTATTCTGTAAACGCTCAGGTTAATAGGCTATCTTAAAATTTAATAATTTAAAAGTTAATAATTTGATATAAATTTAATTTATGACTGGAGCCATAAAATGGCGTCAATTAAATTACGAATTTGCGTAATCAAATAAAGTAATTGAGGGATACTGGATTGTTAAACCGATCGCACACACGATCGCTTAAAATATTATGATGTTACGGTGAGAACACTCAAGCCACTCACTGACTAGCGACGATACAATTACTTAAATTATTATATGGGACTAGTATGCCTATAATATAACTTTTATTTGATTCATTTGGTTGAAAACTGTACAAAAATTACTCGACAACGACCATTTGTATTTTTGCATTCCGGTAAATTTGTCATCCGTAACACTACTTCGTACTCAACAGTCTTTCAAATAATGAAAAAATTGTTACCTTATTCTCCGACTCGGAGACTATAGAAACCAACAACAACATTTGGCGTACAATACCCCTTTATATCCAGCCATTTATGGGACCATCTCCTTTTATACTCAACAGAATATATGTAAACACATGAATGAATTTGTGCCATGGATGAGTGCAAAATACACTTATGTACTCTATGAATGATGCAAACAACATGGTAATTATGATGAAAATGAGTTAATGACTCGAGCCATAAACTCATTTTCATTATAATTACCATATTGTTATTTGGTATGTAGATTCCTTACCACAAGCTTCTAGTCCGGTTTGACTTTGAGTTAGGTCCTTTTATAGGAATTTGGGCTCAATTTCTGGGTGATACTTTCAGTAAATGGATTGAAAGTTGGTATTCAGATGGTCCCATAAATGCCGGGATTTAGTGTACAGTACCCCCTTTAGATGAGAGTATGAAAGTTAATGAGATTTCTAACACTTTCCCAGAATTTTCCAAGGCTCCAAAAGGCACTTGCATCAAGAAATAATTCTCTAATTTCTTTTCCTGGAGTGGAGACATTTTCTGGAACTCCAAAGATTCCCAAGAGATGCGAGTAGGTCATGAACCCTGTGGAGCTCCGTGGTCCAGTGGTTAGAGCATTGAACTTGTCTTCGCTGTTAACACAGCGAGACAAGTTCGCAACCGGCCGGTGGTCTATTGTGAGTTTTCACACAACAATGGCTTGGCCGCTTTGAGCGATGTGCAATTGTAAGATTGTACACTGTTAGACTATCACACCAAGTTGTGACCCTTGAGCAAGGTCGCTTGTACTGTCTGCTTTAACACCCCCCCCCCCCCCCCCCCCCCCCCCCCCCCCCCCCCCCCCCCCCCCCCGTCCCCAGGGAGCAGTAGATGGTCACTGAGTGTTTAGGCTCATCAGGGTTAAAAATTGTAATTATTTAAGTGCTTTAAGCCTCATGAAATAAGGCGCTTTACAAATTCTAAACATTATTATTATTATTATTATTTGATTCAGAAATTCTCAGGCCTGAAAATATGATGCTGAACGTTTGCAGAATGAGGTCCCCAGAGGGTGAATTTAGTGTCGCTACGCCGAATTGGCAAATTCATCTGCTGGGGACCTCATTCTGCATGGCCTTATCTGCTATGGAAGACTCAAGACTCCAGATGGTGAAGATGGTGATGTGCACCCTTTGGAAACGTCGATTATGCATTGTGTCGTCTGCCATTTGGGCATATACAGAACTAAACTAAACTGAAGAAGTTTTTAAAGAAACTAAAAAAGTTGTTAATTTGATAATAAAGATACTTTCCAAAGATGATGCCAAAGCAGAATTAGGTCCTCAGAGGATGAATTTAGTGATGCTAGCCCACTGTGCGGGGTAGTGTCACCAAATTTACCCTCTGGGGACCTCATTCTGCAAATGTTTGGAATGAATTTGCAAGACCAGACCAGACCAAACAGATGATGGTGTTAAATAGAACAACTCAAACATTTGATTGTCCTAGCTCTATTACTCAAGGAAACAAAGAGAACATTTGCTATGGTACTCAGGGGGGGGGGGGGGGGGGGGGGGGGGGGGGGGGTATGATACCCCCTTGTGGTACTTACGATTTATTCTCTTCCAATTCAAGCTCAGTAGATCTAAGATCTGTAAAAATAAAGAGAGAATATTATTAATAGAATTGAAATAAATAATCTATTATGTATAGTATCATCCACTGATCTGATTTAACTTGTAGAATATACCTCCTGGACTCCCACCCAAATTAATGACTAGACAACCTAAAACAATCTATTTCTTTCTAAAAGCAGACCTTGGAATGGTCTATTCTTCATTTTCTGGGATGTTAAACCTTTCTTCAATAAATGGATTCTCCCATTCAGTTATAAAAGTAAATATATTGGAATGGTCTATTATTCATTTGGAGGGGTGTTCAGGAAAAATGAGCAGACGACAGTCTGAGGAAAAGATAATACAAGTGCAGAAGTATTCATAATCTTTGGCGGGATATGTTCAGATTATAATTTCAACAGTGGTTGTTTGTTGAACTTACAATTTGAACATTTCCTAAGAGAACTACTCAACTCATAAATGAGCATTTAGTGAAGAAAAGGTTAGTATTATGTTAAAATGACTGATAAATTTATCAACTGTTTCACAGAAAAATGAAACAAAAAGCTCTTTAACCCTTTCAGTGCCAGGTCCGATTTTTGTATCAACCCATATACCCTGTGCCAATGCATTCTCTTATATATGTGAGTCGACCATAGGTCGCCTCGCATATATAAGAGAATGCATTGGCCTAACAATTTTTCATCATTTGTTATTATTTTTTACAATTTTAATAATTTTTTCTTATATTCTTTAACAGACTTATTTTGTAGGTTTAGTGCCAGGGAATCTTACATTTTTCATGGGCATCAAAATTATTACTATGAATACTTGGTGATAGTTTTGAGTTATAACATGCCCCTAAGGTTTTAACCAGTTTGTTTTTAAATTCGCTATAGCATGCTTAAGCATACCCCCAAAAAAAAAACAATTCAAAAATGAAAAAAAAACAAAATGTTTTTTTATTTTTTAGGGCCGGTTTTACAGACCGTAAATTAGGGCCGATGAGATCGGCCCCTGGCACTGAAAGGGTCAACATTACCATGTCCATAAAAAGCTTAACAAAGGATCACTCTTTATTGTATTACACACTTCTGTAATTAATTGGTTGGTTGATTTGAGGTTTATCATCGTTTCAGCTGCTAGGCCCTATCACAACACTGACAGTTTTATGGGTGGAGAAAGACAACACATAGGGAAAATTTCACCCAGAAATTACTACATGTAGAAACCACCGACCCCTGGAAAGCAACTGACAAACTTGCTCAGATACACAAATCTGATTACCCTCCCTTAGTGTGGATCACGAAACAAAGCCTGTTGGGGGTTCGAACCAGCTTCGTCAGCGCTGGACGGCCTATGACAGTGTAATACAATGAGTAATCTACTGACTAGACCACTGGTGGGGGCCCCTATAATTAATCGAAGATTTTGTTTGAGCGAGTTATCTGTGGAACAAAAGATGCACATACCTGATTGTTTGCAGATCACTTGTTGCTTGAGTGATGACAGTTCCTTGATATTCTCCTGAGATAAATCATCCTCTTTCCACTTCTCTATCTCTTCGTCAGCATTCTTAATAACTGAATAAGAAAGACGAGATACTTAATTAATAACTGAGTAAGACGAGATATTTAATCACACCAATATTATAGCCTGGTTTACGAACATTGGGGTAGAGAAAGAGTAGAAGCAAGATGGAAAACACAAAAATAAAAATATTCCATCACCGCTCCAACTATAGACACCCATGGGAATTGTACATGCATTTTACTAGATTTTTTAAAACAATATAATGGTTTAGTCAAATTAACAACTAACACTAAGGTGTCCTATAAAAGTTTAAAGGTACTCAATCCGATTCGATGTTCCCCATATAATCAGATTCTAACAACATTTTTAGAAATGCCGCTTCAGTTATCAGAATCGACTAATTGCCCAAAAATAATGCAAACCACTGTCAACTATAGTATAAAATTGCCCGAAACGTGTTATTTATCAACATGTTGTTCGACGTAATTTGGCCTTATTATCAACACAAGGCCTCTTGATTTTATAGTTATCCATCTTCATCCGCAATTTGGTCCGAGACTATCGGCTCATCAACTTTTTACTGGGCCACTAATAAGTCTCGATGGTGAAAAATAATAGATCTAATAACTCTGAGCTTTGATAGGTGGGTTCCTCAACTCAAATCAGATATCTTTTACCCCCAAATCCAAATAAATAGTAATTGAGGGGTGCTTAATCGGATAATGCATCTTTAAATAATGAAAAAGAAGGACAAACTTTAGCATCATACATAATCGTTATGTCGCCTTCAGCATCATACATAATCGTTATGTCGCCTTTAGAATCATACATAATCGTTATATTGCCTTTAGCATCATACATAATCGTTATATCGCCTTTAGCATCATACATAATCGTTATGTTGCATTTAGCATAATACATAACCGTTATGTAGCCTTTAGCATCATACATAATCATTATGTCGCCTTCAGCATCATACATAATCGTTATGTTGTCTTTAGCATCATACATAATCATTATGTCGCCTTTAGCATCATACATAATCGTTATGTTGTCTTTAGCATCATACATAATCATTATGTCGCCTTTAGCATCATACATAATCGTTATATCTAATTTAGCATCATACATAATCGTTATGTTGCCTTTAGCATCATACATAATCGTTATATCGCATTTAGCATCATACATAATCATTATGTCGCCTTCAGCATCATACATAATCATTATGTCGCCTTCAGCATCATACATAATCATTATGTCGCCTTCAGCATCATACATAATCATTATTTCGCCTTCAGCATCATACATAATCGTTATGTCGCCTTTAGAATCATACATAATCGTTATATTGCCTTTAGCATCATACATAATCATTATGTCGCCTTCAGCATCATACATAATCATTATGTCGCCTTTAGCATCATACATAATCGTTATGTCGCCTTTAGAATCATAAATAATCGTTATATTGCCTTTAGCATCATACATAATCATTATGTCGCCTTTAGCATCATACATAATCGTTATATCGCATTTAGCATCATACATAATCGTTATGTTGCCTTTAGCATCATACATAATCGTTATATCGCATTTAGCATCATACATAATCGTTATGTTGCCTTTAGCATCATACATAATCATTATGTCGCCTTTAGCATCATACATAATCGTTATATCGCATTTAGCATCATACATAATCGTTATGTTGCCTTTAGCATCATACATAATCGTTATATCGCATTTAGCATCATACATAATCGTTATGTTGCCTTTAGCATCATACATAATCGTGATGTCGCCTTTAGCATAATACATAACCGTTATGTAGCCTTTAGCATCATACATAATCGTGATGTCGCCTTTAGCATAATACATAACCGTTATGTAGCCTTTAGCATCATACATAATCGTTATGTCACATTTAGCATCATACATAATTGTTATGTCGCCTTTAGCATCATACATAATCGTTATGTCGCCTTTAGCATCATACATAATCGTTATGTAGCCTTTAGCATCATACATAATCGTTATGTAGCCTTTAGCATCATACATAATCGTTATGTCGCCTTTAGCATCATAGATAATCGTTATGTCCATTTAGCATCATACGTAATCATTATGTCGCCTTTCGCATCATACATAATCGTTATGTCCCTTTAGCATCATACATAATCGTTATGTCGCATTTAGCATCATACATAATCCTTATGACCCTTTAGCATCATACATAATCGTTATGTTGCCTTTAGCATCATACATAATCATTATGTCACCTTTAGCATCTTACATAATCGTTATGTTGCCTTTGGCGTCATACATAATTGTTATGTCGCCTTTAGCATCATACATAATCATTACGTCGCCTTTAGCATCATACATAATCGTTATGTCGTCTTTAGCATCATACATAATCGTTATGTCGCCTTTATCATCATACATAATCTTTATGTTGCCTTTAGCATCATACATAATCGTTATGTCGCCTTTAGCATCATACATAATCGTTATGTCCCTTTAGCATCATACATAATCGTTATGTCGCATTTAGCATCATACATAATCCTTATGTCCCTTTAGCATCATACATAATCGTTATGTTGCCTTTAGCATCATACATAATCGTTATGTTGCCTTTAGCATCATACATAATCATTATGTCGCCTTTAGCATCATACATAATCGTTATATCGCCTTTAGCATCATACATAATCCTTATGTCGCCTTTATCATCATACATAATCGTTATGTTGCCTTTAGCATCATACATAATCTTTATGTAGCCTTTAGCATCATACATAATCGTTATGTCGCCTTTAGCATCATGCATAAATGTTAATTTGCCTTTAGCATCATGCATAAATGTTACGTCGCTTTAGCATCATACATAAATGTTACGTCGCTTTAGCATCATACATAAATGTTACGTCGCTTTAGCATCATACATAATCGTTAATTTGCCTTTAGCATCATACATAATCGTTATGTCGCCTTTAGCATCATACATAATCGTTAATTTGCCTTTAGCATCATACATAAATGTTACGTCGCTTTAGCATCATACATAATCATTATGTAGCCTTTAGCATCATACGTAATCGTTAATTTGCCTTTAGCATCAAGCATAAATGTTATGTTGCCTTTAGCATCATACATAAATGTTACCCCACCTTTAGCATCATACATAAATGTTACCCCACCTTTAGCATCATACATAAATGTTACCCCACCTTTAGCATCATACATAAATGTTACCCCACCTTTAGCATCAAGCATAAATGTTATGTTGCCTTTAGCATCATACATAAATGTTACCCCACCTTTAGCATCATACATAAATGTTACCCCACCTTTAGCATCATACATAAATGTTACCCCACCTTTAGCATCATACATAAATGTTACCCCACCTTTAGCATCATACATAAATGTTACCCCCACCTTTAGCATCATACATAAATGTTACCCCACCTTTAGCATCATACATAAATGTTACCCCACCTTTAGCATCAAGCATAAATGTTATGTTGCCTTTAGCATCATACATAAATGTTACCCCACCTTTAGCATCATACATAAATGTTACCCCACCTTTAGCATCATACATAAATGTTACCCCACCTTTAGCATCATACATAAATGTTACCCCACCTTTAGCATCATACATAAATGTTACCCCACCTTTAGCATCATACATAAATGTTACCCCACCTTTAGCATCATACATAAATGTTACCCCACCTTTAGCATCATACATAAATGTTACCCCACCTTTAGCATCATACATAAATGTTACCCCACCTTTAGCATCATACATAAATGTTACCCCACCTTTAGCATCATACATAAATGTTACCCCACCTTTAGCATCATACATAAATGTTACCCCACCTTTAGCATCATACATAATCATTATGTAGCCTTTAGCATCATACATAATACAGATGTCACTTCAATTATGCAATGTGTTGTCTGCCAATTTGAGAAACTAAACTAAATAAGAAAAAGAATCTTTGTAAAGAAGTTTCTAAAGAAACCAACAAACTTTCCAGAGATCCCAAGAGGGTGAATTTAGTGATTCTAGCCCAATGTGCGGGGCAGCGTCACTATATTCACCCTCTGGGGACCTCATTCTGCAATTGTCCGTCACCATATTAGCATGTTTGTTGTTGTTATTATATGCAATAAATAACATACCATAATCCAAACGGGAACTACAAGCTATAAATAACATACCATCATCCAATCGGGAGCTACAAGCATCTGTTTCTTCTATGGCAGCCATTATATCATGGACATCCTCCAATACATTCTGATGACTCTCCTGTCAATAAAATATATGAAGTGCAAATTGTGTGTCCATCATTTGCAGAAAGAGTTCCCCAGAGGGTGAATTTAGTGACAATTTATAGTCTGCAAATTAGGGGATATAGAAACTTCCCAGAATGGAAAAATAACTAAAGACCATGTTAATTTGAGATTACAGACACTTCCCAGAAGATGAGGCATAAGCAGAATTAGATCCCCAGAGGGTGAAATTAGCCTACTGTGTGGGATAGCATCACTAAATTCACCCTCTGGGGACCTCATTCTGCAAATGACAGACACACTATTTGCAGGCTTGAAAATATACGAAATGCTGAGTGCTATAAATAAAAGATAAAAATATTAAATTGACCCGAATATGGCACCCAGAATAAGCCAGGGATAAATTGTGTGAACGATGTTTCATTCACATGTTACTCCCACACAATGACCATTAATCATAAAGTACATTGACCAAACTATCAACTTGCGACAAAGAAATAATTGGTTGATCCAATTTAATTTTGCCAAAAACATAGTTAACATTATACAATTATTGCATTGTTTCTTGGTTGACACTACAGTTGTCGCCCGCTGTCGAGGGAGACATTGAGATTTGTCACCCGCTCGAGAACGGAATGTCTCCCGAGGAGCGCAGAGCAGGTGACAAATCTCGATGTCTCCCGAGAAGAAGGGCAACAACTGTTTTGTTATCCGATTATACCACAGAAAAAAATCCTTGCCATCCACACGCACGATGTTGCACTGAGTCACGAGTGCTTTCTTTCCCGATTATGTATGTTTTCAGTAACTACTTATCGTCCTATAGGATTTATGTCCCATAAACGACAGTCAAGCGTTTATTTACGATCATTTTGGTGGTTAAATCGTCAATATCGGTCCATGCAATGTAAACCAATAAGCCCTATAGGTATGTTATCGCCTTCTGCATATTCAATGTCGTCTTGTGCGCGGAATTTACTAGCGATGTTCATTTCATAACAGTCTTCGCCGAAAGCAATTGGGAAGTTGTCCATTTCATTAATGTACATTCATATGTGTCAGTGCTCCCAAGTACATGGCGACCCTCACACAAAATACTTCTATGATCACATTGCAGACATCGCGGAGCGGTCTGATATCATGTATAAGCTTACAGTACCATTCATTCGCGACAAACATATGCATTACGTTGTCTACCAGCAAACATTTATAACCAACCAACCTCAAGGGATCCACTGTTTAAATCTTGCACCATAATGTCCACATGAACATATTGAATCACCGAGATGTTTCGATATAAAAAGTACATAATAACACTTGTCCGATAAAAGTATCAACTTAAAAGTTTGAATATTAGTGTTCACTAAATATATGCAAATTAGCAAACACCACAACTGGTGTGTTTTCCGAATCCGTGGGGTATATAAGAACTATGATTTTAGTACGTCGTAGTGATGTGAAATAGATGAGTTACTGCAGTGTGTGTGTTGGAGATATTCTTGCAATATAACATCAAGCGGGCGACAAAAACAATGTCTCCCGGCTCAGTGGGCGACAGTGTGATTTGTCGCCCGGCACGTGACAGGACATGGGCCAATCAGAAGGGTGGAAAATAGGGAGGAGGGTAACAAGAGGAGTTGTCAACCCGTCATGAAAGGGTTAAGTATTATTAGAGGTAAACTTGATCTCATCTAAAGGTCACCCTAAAGTTTGAGATCAATCGGATAGGAAATGATGACTATAGAGGTGCCAAATGATTTAGTCATGCAAAGAGTAAATTCCAGGATGGCGGCCAGCAGCCATGTTTTTAATCTAAAATTATTCAAATTTGATAGTGCCCATCTAGAGGTGATCATAAAAATGCCTGTAAATTTTCAACAAAAAAATCCAATAAATGTGGACTGTAGTGTTTCAATTAATTTAAATATGAAATATAAGATGCCCACTGACAGCCATGTTTTTCAAAGGAAATTAGGAAAATTTGAAAGCTCCCATCAATAGGTCACCCCGAAGATTCAGAGGAAGTTTGGGATGAATCAGATAAAAAATGTTGTTTATAGGGCATGCCAAAGAATTTAGTTATGCAAAGAGTGAAATCCAAAATGACTGCTGCAAAGTTTGGGATAAATTTAGATGGATAATTTTAGCTCTGGGGAGAAGGATTTACTGTTGCAAAGAGGAAAATACATGATGGCTGCTGGTAGGCCATGGTTTTTATCGAAAATCATTCACAAACTCAATAGCGCCAGTCTAGAGGTGATCTCCAACATGCCTGTAAATTTTTTAACCAATTTGTCAATAATTGTGGGCTGCAGGGTGTGCCAATGGATTCAAATGTTAAATTCAAGATTGCCCCTGGCAGCCATGTTCTTTAACACGGAACAAATGGTAAGCACCCATCTAGAGGTCAACACCGATGACCCATGAAGTTTGGTGATGATCAGACGAAGGATGTGGCCTGTAGGGCATGCCAAAGGATTTTACCCACGGCCATTTTTTTTCAATGAAATTCAGACAAATTTCATAGCCCACATCAATAAGTCAACCTGATGATTTGTATGAAGTTTGATGATGATCGGATGAGGGATGTGGCCAGTAGGGTGTGCCGAAAGAGATTGCGGGCAGACAAATGGACAAGCTGATTACTATATACCCCCCCCCCATACATGTTGTGTACTGTATGGTGTTTTTCTTGTACTCGTCTAGGTTGTGGTGAAAAGTCATATTGGATGAGACACGCATATCTCGTTATGGGAGGTATGATAAATATTAATGTGAATAACGTAATTTGTTCATTGTGGGCGAACACGAACCTTGAGAGCAGTACGTTTAGCAATCCAGACATCATGACGCTGTTCCTTCCACCACTTTCGTGCCATCTTCCGACACGCCTGGCTGCAGTCACCGAGTACTTCCTTATATTGCTCTAACTGAAGTACAAAAATAGTCAATCACATCTTAAGCCCAGAAATGAAGAATAATCATGCTCAAAGTATTTATTTTTATGAATATTTTCAACACATACATCGCCTTTCTGATATATTAATTAAATGCAATGAATCTTGATGGTGAAACCACTTGTGTTTATTTATTGCCGACAGTTGCTTCGCAAATTCAGATGTAAATATTTACAATTGAGCGTAGTTCAGACAATTTATTCTATGCAGTTGTATGGTCAATTTCTTTTAAATTTTTGTTGATGTTAGTAGATTGCTATATTCCATAGGTTGGCATAATAATGCCTGAGTACTAACTTATCAGTTTCTCGTACCTGAACAAGTCCATAATATGTCTTTTAAGCTAGAGGAGTCACTGGTTTCATACACTTTGTTCAAGGCTAATTATAAGCATTCGGTCAACATATCACCCTAATCAAAATTTGAAATGACCAACTCGATTAAGTTTATGAAAATTTGACCGAAGTGTGATTTTCCTTGATCTAAGCAGTAGATTTAGTTTATGAAGGGATGACACATTGATATATCAATATTGTTATTTTATACAAGTTCATCATCAAAGTCTACATCAAAGTTTAACAAGAGCATCATTAGGGTGTGGCAAAGTATGCCCGTGGTAATTACAACAAAGGGCCATAACGAGTAATCCATATGCCAAATTTGAAAACAAACAGATAACTTTAACCAATGCTATCACCCAGAAACCAAAATAATCATCAAATTATATGTCAACAAGAAGAATAAATAGGCAGACGGAACCCGAATTCGAACTTGACCTGTATTTTCATATGAGTAATCCATATGCAAAATTGAAAACAATCAGATAACTAAAACTAAACTTATCACCCGGAAACCAAAATAATCAGCAAATTCCAAGACGACAAGGACCATAAATCAGGCAAAAATTGGTAGACTGAATCCAAACTCAAATTTGAACTGTATTTTGGGCTAGTAAACTCACGTACCAAATTTCATTCCATTCAGTTCAGACTTACTAAAGTTATCAACGCGAAACGAAATTTGAGTAGAAATTCCAACAAAAAGGGCCGTAGCTCTGGGGACAATTGGTGGGCGGAACCCAAATTAGAACTGTATTTTTGGCTAGTAAACCCACATTCCAAATTTCATTCTATTCAGTTCAGACTAAAAAAGTTATCAACCGGAAAAGAACAAAAGTGAATGGACATACCGCAAGACAGACGGACGGACAAACCAATAACAAAATATGTTCAGTTTTTTCAAAACGATTGTATAAAACTATGATATTCCCATTCTTCCAGACAACCTTCTGAAATTTATTTTTAAGAGGTTTAACCCTTTGAGTGCCAAGTCTGATTTTTGTATCAACCCATATTTCCTTGATCATTTTTCAAATTTATTGATTATAATGATGTGATACATTGATGGAAAGAGCTCTATCACATTATTATAATCAATAAATTTGAAAAATGATCAAGGAAATATGGGTTGATACAAAACTCGGACTTGGCACTGAAAGGGTTAATAACTGTCACTCGAGGCCCTATCATGTCATAACATATATCCATGGTATTAGTTTTGATTACATCTCAGTCATAAAAGAAGTTATGGACAAAAAAGCCACATATGGAGGCCCATGTTATTGCTATACATAATACAGTGTTCTGCTACTAGGCAGGCTGGCCATCGAGCGGCCTCATTGCCCTCTCAACCATGACCTAGCATTTGGCAAACAAAACTGACACAGAACGAGCACAACCCACTTTTCCCACAGGACAGGTGACCACCCACACTGACAATTAACAGGCCCGGATATAAGACGTGATCAGTAGCATAAGTCACATGGACAGTTGTTTACACAGTCCTGGTATAGTGATTTGTAAGCGAATATCAAACAAATCATCACATCAAAGAGACCGGTGCCATCAAAGAAAATTGCTCAGTTAACACGAGACTATGATGACTTCAATGGAGTCATCTACTTAAAGTGATCTGAAACACTCCGGTAGGGTGATCAAATAGAAATGGAGAATAATTTTGTTCAAAGTATTTATTTTTACAAATATTATATCTAAATTGACAACACACACCGTCATTCTTATATATAAATTAAACACAATGACTGCCGATTGCGAAATCGGTTTCGTTAGTTTATCGCCGATAGATGCGTCCCGATTCGAGTAGTAAATATTTACAATTTAGCGTAGTTCGGACGATGTTTTCTATGGAGTGGTACGGTCGATTTGCTTGAGATTTTCGGTGATGTTAGTAGAATGCTACATTCCTCCAGTTGGCATAGTGCCCGAATACTAACTTGTCAGTTTTACGCACCCGAACAAGTACATAATATGTCTTTAATGTTCTATGTCACTATGTGTATACATGATAGTGTCAATCTTCATACATTACACAGAGATATGTTAAAGATGGGTTGTCTCTTTAAATAACAAATTTGAAATAGTTGCGTGGGTATAAAATACAAAATATGAACTGAAGACCCCTGTCCGGAAAGGCTTCTATCAATTAATATTGATTTTATTTCAAATATTTTATTGGGCCCGTTTATTTGTCTATTTTTAGAACAGACCATTTGGGTGATACCATATAGCGATATAGAGCATTGGGCTGTTCCTATGGCTACGCACCGAATGTCAAATGTCCAAGATTGATTGATTGTATTATTTTATTCCATAGTTATAAGCGATAATGAGTATAATTAACGTTTATTTGTGACAAAATTGCACAATAAAATTTCTGGTCTCAGTATTTAAACAGTAACCACTATTATTCGTTAGCTAAACAACCACACCTTTTTAGACCAGAAAATATTCGAAATAAAATTAATATTAATAGATAGAAGCATTTCCGGACAGGAGTCTTCGATTCAGATCTAATATTTTATACCCCGGTAACTATATAATACATGTTTACAAAGAGATAATCCACCTTTAAGAGTTCATGTATTTTGCAATTAATGCTCAATACGTATGGACATGTTGGTAAAAACATCCCAAAATAAAAAAATTTAAATAAAAAAATCACAAAATCGAAATAACAGAAAGAGTACAAAATGTAGAAACTATATTGCACATGGAATTCCTCTGTAAAAAGATAACTTTGATTAAAGTGGGATGGTATCCAAAAATTATTTAACTTCCTAAACCCATAATCAACATAAAATTTCCCTATGAAAAAATAACACAAAAAATCTGCTTGATATACAACCTCTGCAGTTTTCACCTAAAACTTCTCGCATAATAAAACAAAACAAGCTTTCAGGGTACAGTGAACAATAAATATCTCTAAATAACATGTGCATTCATTCTTCCAACATCTGTCCCAATCTCCTGGTGTGAATTAACTCACACTGGAGGGCAAGCCTTGAAAGAGTGTGACTGTCATTTGCAGAATGAGGTCCCCAGAGGGTGCATTTAGTGATGCTACCCCCGCATAGCGGGCTAGAATCAACAAATTCACCCTCTGGGGACCTCATTCTGCTTATACCTCAGCAGAATGAAGTTCCCAGAGGGTGAATTTGGTGATGCTAGCCTGCTATGCGGGGTAGCATCACTAAATTCACCCTCTGGGGACCTCATTCTGCAAATGACAGACACACTATTTCTAGGCTTGCTGGAGGGCGTGGGACAGATGGTGGACTATATGAAGGGAGAGCTGGCTCATCAAAATATCTCAGCCTCAATATATGACACATTTGGCAGATAATTGATAGATAAATGTCAACATATATGTTTTATTAAAATGTTTTTTATTTCAGGGAATTAAATCAAAATTATCAGTATAATCAGTTTTATGTTAGAAGTAATCGATCACCGATGCAAACAGTCGGCGATGTAAACAACCGGCATCTATTGGATTGGGGTGTTTCCCGTGTTGACATTAGATAAGGGATTTCCATATTTTGCAATGACGTTTCATGCTAAATACGTAATGTTGTATTCTGTGGCATTATGTGTATTTGCGTAGCTTATCAAAACTCTTCTACTTATGACAAGATACATGCTGCTAATAACGTATGGATAGTATATTCGTTATTAGTTTCAAATCAAATTTATAACAAGAAAGATCTTTCCCCTCATTAACATAATATCGGTACGCGTTAAAAGGAATACGCCATTTTAGTTTATCAAGAAAATAAGAATGTAATTCAATTTGACAAACTTCAATTCTAAAAATTATTCATTTACAAGATTCAAATTCCCTCCCTCCCACCCATTTTTCCTGCTAGCAGCTTAAGGATTTATGTACCTTTTATCCATACTAGTCATACTGTTTCATACAGTTCTCCACTTCCGTCCTTGTACATACTAGATTTACATTTGTTACATTTGTTATTTGGTGCTACCTCTCTGGGTGTGCATATATGTTTATCGGTGTGGCGTAAATGCGTGCCATTTATTCAACGCGGCGGTGTCTGAGACTCAAATGATATTTTTGATTTGGCCTAACATCGACATTTGAGTTAATACCTCTGAATCAGAATCAAATGATATTTGTTATTTGGCCTAACATCGACATTTGAGTCCCCCCCCCCCCCCCCCCCCCCCCCCCCCCCCCCCCCCGGTAATACCTCTGAATCAGAAGCTCCTTTCACAAGCTCAAATATCAGCGGATTCTTTGTCTGAACTCGTTCTTCAAACGCCTTCAACTCATTTTCAATTCTGAAAACAGAACCAACATAATTCATATAACATGTGCCATTTGATTTGCTTTTATTGCATTCTATTTATTTAAAAAAAATACTATTGTCACCAATGAATGTGAAGAAAGGGAATTACCCTGGTTTCGGCAACAGTGTGGTTACCATGGTTACCTACTTTCAGAAACTTCAGTGCAGTCTTTACACTGACCTGAGATATCCTTTGGCCATTTTTTTGTCATTTATGAATTTGTTCAACCATTTTCGAGAATGTCTGGTCATATTTAAGTTAAAAAAAATTAAAAAAAAAAAAAAAAGCCATTGGCCAATTTGGCCACTAACAGTATGAACCATGTTTCTATATGTTTCTATATGAAATATTCTTTATGGCTTCAGCAGTTTTCACAAGTAAATATATAGCATACCTTTTTTGTTCCTCACATAGTGTGTCATAAGCCTTTTTGTCAATCTTGTATTGGACACATTTGATTTGACTGAATTTAATAATATCTGCTGGTTTTGAAACATCCACCTATGAATTAAATTATAATAATGAATATAATTAAAGTTAAAGTAATTCCCTTCAGGATGATTATATTAACATTAATTAATTTATAACAAATATTTAAGTAAAACCAATAATAACTATACGTCTGGTAATGCTTCATTTTGTCTTGTTTCAAGCAAGCCTTGAAACAGTGTCAGTCATTTGCATAATGAGGTCCCCAGAGGGTGAGTTTAGTGATGCTATCCTGCATTCTGCTTAGGCCTCATCTTATACTTATTCCTTTCTGTTTAGTTTCTATTAATGAGTTACAAACAATCCGGAAAGTTGGACTAAATAGACAATTATATTTACATTTATCATATGACTCAATCATTATTTACGTTGGAAAGTATGTCATAAATCAATTTCATCTAGTTCATATCACCTTCCGATAATTTGATTGGCTTGTTGACAAAAAGTGTGTTTTGATTGGCTGAATGGCAGCCGGGGCCGAGAGGTATCTCTAACTAATTGCAGGTCAAATTCGTGCACGTCAATCAACGCGATGCCGAAATTCTCGCAATTATAATCTTGAAATATATAGTTTTGGACATTGTTATACGATAAATAGAATATGTAATTCGTATTTATCTAATAAACAAACGATATAATGTCACAAACTGAGAACAGAATAGCGCACTATATCTTCGCGTGCATATTATTTCTGCTAGTTCACCAGGTGTAATTGGGCTTCCGGTGCAATGACGTGACGTCACATTAACCTTTTGCTGCCGATGTCATATAGCTATTTAGTGATATGTGTGCGTTTTGGACATCATAATCAATTTATAGGTGTCATATGATAAATAGAATATGTAATTCGTGTTTCTCTCATATGATATTTATGAAACTCGTCACAAATTTTCAGTTTTCTCGAGCCTCTGGAATCGGGGATGAGCAAACGTGATACGGAATCGGGGATGAGCAAACATGATACGGAATCGGGGATGAGCAAACGTGATACGGAATCGGGGATGAGCAAACGTGATACGGAATCGGGGATGAGGAAACGTGATACGGAATCGGGGATGAGGAAACGTGATACGGAATCGGGGATGAGGAAACGTGATACGGAATCGGGGATGAGGAAACGTGATACGGAATCGGGGATGAGCAAACGTGATACGGAATCGGGGATGAGGAAACGTGATACGGAATCGGGGATGAGGAAACGTGATACGGAATCGGGGATGAGCAAACGTGATACGGAATCGGGGATGAGGAAACGTGATACGGAATCGGGGATGAGCAAACGTGATACGGAATCGGGGATGAGGAAACGTGATACGGAATCGGGGATGAGGAAACGTGATACGGAATCGGGGATGAGGAAACGTGATACGGAATCGGGGATGAGGAAACGTGATACGGAATCGGGGATGAGGAAACGTGATACGGAATCGGGGATGAGCAAACGTGATACGGAATCGGGGATGAGGAAACGTGATACGGAATCGGGGATGAGGAAACGTGATACGGAATCGGGGATGAGCAAACGTGATACGGAATCGGGGATGAGCAAACGTGATACGGAATCGGGGATGAGGAAACGTGATACGGAATCGGGGATGAGGAAACGTGATACGGAATCGGGGATGAGCAAACGTGATACGGAATCGGGGATGAGGAAACGTGATACGGAATCGGGGATGAGGAAACGTGATACGGAATCGGGGATGAGGAAACGTGATACGGAATCGGGGATGAGGAAACGTGATACGGAATCGGGGATGAGCAAACGTGATACGGAATCGGGGATGAGGAAACGTGATACGGAATCGGGGATGAGGAAACGTGATACGGAATCGGGGATGAGCAAACGTGATACGGAATCGGGGATGAGCAAACGTGATACGGAATCGGGGATGAGGAAACGTGATACGGAATCGGGGATGAGCAAACGTGATACGGAATCGGGGATGAGGAAACGTGATACGGAATCGGGGATGAGGAAACGTGATACGGAATCGGGGATGAGGAAACGTGATACGTAATCGGGGATGAGGAAACGTGATACGGAATCGGGGATGAGCAAACGTGATACGGAATCGGGGATGAGCAAACGTGATACGGAATCGTGGATGAGGAAACGTGATACGGAATCGTGGATGAGCAAACGTGATACGGAATCGGGGATGAGGAAACGTGATACGGAATCGTGGATGAGCAAACGTGATACGGAATCGGGGATGAGGAAACGTGATACGAATCGGGGATGAGCAAACGTGATACGGAATCGGGGATGAGGAAACGTGATACGGAATCGGGGATGAGCAAACGTGATACGGAATCGGGGATGAGCAAACGTGATACGGAATCGGGGATGAGCAAACGTTATACGGAATCGGGGATGAGGAAACGTTATACGGAATCGGGGATGAGGAAACGTGATACGGAATCGGGGATGAGCAAACGTGATAAGGAATCGGGGATGAGGAAATGTGATACGGAATCGGGGATGAGCAAACGTGATACGGAATCGGGGATGAGCAAACGTTATACGGAATCGGGGATGAGGAAACGTTATACGGAATCGGGGATGAGGAAACGTGATACGGAATCGGGGATGAGGAAATGTGATACGGAATCGGGGATGAGCAAACGTGATACGGAATCGGGGATGAGCAAACGTGATACGGAATCGGGGATGAGGAAATGTGATACGGAATCGGGGATGAGCAAACGTGATAAGGAATCGGGGATGAGGAAATGTGATACGGAATCGGGGATGAGCAAACGTGATACGGAATCGGGGATGAGCAAACGTGATACGGAATCGGGATGAGGAAACGTTATACGGAATCGGGGATGAGGAAACGTTATACGGAATCGGGGATGAGGAAACGTGATACGGAATCGGGGATGAGGAAACGTGATACGGAATCGGGGATGAGGAAACGTTATACGGAATCGGGGATGAGGAAACGTTATACGGAATCGGGGATGAGGAAACGTTATACCGAATCGGGTATGAGCAAACGTGATACGGAATCGGGGATGAGGAAACGTGCTACGGAATCGGGGATGAGGAAACGTGATACGGAATCGGGGATGAGGAAACGTGATACGGAATCGGGGATGAGGAAACGTTATACGGAATCGGGGATGAGGAAACGTTATACGGAATCGGGGATGAGGAAACGTGCTACGGAATCGGGGATGAGGAAACGTGATACGGAATCGGGGATGAGGAAACGTGATACGGAATCAGGGATTAGGAAACGTTATACGGAATCGGGAATGAGGAAACGTTATACGGAATCGGGGATGAGGAAACGTTATACGGAATCGGGGATGAGGAAACGTGATACGGAATCGGGGATGAGGAAACGTTATACGGAATCGGGGATGAGGAAACGTTATACGGAATCGGGGATGAGGAAACATTATACGGAATCGGGTATGAGCAAACGTGATACGGAATCGGGGATGAGGAATGTAGAAGATTTGGTGTCTGTGACTGTTACTGATATTATTTATTTTATTAAATAAAGAGTCTTATATATCTAGGAATTATTTCTAGTTTCACATCCCAAGTTCAGACTTACTGAAGTTATCATCCGGAAATGGAAATTCCAACAAAAAGGGCCATAACTCTGGTGAAAATTTCAGCTGGAACCAGAATTCGAACTTGACCTGTATTTGGGCTAGTAAACACAAATACTAAATTTCATTCCATTCAGTTGAGACTATCTAATGTTATCATCCGGACCAAAAGCAAACATATGGACAGATGAATGGACGACGAACATAATACATCCCATTTTTTTTAAATGGGCATATAAAAAGGTCATAAATCAATGTGAAATAAAAGGCCGCCCAGCCAGTGTTCCCTGAAAAGGTGGCTTCATTTAGAGTTGGAGCTTTGTAGAATAATTGCAGCAAAAATGGGCTGACTAAATGAACTTGATCTGTATTTTTATATGAGTAATCCATATGCCAAATTTGCAAACAAACAGATAACTATAACTAAACCTATTGCCCGAAAACCGAAATAACCATCAAATTATACATCAATAAGGACCATAACCCCGTAAAAACAGGCGGAGGAAACCCCAATTTGAACTTGACCTCTATTTTGATATGAGTAATCCATATACCAATCAGATAACTATAACTAAAGTTATCACCGGGAAACCAAAATAATTGGCAAATCCGACAAGGACCCTATTAAACTCTGGCAAAAATGAGCAGACTGAATTAAAATTCGAACTTGACCTGTATTCCATGAGGGTAGTAGTCCAAGCACATTAGACATGAAAGTGGGAAAGTAGTAAAGTAAGGAAATAAATCAGAGAATACTGATTTAAAAAATATTATTTAGCCCATAACATCGCAGGCGCGTCACGAAAAGTCCCCTAAAATCCGAGCTTTATGAGTTACACCATTTTATCCATTAAAAACAAACTTTTTTATTTTTAATAATCATGGAAATAATTGGACGCAGTAACAATTTTTCAGCCGAAATATACAAAAGGCATTCAATATTGTTCAATACACAATTCTCAAACCAAAGATTGAATTTCGCAGATATGAAATAACACACTGGGCCAAAACAATGACGATTTTTAAGGCAAACAGTCATATGGTCTGATGGAAATGCTTCAGACTTTGAACCATTCCGAAATTCAAGATATCTCAAAAGCTCAACTCGGATTCTAGGGGACTTTTGCAATGTTGTTCATAAACATGTTCTTATTAATCCCTAAAAATATTAGCTTTCCCCGATTTTTGTCCTCAGTGAAACCTAATGTGCCTGAACTTAGTCCACATACGAAAATTTGAAAACAACCAGATAACTAAAACTAAAACAATTTTTTTTGGGGTACAAATAGGCATAATTCCAGTGGACCTAAATTTTTTGCATAGCAACGACTGCAGCGACTTGAAAACATTACTCACCTTCACCGGGGCAATGAAGCTGCTCCTCCGATGACTCGATGAGGCCAGCTCTATGAGAGATATACCGAGATATTCACAGAAATCCTTCACAGTCCAATTCTTGTCTTTCTTGACTGGTGGCTGCAACATAAAAAAGTTCTGAGCAAATGATTCCAACTGGAGTTATTGGTTAGAAACAAAATATTAGCGGACAGACAGACTGACACATGGATGGACAGAATAAGAATATAATACACCTTTTCCAAAATGGTTGTCGCTCAACAAACAAGATAATTCTCTTCAAAGATATTGAAGATGACCAAGCCTGCAAATAGTGTGTCTGTCATTTGCAGAATGAGGCATTGTTTTAATTACTTTTTCCCTTCTTTTCAGTTTCTATATCTCCTAATTTGCAGAAGATGAATTGCATAATCGAGGTGATTAATGGGTGAACATCACCTTGATTATGCATTCTAATGCACTTAGGCCAATATACCACCGGAAACACCACATACTTTCAGGGGGTTATTCATCAATAACCTGTCGCAATGTATAGTCCGGTTCACCACTTCAATGTTAGATATTCCTACGTGCCAATATTGCCGTTAGCTGAATTCCTAATCTCGGCCATGCCCAATCCAGCCCCGCTCACTGTTCCGTTTCTCTCCATGACGTCATCCTTACGCAGTACATGCCGGCGACGTTACGGAGTAGATGTATAGAGTTGGCGCCCTTGCTACTGACTTCCATTACTAGCTCGTTGCTATATAAATGAAAGTGTCAATGACACTGTAGCTCAACTTGGAAAGGGAATAATTTAATGTGTTACTGTCGATGGAGTGATTAGGAATGTGGAAAGTTGAATGTCTAATTTACTAGTTTATCAACATGGAGAGATATATATATACATGTATATAAAAGTAAAATCTATGATGGTTGCTGTCGGCTATGTTTTCCAACAATTCAAAAACATTTGATAGCTTTAGTCATGCAAAGAGTAGAATCCAAGATGGCTGCTGGCAGCTATGTTTTAATGCCGAATAACACCAAAATGACTCGTTCCCATCTACATGTCAAAAGTCAAGACAAATTTCATAATGATCTGACCAAAGGTACGACCTGTAGCCCATGCCAAAGGATTTAGTCATGCAAAGAGTAAAATCCAAGATGGCTGCTGGCAGCCATGTTTTTTGGCCGAATGACCCCAAAATTACTTGTTCCCATATACATGTAAATATTAACATCCATGACAAATTGTATGATGATCAGATGAACAGTACGACCTTTAGCCCGTGCTAATGGATTGAATTTTGAAATCCAAGATGGCCACTGGCGGCCATGTTTTTTGTCCGAATGACCCCAAAATGACTCGTTCCCATCTATATTCCAATTTCAACAGCCACGACAAATATTATGATGATCAGACTAAAGGTACGACCTGTAGCCTGTGCTAAAGGATTTAGTCATACAAAGAGTAAAATCCAAGATGGCTGCTGGCGGCCATGTTTTTTGGCCGAATGACCCCCAAAATTACTCGTTCCCATTTAGATATCATTGTTAACATCCATGACAAATTTCATGATGATCTGACCAAAGGTACAACCTGTAGTGCGTGCTAAAGGATTTAGTCATGCAAAGAGTAAAATCTAAGATGGCTGCCAGCTGCCATGTTTTTTGGCCGAATGACCCCAAAATTACTCGTTCCCATCTACATGTCAATATTAACATCCATGACAAATTTCATAATGATCAGACGAACAGTATAACCTGTAGCTCGTGCGAATGAATTGAATTTTGAAATCAAAGATGGCCGCTGGTGGCCATGTTTTTCGTCCGAATGACCCCAAAATGACTCGTTCCCATCTACATGTCATTGTTAACATCCATGACAAATTTTATGATGATCAGACTAAATGTACGACCTGTCGCCCGTGCTAAAGGATTTAGTCATACAAAGAGTAAAATCCAAGATGGCTGCTGCTGCCATGTTTTTTGGCTGAATGACCCCAAAATTAATCGTTCCCATCTACATGTCAATATTAAGATCCATGACAAATTTCATGATGATCAGACGAACAGTACGACCTGTAGCCCGTGCTAATGGATTGAATTTTGAAATCAAAGATGGCCGCTGGTGGCCATGTTTTTCGTCCGAATGACCCCAAAATGACTCGTTCCCATCTACATTCCAATTTCAACAGCCATGAAAAATTTCATGATGATCAGACTCAAGGTACCACCTGTAGTCCGTGCTAAAGGATTTAGTTATACAAAGAGTAAAATCCAAGATGGCTGCTGGTGGCCATGTTTTTTGGCCGAATGACCCCAAAATGACTTGTTCCCATCTACATGTCATTGTTAACATCCATGACACATTTTATGATGATCAGACTAAAGGTACGACCTGTAGCCCGTGCTAAAGAATTTAGTCATACAAAGAGTAAAATCCAAGATAGCTGCTGGCGGCCATGTTTTTTGACCCCAAAATTACTCGTTCCCATCTACATGTCAAAATTAACATCCATGACAAATTTCATGATGATCAGGCGAAGAGTACGACCTGTGGCCCGTGCTAATGGATTAAATTTTGAAATCAAAGATAGCCGCTGGTGGCCATGTTTTTTGTCCTAATGACCCCAAAATGACTCGTTCGCATCTACATTCCAATTTCAACAGCCATGACAAATTTCATGATGATCAGACTAAAGGTACGACCTGTAGCCCGTGCTAAAGGATTTAGTCATACAAAGAGTAAAATCCAAGATGGCTGCTGGTGGTCATATTTTTTGGCCGAATGACCCAAAAATGACTCGTTCCCATCTACATGTCATTGTTAACATCCATGATAAATTTTATGATGATCCGACCAAAGGTACGACCTGTAGCCCGTGTCAAAGGATTTAGTCATGCAAAGAGTAAAATCTAAGATGGCTGCCGGCGGCCATGTTTTTTGGCCGAATGACCCCAAAATTACTCGTTCCCATCTACATGTCAATATTAACATCCATGACAAATTTCATGACAATAAGACGAACAGTACGGCCTGTAGCCCGTGCTAATGGATTGAATTTTGAAATCCAAGATGGCCAATGGCGGCCATGTTTTTTTCCTGAATGACCCCAAAATGACTCGTTCCCATCTACATGTCAATGTCAACATCCATGACAAATTTCATAATAATAGGACCAAAGGTACGAACTGTAGCCCGTGCTAAAGGAAATTGTGGACGAATCACGCACACACGCACGACGGATACCAAGCCATGGCAAACAGCCATGGCAAACAGGTCAAACTTTACAAAGTAAAGTTGAGCTAACAAACCAGTGACGTCGCTTTTGTTGAAAATTGATAGTCAGTACATTCGCCCTGTATACATGTACTTTCAGAAAATACAAAACACCGTTATATCCCACCAATCTCAGTGTCTCGATATCATTTGACCAAATTTCTTGACATGAAACCGCGACAGACACGGCATGAAATACATCGCATTGAGGAAACAATTTACCATTGTTTCAATTCAACTTCAAGTTTGCGGTAAAATAAAAACCGCAATTTGTAAGTGGTAAACATCTGAAAAAGACATCAGGTAAATGCAGAAACTAATTGTTGTGCATATTTATTTCTATTTGAGGTGGCAATTTTTCATGTTTATCAGCATTTTTAACGATAAGAGCGATACTATTTGAGGGACTATATTTTATCTAGCGCATTAAATATAAAATTAAAAAGTTTTCTATGGCAGCACATTTCGTTATTACGAGGCATTTGTTTGTCTAAATAACGTTTTTAAGTTCGAAGAGCATTAGAATGGGGATAACAGGGTGGCGTTTTGTGATTTCGGAAAGGTACATGGCGTATATACTGTGGCAAATACCTGTTAATGGGCTCCGCCATGTACCCTTCCGAAATCAGAAAACACCACACCGTTATCCCCTAATTATATCTACTGCATATTAGGGGATATAGAAGGGGAAAAATAACTAAAGACAATGTTAATTTGAGACTAGAGATACTTCCCAAAGATGAGGCCTAAGCAGAATAAGGTCCCCAGTGGGTGAATTTGGTGCTTCTAGCCCTCTGGGGAACTCATTCTGCAAATAACAGATACACTATTTGCAGGTCGTGTAGATTACATCGAGGAGTGATTTCATTTAGTTATAGAAATGTTAACCCTTTCACGATGGGATCTGTGCCAATGCATTCTCTTATATATATGATTCTTACATAGGGAGCCTCGCATACATAAGATAATGTGCTGGCTTACAAACTCAAGGTAAATATTGTCAGGCCAATGTATTCTCTTATATATATATATAAGAGAATACATTGGCACAGTGTTTTCACAAAATTTTATGAAGCTCCAGTCAGGGTTTGCGCTGCCACTTGCCAAGGGCAAAATTTTTGGACATTTGGCAAACAAAATATTTTCATTTGGCTAAAGTTTTGGCAAGTCACTTTTTAATTCCTCAAGAAAGTTGAATAATATTAATCAATCAATACCATTCATTTCAGGAAACTCACAATATAATTATATTAGTGGTGTATTATATAGGAAAAGGAAATATATAGGTATAGGAAAAGTTAACACCTTTATTAAGATGCAGTTAATCCGATAGCATTAGTATTGATGGGTGAGGAATTGCCCGTATTTAGTGTGGTGGTGGTGTATACATATCTAATCCTCTTGTATATAATGTGCCCTTCTGATGAAGCAACCCTTCTACAATTTAATGTTCGGTGATTGGTTTAAAAGTTGTATGATAAACCACAAAATAAGACTCAATGTTGCATACATTTATACTATCAGGGATAGAATTTGGCAAAAAATATTTTCATTTGGCAAATTATTTGGCAAAAGTTAATTTTTATCCAGCGCGGAAGGGTTAACAGTGATGTAGCCAGGCCTTAAAATCAAAGCTAATTCACAAGTTTGAGGGTAAGAGAATCAAAATCAAATCCTGATATGCCGAAAGTTGGGTGGGAGGGGGGTATGGTTTATCACTCGCTCTATATTAGGGGTGGTTGAAAGGACATCCCTCAAAAAGTTTAAAAATTCAATGCACTGAGTCAATTTCTCAACAGTAATATCTTACTTTCATATCTTAAAATATTTACCCTCTCCCTGTATCTTTAGTCAAATGAGTTGATGTGATTGTGACAAGAATGCAGAATTGCAATATTTATTGTACATGCATAGCTTTCAATATTGAAAGATTAACTGTTAGTGAATTGAAAAAGAAGTACCCTGGACTAGCTATGATATCTATGATGTCTGTATATAACAAAGCAGAGATACATAAACAAGCCTTGAAATAGTGTGTCTGTCATTTGCAGACGGGGTAGCATCACTAAATTCACCCTCTGGGGACCTCATTCTGCAAATGGCAGACACACTATTTCAAGGCTTGTACATGTATGTATTTGAGAATGATAGTTGATTCTCATGTTCCACTTTGCGAAAATCATTTGCGAGAAACGATTCAGATTCTCGTACAAATTTTAAGCCCTGCTGCAGCTTACCTCGAGGAGTGAATCTCTGGGGATAGTGAATCCTTTGAGTAAGCTGTTGACAGTGCTATAACTTACCTCGAGGAGTGAATCTGCGGGGATAGTGAATCCTTTGAGTAAGCTGGTTGACAGTGCTATAACTTACCTCGAGGAGTGAATCTGCGGGGATAGTGAATCCTTTGAGTAAGCTGGTTGACAGTGAGCTGCTGAGTGAGTTCTGTGTCAGCTGACTATCTGCTAAGTGTCCACTCGTATGACTGAGTGAGTTCTGTGTCAGCTGACTATCTGCTAAGTGTCCACTCGTATGACTGCTCGGAGAAGAACCTACAACAGTTTATTATCTTATTGTTTTATTTGATCTTCAAGGGCTATAATTATATTGTAGAATTTGGGCTGAATAAACTAGAGGTGTGACTGTCCCAATGGGACTACGGATACCCCCTGTTTTTAAAATACTAAGATGTTTCACATGTCAGTAAACATTTAGTTAAAATAATAAAATAACAGTTCCCATTGCAGGTGTGCAAACATAACCCTAATCTTAAACCTATTGACCAAAAAATGTAGGAATAAAAGATTGGACAAAATTATGTATGTTGCGAAACAAATTCTAAGTCGAAAAAGGGGAATAACTCCACACAAAACATGTCGGACAGACGTCATAATCGCAGGTGCACAGGTTCCCATGGTACTAAATATCAGTGCCAAGATTAAAAAACATTGACCGAAAAATGTAGGAATAAAAGTTCGGACAAAATTATGCATGTTGCAAAAAAGTTTCTAAGTCGAAAAAGGGGGATAACTCCACCAAAAAATGTCGGACAGACGTCATAATCGCAGGTGCACAAGTTCCCATGGTACTAAATATCTGTGCCACGTTTTAAAAGCTCGGACAAAATTATGCATGTTGCGAAAATTTTCTTAGTCGAAAATGGGGGGATAACTCCACCAAAAAAAGTCCGACAGACGTCATAATCGCAGGTGCACAGGTTCCCATGGTGGTTGATGTCTGTGCCAAGTTTCACGGAAATTGATCAAAAAACGACTGAGAAAAACTCCGGACAAATTTGTGTCCACGGACGGACGACGGACAGACGGACAAGCTGTCTCCAGTATACCCCCCCCTAACTTCGTTATTAAAAATAATTGATAACCATTGACATTCAAGCCTGCAAATAGTGTGTGTATCATTTTCAGAGGGTGAATTTAATGATGCTATGCCTCATGGTGGGCTAGCATCACCAAATTCACCCTCTGGGGACCAGACCTGTTTAATCTCCTGGATTGTGCGGGAGACTACCGGTTTGAGGCCTCATCTCCCGCGCTCCCGGATTAAGCTTGTAATCTCACGGTTTCAATCAAATCAACAACAAAAAATAAAATGTCAAAATTCTCAGAACGCGGAAGTGTTTTCAATTGAAACCACGTGTGAACGAGATTTGCCGAGATCAGATGTGCTCCATTGATAACCGGAGCCTGAGTAGACACCGTGGCCTGCCTCTGGCGTTATTTGTCGCGACGAATGTATGGCAGTTTGATTTCTTTGGGGATCAATAATTACTATAAGCACCCAAGCATGGTGTGTTAGTAAATAAATGCACATGCTATATATACTGGGGTTGGGTTTATTTCTGCAATAAATCGTTCTAGTTTACTAGTTCTTGTGTTAAATTTAGAAATGTCCGGTGTTTTAATTCGGTGAAACGCTGCCGAAATGACAGTGACGAAGTTGTTGATAGTCCATCGAAATGACGCCGATATGACTCCAAGTATAGGGATTTGTAGGCCGAAGAATTTTCTTGGTTTTAAATGTTATAACTCTAGACATTGATATCACTAATGAAATAGATTATCAACAAAAAATATTCAATTTTTTTTATTTGAATAAATACATTCAAATGTGATCAGAAATATGCATTTACATTAATTCATCCGCTGAAAAGTGAAGATTAATTACAATTAACTACTTTAAAATCACTACCCACCATTTTTCAAAGGAAGAAATAGTGAAAATGTTACTTTTTAGCTGCAATTTGTAATCTCCCTGACAAGACCCAAATCTCCCTTACTGAAGGGGCAGAATCTCACTGACAGATTTTTAGGCATTAAACAGGGGATTCTGCTTGAATGTGGAAAGTTGAATTGTATAAATAATACTAGATATCAACATGAAGAGATATATATAAAGTTAAATCCAAGATGGCAGCTGGCAGTCATTTTTCCCAATGATATTCAAAAACATTTGATAGCCAAGTTCGTATGCTGTGTTATGTAAACAAAAGCCAGGTTCTGTAAGATTTTTGGCTTTTATCGCGGTTTTAACAAATGTGACTATTTTAACAGCATACCCACCACGAAGGCCATCCATGCCTTTAAAATAATCGTAAAATTCATACTCACCAGCTGGTGAACTATTTTTCGTATCTTGGGAATCGGACGAAGATGAAATCCTTTGCGTGTGCCCAGCAGTCGTGTCTCTTTGTGTGAATCCAGCAGTCGTATCTACTGAATGAAGCTTGCTCGTATCTTTATCTAAAGTCGCAGACGTGTCAAAAACTACTGTTTTTTCTAAGCTGTTCCGTATTTGCTGGACACCGTCATCCGAGTTAGAATGCAAATCAGTAATTACCTGCCGTTTATTGGTCAGAGCCTTCGCACTGGTAACAGTATTCTCGAGTGCCTGAAATTTCCGTTTCAAATTCATTGTTGAAGTTGTCATAGAATGTGAAGATATGTCCGCCACCGCTGACGATATATTCTCTAAAAAACTGATCTTGATATCATCAGAACTGACATTCTTTTGATTAAGAAAATCATCCATCTCAGCGCCAGTCATTAAACCCTTTTCCATATCCGTAATACGAGGACTTACACTTGACTGATTACTACTAATCTGCAACGATGATGAATGAAGCCTCCCTCTATCATTCACACCATAATTATTAGCAATGTTATTTTCAGTCAACGAGACGTTATTTTCAGATTTTTGTCTCACAGGTTTTACGTTATTTTCAGTCAACGAGAAGCTATATTCAGATTTTTGTCTCACAGGTTTTACGTTATTTTCAGTCAACGAGAAGCTATTTTCAGATTTTTGTCTCACATTTTTTACGCCAGCATCCAAAATATTTTCATCAACATCTGCTTTCTTTCTGATCATTTTCTCACCAGATGGCGCCCTGTGTTGGTCCCCCGCTGTTTTATTACTTCTCCTTGTTATCATCTCCAATGTGTTGTCTCCCCTCGTAGATAGGAAATCAACAGCAGAATTTGATCCGAACAATAGATCGTCTTCATCCATGTTAAGTAACTTACTTAATGAGATGTCTGCCGTCAACGGATTTGAATCATTTAGATTATCTCTATTTTCCGGTAAAATTTCTATAGACGACACTGGAGTTTTGGTTTCTATATATGAAACTGGAGTTTTTGTTTCTATAGATGAAACTGGAGTTGGGGAAATCACTTTATTCACTTGATTTGCATCCCTAGAGTTCTGAAGCTTTGAATTACGATCTGAACAGGGACTTACACGCTCCAATGATTTCCGTCTCTCATTCTGATCTGATTCCATACATGCTCCTGTGTTTTCAGCATCAAACACCTTTAAATAAGAAAAAGATTATGAGATATTTTAAAGATGTTATAAGACTCTAGAGCAATTTTATCAAAATTTATTTTGTTGAGTCATGAAAATCCCTCATCTTTTGAGAAGTATCTAATAGTTTAACATTGTTTTTAGTTACTTTTTACCTTCTGGGAAGTTTCTATATCACCTAATTTGCAGAAGGTAAATTTCATAATCGAGGTGACTAATGGGTGAACATCACCAACTTCAACTGGGGAACTTTAATCTGACCCCAGGTCTCCCATAGCAGTTGAGACCTTAGCAGAATAAGGTCCCCAGAGGGTGAATTTGGTGATGCTAGCCCGCTGTGCAGGATAGCGTCAATAAATTCACCTCTGGGGACCACATTCTGCAAATGACAGACATACTATTTGCAGACTTGAACGTTTGTGATATTATTCTGAGCTTTTCCAGTCAACATTCATTGTTTTGCAATGATTTAAATATCAAACTTATGAAATTATCATTAACCCTTTACCCAACAAACCGGCCAAAACCGGCCAAATAAAGCTTCAACAGCCTAAAATATCTTCGGTCTGTCTCAATAAAACCATACAAATATGGATATCATTGGAACCGGCTCCTTGACCACATTGTGATAGTTACAGTTATGCCCTGTGCCAATGCATTCTCTTATATATGCGAGTCGACCATAGGTCGCCTCGCATATATAAGAGAATGCATTGGCCTAAAAAAATCTTTTTTTTAACACTTTTTACCATTTTTTCTTACATTCTTTAACAATTTTATAATTTTTAATGTGTTAAGCCAATGCATTCTCTTATATATGCGAGGCGACCTATGGTCGACTCGCATATATAAGAGAATGCATTGGCACAGGGCCCTTCTGTTGGGTAAAGGGTTAAGTCCCAATAATGTAATTATGTCATTCGTCTCCAGCAAGCCTTATTATGACACTCCCTATCAAGTCTAGAAATAGTGTGTGTCAGTCCCCAGAGGGTGAATTTAGTGGCGAGCTATCATCGCCAAATTCATCCTCCGGGGACCTCATATTGCTGAGAACTGTGGTGATGTCACCTCAATTATGCATTTTATCTTCTGAAAATTAGTGGATATAGAAACTGAACAGAAGGGAAAAAGTAACTAAAAACAATGTTAATCTGAGACTATAGATACTTCCCAGAAGATGAGGCCTAAACAGAATGAGGTCCCCAGAGGGGGATTTTGGTGATGCTAGCCTGCTGTGGGGGATGTCACTAAATTCACCCTCTGGGGACCTCATTCTGCAAATGACAGACACATTATTTGAAGGCTTGATAGGGGAGTCTCATAATATGGTGTATATATACAGGGCCGTCATGGGAGTCTCATAATATGGTGTATATATACAGGGCCGTCGTGACCATAATATGGTGTATATATATACAGGGCCGTCGTGACCATAATATGGTGTATATATACAGGGCCGTCGTGGGAGTCTCATAATATGGTGTATATATACAGGGCCGTCGTGACCTCAATATGGTGTATATATACAGGGCCGTCGTGGGAGTCTCATAATATGGTGTATATATACAGGGCCGTCGTGACCATAATATGGTGTATATATACAGGGCCGTCATGGGAGTCTCATAATATGGTGTATATATACAGGGCCGTCATGGGAGTCTCATAATATGGTGTATATATACAGGGCCGTCATGGGAGTCTCATAATATGGTGTATATATACAGGGCCGTCATGGGAGTCTCATAATATGGTGTATATATACAGGGCCGTCATGGGAGTCTCATAATATGGTGTATATATACAGGGCCGTCATGGGAGTCTCATAATATGGTGTATATATACAGGGCCGTCATGGGAGTCTCATAATATGGTGTATATATACAGGGCCGTCATGGGAGTCTCATAATATGGTGTATATATACAGGGCCGTCATGGGAGTCTCATAATATGGTGTATATATACAGGGCCGTCATGGGAGTCTCATAATATGGTGTATATATACAGGGCCGTCATGGGAGTCTCATAATATGGTGTATATATACAGGGCCGTCATGGGAGTCTCATAATATGGTGTATATATACAGGGCCGTCATGGGAGTCTCATAATATGGTGTATATATACAGGGCCGTCATGGGAGTCTCATAATATGGTGTATATATACAGGGCCGTCATGGGAGTCTCATAATATGGTGTATATATACAGGGCCGTCATGGGAGTCTCATAATATGGTGTATATATACAGGGCCGTCGTGACCATAATATGGTGTATATATACAGGGCCGTCGTGACCATAATATGGTGTATATATACAGGGCCGTCGTGACCATAATATGGTGTATATATATACAGGGCCGTCGTGACCATAATATGGTGTATATATACAGGGCCGTCGTGGGAGTCTCATAATATGGTGTATATATACAGGGCCGTCGTGGGAGTCTCATAATATGGTGTATATATACAGGGCCGTCGTGACCTCAATATGGTGTATATATACAGGGCCGTCGTGGGAGTCTCATAATATGGTGTATATATACAGGGCCGTCGTGACCTCAATATGGTGTATATATACAGGGCCGTCGTGGGAGTCTCATAATATGGTGTATATATACAGGGCCGTCGTGACCTCAATATGGTGTATATATACAGGGCCGTCGTGGGAGTCTCATAATATGGTGTATATATACAGGGCCGTCGTGACCTCAATATGGTGTATATATACAGGGCCGTCGTGGGAGTCTCATAATATGGTGTATATATACAGGGCCGTCGTGACCTCAATATGGTGTATATATACAGGGCCGTCGTGGGAGTCTCATAATATGGTGTATATATACAGGGCCGTCGTGACCTCAATATGGTGTATATATACAGGGCCGTCGTGGGAGTCTCATAATATGGTGTATATATACAGGGCCGTCGTGACCTCAATATGGTGTATATATACAGGGCCGTCGTGGGAGTCTCATAATATGGTGTATATATACAGGGCCGTCGTGACCTCAATATGGTGTATATATACAGGGCCGTCGTGGGAGTCTCATAATATGGTGTATATATACAGGGCCGTCGTGACCATAATATGGTGTATATATACAGGGCCGTCGTGGGAGTCTCATAATATGGTGTATATATACAGGGCCGTCGTGACCTCAATATGGTGTATATATACAGGGCCGTCGTGAGAGTCTCATAATATGGTGTATATATACAGGGCAGTCGTGACCTCAATATGGTGTATATATACAGGGCCGTCGTGGGAGTCTCATAATATGGTGTATATATACAGGGCCGTCGTGACCTCAATATGGTGTATATATACAGGGCCGTCGTGGGAGTCTCATAATATGGTGTATATATACAGGGCCGTCGTGACCATAATATGGTGTATATATACAGGGCCGTCGTGACCATAATATGGTGTATATATACAGGGCCGTCGTGGGAGTCTCATAATATGGTGTATATATACAGGGCCGTCGTGACCTCAATATTATTTTGTTACATCAAACCCAAAATTATATAGGATCTCTACACTTTTAAGTTCACAATTTATACCATCATCAATTAAAATGCCAATATAGTATATTTAAATTTAACACCAACCAGAAAACCTGAAACTACATACGCCATCATATTTTTTTATTGTCATATTATTGTACTATTTATTCAGGGGCAGCAGGAAGGAGGCCAGTAGATCATGCTGCCCCTGTACAATACTAACTAATTCATCCTTGTTATTATTTCTTTAAAAATCTACATCTACGATACCTTAGTCTTCTCACCGCCACCAGTAGCCATCCGTGCCTTCTCCAGTAGCAGCTCAGTTGAATCTTGATTTTTCACTGATCCCGTAACGCATTCAGTCAGTTCCATAATGCCACCATTGGGTAACAGTTGAGTTTGATCAGTCGGAGATCTAGCTCTATACCGGGCCTCGATACTCTCTGCTTTTGGAAGCACGCCAACACACTCTGTCATTTCCATGTCGATACCTTTTGGGAATAGTTGCGTTCTGTCGACTGAATTTCTCTCTGCTTCAGAGCTTGTCTTTGATTCTGGAAATAAAATTTTAGATATATAATCTGAATTAAAGCTCCTAAATTACTATTTGTATTGGCTTCGGGCGTGAACCATATAATTGATTCAAGTCGAGGAACCCACCCATCAAAGCTCAGAGTTATCAGATATAAATTTTAAAAATCTGTTATTTTTTACCACCTCAAATATTTGGTGGCCTAGCAAATATTGGATGAGCCGACCGACATACTCTTGATACAAAATTGCGTTGAACAAAATGTTGAAATATAACACGTTTTGGAAAAGTTTATACTAGAGTTCACAGTACAGTGGTTAACATTATTTTTGGGTAATTAAATCGATTCTGATAACTATGGTATCTTTTGAAGAAATGTTTTTGGAATCGGATGATATGGGGACCATCGAATCGGATTGTGTACCTTTAAGCACTTTTGAAGATGGGATGAGTGGGGTTTCATGATGGGAGTGCGCTGTTGCAGGACTAAATATCCTGTGCCAGTGCATCCTCTTATATATGCTAGTCTCCCATAGGGAGCCTCACATATATAAGAGAATGCACTGGCTTACAAGGTCAAGGTAAATATTGTTAGGCCAATAAATTCTCTTATATATGCAAGGCTCCCTATGGGAGACTCGCATTTATTACACGATCCTACCATTATTCCATTCAATAAACCCATTCTATAAATTGTTATATTAAACGTTCGTTTAATAACAGGAAATAGTGCCAGGTGACCTTTGACTTCCGGTTTACCGTCTTTAACATTCCGTACGCTACGTCTCAAAAATACTATGACTTCCAATGTTTTTCCAACAAACTATCATGACTGAAGAATTTGAAAAGTTATGTTATTAAATATACGCCATTAAAAGCGCCAAATAGTCTTTATTTATCTGGGACTATTTCTTTACGCGGGCAAACAACGAATAGTTACGTGAAACGTCATCGCATGTCTTATAGAAGCCGATGTTAGTTTCTCGTTCCATTTGTTGATTTAAGTATGTTTTGTCGATGTTTTGGATCATGTAATAAATAGAATCTACAACTCGTCCCCAGTTTATAGCGGAAATTACAAAACTCGTCCAGTAAATTAGGTCTGGACCTCGCCAAAGGCTCGGTCCAGACCTAATTTACTGGACGAGTTTTGTAATTTCCGCTATAAACTGGGGACGAGTTGTAGATCCTCTATATATAAGAGAATGCATTGTCACAGGGTTTTCGCAAACTTTCAGAAAGCTCCCGTCATGGAAGGGTTAAGTGATTTTTATTTAGCATACGAACCCTTTGATTTTTGTATAGGTATCGATGCATCTTCTTTCTGCAATTCTTGAGTCATGAATTTATTTGTTTTCATGCCGCCCCCACTATGCATTAGCTGAGAGTCATCGGTTGAGTTTTTGACACTCTTTTGTATATTTATAGTCGTATCTTGTTGTATTCCTTGTGTGACGCATCCAGTCATTTCCATATCCGCACCATCATGAAACAGTTGTGTTTGATCGGGAGATTTTCTTGTATCTTTCTGGACAGCGAGAGTTTCATCCCGTTTTTTCAATCCTCGTGTCAAGCACTCAGTCATTTCCATGTCTGCACCACGACCAAAGATTTGCGTTTTGTCAGGCGACCTTCAAAATAAATTGAGAATTTCAACATTATAAATTTCCTCTACCAATGTCGGAACAAAATATTGTCAGTACACTTATTTTATGCGCAAATTTTTAACTTGACATTTTGTTGCAAAGTTTACGTTCCCTAAAAACTAGTAGATATTCAGTTTTTTATGGACTGAGATTTCTCCCAGCGGCAATAGGGGTACAATCAGGGTTACAATCAGGGTACAAAAGGGGTACAATCAGGGTTGGCTAATTTAACCCTTTACCCAACAGAACGGCCCTGTGCCAATGCATTCTCTTATATATGCGAGTCGACCATAGGTCGCCTCGCATATATAAGAGAATGCATTGGCTTAACACATATTAAAAATGATCAAATTGTCAAAGAATGTAGAAAATATTATAAGAAAAAAATGGTAAAAAAAGATTTTTTTAGGCCAATGCATTCTCTTATATATGCGAGTCGACCTATGGTCGACTCGCATATATAAGAGAATGCATTGGCACAGGGCATAACTGTAACCATCACAATGTGGTCAATGAACCGGTTCCAATGATATCCATATTTGTATGGTTCTATTGAGACAGACCGAAGATATTTTAGGCTGTTGAAGCTTTATATGGGCGTTTTTGACCATTTTGTTGGGTAAAGGGTTAAATCAATTTTGAGTGGCGAGGATTAGCGAGCGCTATACCGGTATGTTTTAAATCACGAAATGGAGGTACTAAAAGTAAACATGACTTTGTTCGATACAATATAACAGACACCTTTCCCATAATGAACGACGACAGATAATTATTACGAATAGGGTACCACGTCACTAGAATTTTAATCATTTTTTATTATTTTTTCTTTCATTCTTTAACAATTTTTATCATATTTTTTCTTACATTCTATAACAATTTTTATCATTTTTTTCTTATATTCTTTAACAGTTTTATAATTTTGTTTATAAATTTTCTTACATTCTTTATCATTTTTTTTCATTTTTTCTTACATTCTATAACAATTATAAAAAAATTATATAAAATTTGTTAGGCCAATGCATTCTCTTATATATGCGAGGCGGAAACCATGCAACATAATAATGTTTACAAAACAACAAGTCCAGTAAATACCTTAATGATTCTTTCTGTATACCCGCAGATAAATAACGCTTTTGCAATGCTTCAGTTAAGCATTCTGTCATTTCCATTTCCGCACCATCTTGGAAATGTCGAGTTATGTCCCCACCCGCACCTGAGCTCACCAATCCCCGCGGTATAACACCAGTTAATTCTCGCTTCTGTATTCTTTGATTGACACATTCTGTCATTTCCATATCGCCACCCGGCGCACCATCAGTGAATCTCTGCGTCGCTTCAAGATTTACCTGATAATTATAATAAGATGTTTTAGGCCAAGTAAAGTAAATTTTCCTGTTTCTCAGACCCACGTGCATGGTCCCGAAACCCAGCGTATTCAACTTTTTATTTGCACTTACTTCTTGTATCTAGAAATACAGAAGGGTCTTGGCATCCTACTTAAAATAGGGCTGAATAAGATTGGATGAGAGATGAAGTGTCAGTGATAATGACGATGATGACATTAATGAGGATGACAATGATGATGTTGTTGTTGGTGATGGGGACGCGGATGATGCTGATGACTACTATGACGATGATGATGATGATGTGGCTGATGACGATTAGTGTGACGAGAGATATGACAATGATGACAATTATCACGATTATGATGGCGACGATGACATCTAGAAGATGTCATATGAAGTTTGGTGACGAGAGATATGACAATGATAACAATTATGATCGCGACGATGACATCGAGAGGTTACCGGAAGATACATATGAAGTTTGGTGATGATCGGATGAGAAATAAGACTAGTCATGCAAGGAGTAAAATACAAGATGGCCACTGGTGGCTATGTTTTTAAACAAAATTCGGAAAAATTTGATGGTTCCAATCTAGTGGTCACCCCGAATATCCAAATGAAATTGGGGTGACAATTGGATGAGGGATGTGGTCTGTAGGGTGTGCCAAAGGATTTAGTCATGCAAAGGGTCAAATCCAAGATGCAAAGTGTACAATACAAGATGGCTGCTGGCGGCCATGTTTTTTTGCTGAATGAGCCCAAAATGACTTGTTTTAATCTACATGTAAAGTTCAACAGCCATGACAAATTTCATAATCATTACGCCTGTAGCCTGTGCTATTGGATTTACATTGTTTAACCCTTTGAACCTTGACACCCCATGCGATAGACACCATGAACCCATGGTATTTTCCCTTTAAATTAGATAGGGTCTTGTCGTATTATGTTGGTTATGTTTAAATTGTGACACATAACAGGTCTGAATATTTACATGGTGCAGCATTAAATATCCTGTACCAGTTCATTCTCTTAAAAATGTGAGTCTCCATAGGGATCCTATCATATATAAAAGAATGTACTGGCTTACAAGGTCAAGGAATATATTGTTAGGACAATATATTATCTTATATATGGGTCCCTATGGGAGACTTGCATATATAAGAGAATGCATTGGCACAGGGTTTTCGCAATATTTCAGGAAACTCCTGCCATGGAAGGGTTAACCCTTTACCCGGCCAAAACCGGCCAAATAAAGCTTCAACAGCCTAAAATATCTTCGGTCTGTCTCAATAGAACCATACAAATATGGATATCATTGGAACCGGCTCCTTGACCACATTGTGATAGTTACAGTTATGCCCTGTGCCAATGCATTCTCTTATATATGCGAGTCGACCATAGGTCGCCTCGCATATATAAGAGAATGCATTGGCCTAAAAAAAATCTTTTTTTAACACTTTTTACCATTTTTTCTTACATTCTTTAACAATTTTATAATTTTTAATGTGTTAAGCCAATGCATTCTCTTATATATGCGAGGCGACCTATGGTCGACTCGCATATATAAGAGAATGCATTGGCACAGGGCCGTTCTGTTGGGTAAAGGGTTAATGACCTAATTAAAATTTTGTAAATGTAGATCTGTGGTAAACATGGATCTCTGCATCACTTTCAAGTCTGAAAATAACGTGTCATTTGCAGAATGAGGTCCCCAGAGGGTGAAGTTAGTGATGCTATCCCGCACAGCAGGCTAGCATCACCAAATTCACCCTCTGGAGACCTCATTCTGCTTAGGCCTCATTTTCTGGGAAGTATATATATATAGCATCAATTTAACATTGTATTAGTTGCGTTTTCCCTTCTGGGAAGTTTCTATATCCCCTAATTTGCGCAAGATAAAATGCATAATCGAGGTGCCCAATGGGTGAACATCACCGACTTCAACTGGGGAACTTTAATCTGATCCTAGGTCTACCATAGAAGTTGAGAACCTAAGCAGAATGAGGTCCCCAGAGGGTGAATTTTATGATGCTAAATTCACCTTCTGGGAACTTCATTCTGCAAATGACAGACACGCTATTTGCAGGCTTGATCACTTTACCTGAGCGTTATCTTCGCTGTCTCTACTGCGGAGTCCTTTTCCTCGCGAGAATGCAGATAAAGCACTCGCCGTTTTTACGTTCTCCTTCTCTGAATGGCTTATGTTATTAACGGTTTCCTGCAATATTAACCCTGTGAACTCCATTTCTTCCTCGTCTAGATTAGCATTTGTGTCAGCTGACATCTGTTTGCCGATTCGTGCAGATTTCTCAGGTATGACGTTAGGGAGCGGAAACTCGCCATCACGTTTTGAGGCACTAAATTTAGAACTCATGAAGTTTTTCAGGAAGGATGATGCATCTATTTTTTGTGGAGGACTTGGTTCGGTCGGACTGATCGATGTCGACTCTGATGAACCGTATTGAGAGTGAATCTGCGGCTCTCGAATCTCAGTGATTCTCTGTTGTTCTGGATGCCTCATACTGCTGTAAGAGAAAAGCCATCAATGTTTTTATGTGTAAACATAAATAGGTAAGTGGGTGTCTGACCAGGTAGCACGAAGCCAGGGCACTAGAACTAGACCTGCAAAAATGATAAAAAGTGCTAAAAATGACAATTCTGGTTATCAAATTCCACAATTTGTCACAATGACACAGCCAAAGTCAGAGTTATGCACTGGCAGGTGGACCAAAAGGCCTTTTAAAAGATTTTAGTAAAAAGAATAATGGCTTAAAATATATTCATCATATAAATTTACCCACATAATAATTGTTCGCGCACAAAATGAATGGATGTCAAGATCTAGAGGAGAGCGGCTGCATAGCATATAAAAGAAGGGGTATATAATGGGGTCAGGGTCCCAATGGCATAAATTTAGAGGCGGAGAACAAGGTCCCGGAGCGGTTTACAATATTTGGAAAAGAAATTTAGAATGTACAGGCCAAAACAAGTTTTTAAGAATCAAAGTTAAACCACAGGAATCAAAGTTAAACCACAGGAAGGATGATGCATCTATTTTTTGGCAGAGGACTTGGTTTGGTCGGACTGATCATTGTCGACTCTGATGAACCGTATTGAGAGTGAATCTGCGGCTCTCGAATCTCAGTGATTCTCTGTTGTTCTGGATGCCTCATACTGCTGTAAGAGAAAAGTCATCAATGTTTTTATGTGTAAACATAAATAGGTAAGTGGGTGTCTGACCAGGTAGCACGACACCAGGGTAAGTGACTCCATACCTAGCACACTAGAATGACAGAGGCAAAGTCAGAGTAATGCACTGGCAGGTGGACCAAAAGGCCTTTTGGTTCGTCAAAGGTTTTAGTGAAAAGAATAATGGCTTAAAATATATTTGTCATATAAATTATACGAAAATGAACTAATTAACCCTTTACCCAACAGAACGGCCCTGTACCAATGCATTCTCTTATATATGCGAGTCGACCATAGGTCGCCTCGCATATATAAGAGAATGCATTGGCTTTACACATATTTAAAATGATAAAATTGTCAAAGAATGTAGAAAACTATTATAAAAAATGTTAAAAAATGTAAAAAAAATTAGAAAATTGTTAAAGAATGTAAGAAAAAATGGTAAAAAGTGTTAAAAAAGATTTTTTTTTAGGCCAATGCATTCTCTTATATATGCGAGGCGACCTATGGTCGACTCGCATATATAATAGAATGCATTGGCACAGGGCATAATTGTTGGTGCAAGAAATGAATGGATGTCAAGAGTAAGAGGAGAGCGTCAGAAAAGCATATCAAAGAAGAGTTGTATAATGGGGTCAGGGTCCGAATCATGTGCAAACCACCCTTATCACCCATGTTTATCTCACAGTCAGCACTAAATAACCCAACACAAATCGAATATGATAATTATATTCTAATTAACCTAATAACAGTGATCGATATCATTGCCCTAAGCTCTTACATCACTGCGCATGCCGATAATACATGTGTGTCTTAATAACAAATATGAAATGAGGCCAGGTTTAACCCTTTACCCAACAAACCGGCCAAAAACGCCCAAATAAAGCTTCAACAGCCTAAAATATCTTCGGTCTGTCTCAATAACACCATACAAATATGGATATCATTGGAACCGGTTCATATTGACCACATTGTGATGGTTACAGTTATGCCCTGTGCCAATGCATTCTCTTATATATGCGAGTCGACCATAGGTCGCCTCGCATATATAAGAGAATGCATTGGCCTAAAAATTTCTTTTTTAACACTTTTTACCATTTTTTCTTACATTCTTTAACAATTTTATAATTTTTTCTTACATTTTTTAACAATTTTTATAATATTTTCTACATTCTTTGACAATTTTAACATTTTTTAATATGTGTTAAGCCAATGCATTCTCTTATATATGCGAGGCGACCTATGGTCGACTCGCATATATAAGAGAATGCATTGGCACAGGGCCCTTCTGTTGGGTAAAGGGTTAATAACAAATATGAAATGAGGCCAGGTTTAAGGGCTAATTATTTTATGAAACCAAAATACTAAATAAGTGACATAACTCTGGTTATAAAGTCGGTGCGGACCCAATTTGCTGTGTGCAACAATCGCACATGACAATTAACTGACATACCAGAAATTGTCAAAAATCCATCAATAAACGGCTATGTTATATAGGTTTTAGGACTGACTAATTTAGTTGCGCTGGCCACTGGTTTCCGTCTTCCAATCGTAACACAAAAAATGAGAACAGCAGTTATCTCGCAGTGGTTTTATACCCAATAGCCACATAGTAAAATGGAATTTTTCCACATGAATGGGGGTTGTAGATTAGTCGACTTCGACTCAATTTTTGACTGTCGTTTCAACACAAAATGTTACCGAGTTCATGTATTTTGCAATTAATGCTCAAATTCAATACTTAGTAGATGTTAGCAAAAAATACCAAAATAATTTTCAACAAAATGTTTTCTTTATTTTTTTTGTGGTCATAATAAAAAAAAAAATCGTCGAATGCGGGCCATTTATTTCAATGCGGCGGTGTCAAGCCGGATGACAAGAATGAAATAGGGATGAACGCAGTCAATCCAATATAACCCCATTCTCTTCAAGAGTGGGGGGGGGTATAAATAAACTGAATCAGAACTACTGGCCATCACATTTATCAATTCAAAGATTTGCTATAAATATAAAGTTGATGAAAATATAAAATAAACAAAGTATGACTCACTTTTGGTTGCTGTCTGTTCTTGTTCCAATATTAATAGAGTTTTGGTTGCTGTCTGTTCTTGTTCTGATATTAATAGAGTTTTGGTTGCTGTCTGTTCTTGTTCCGATATTAATAGAGTTTTGGTTGCTGTCTGTTCTTGTTCTGATATTAATAGAGTTTTCCATAACTGATAGATGTCCAGCACATGCAGTCATGTCCATGTTAATATCATCGTAGTATGTTTTGTTCATGCTGATATCTTGAAACGATACATCCTCTTCATTACTAGGTACCACCTGTAATTGAGAAAAAGTTTTTACTTTCAATAGGCATAGATGATATAACCCTCATTCCCCTCCCCAACCTTGACTTAATATGGGTCAAAAATAGCCACAGACCTAGGTCAGTCCGCTTTTTACACAGGACGAGCGATCACCAACACTGATGATTAACAAATTACCAGGAATTCTACACTTGGTGCCTGAATAAGACATGATCAGTAGTGCGGACCACGTGCACAGTTGTCTACACCATCCTGGGTAACACTTTGTCGGCGAATGTTTAGTAGTAATGATCCTCTCACATTTTAATTTACTGTAGATTTCTGTCTGTTAGTCCCAATTTTCTGACCCACTATTTCCCCTCAAAATGCGCAATATACATCGGTAAGTCATGGGGGGGCTGAATTCTGAGCTACAACTGTGAACACAGGTGAGCTTTGGCAGTCCCTGCGATGAACAGTGCATTACCTTTTTCCTCAAAACAAGGTCTGTATCAAAGAAATGTTTAATTAAAAATAAATCAATTAAAATATTAATAGTTATTATCAGTGTATTTATTTCCTATCCAATGAATACAAAATTATCCATTATTAACAATCCCGCATGAGGTCATCTCCGTCTGAGGAATGGCTTTTGATTTTACAACAAATTGTTTTGATCGGTACTGTGAACAAAATACAAAGAAAGCAGGCATGCAGAATGTTAGCATGTGACATGAGCTCTGCTCATGACGTAACTAACACCTGTTACTGCGAGACAGTATGACAATGTGTCTTTTGCCAACCGCGGTAGTCTTTGATGTCGGCTTTTAATAATGCTACTGTTATAAAAGTCGTTGTATCCATTGTATGCTGTTGTGCTTACATCCTTTTAGTTCATGAACTTGAGATCTAAGAAAGACGGTCTGTTTTAATTTGGTTTCTATACGAAGCTTCAATGTTCCTGCTTGTTGTCTCAAGTGCAAGGAAATTGCTACTTTTCAGTGATAAACATCAAAATGGTGGTGATGTTTTTACAGACTGTTATCATGTTTGCACATTTACCCACTGTGAGTACCTTGGGTCCCTTTAATAGTGGTGATGTTTTTACAGACTGTTATCATGTTTGCACATTTACCCACTGTGAGTGTCTTGGGTCCCTTTAATAGTGATGTTCTTATAGACTTATATATTTTTTGCACATTTACCCACTGTGAGTGCCTTGGGTCCCTTTAATAGTGGTGATGTTTTTACAGACTGTTATCATCTTTGCACATTTACCCACTGTGAGTGCCTTGGGTCCCTTTAATAGTGATGATGTTTTTACAGACTGTTTTCATGTTTGCACATTTACCCACTGTGAGTACCTTGGGTCCCTTTAATATTGGTGATGTTTTTACAGACTGTTATCATGTTTGCACATTAACCCACTGTGAGTGCCTTGGGTCCCTTTAATATTGGTGATGTTTTTACAGACTGTTATCATGTTTGCACATTAACCCACTGTGAGTGCCTTGGGTCCCTTTAATATTGGTGATGTTTTTACAGACTGTTATCATGTTTGCACATTAACCCACTGTGAGTACCTTGGGTCCCTTTAATATTGGTGATGTTTTTACAGACTGTTATCATGTTTGCACATTAACCCACTGTGAGTGCCTTGGGTCCCTTTAATATTGGTGATGTTTTTACAGACTGTTATCATGTTTGCACATTAACCCACTGTGAGTACCTTGGGTCCCTTTAATATTGGTGATGTTTTTACAGACTGTTATCATGTTTGCACATTAACCCACTGTGAGTGCCTTGGGTCCCTTTAGAGCTGATGTTTTACAGACTGTTATCATATTTCCACATTTACCCACTGTGAGTGCCTTGGGTCTCTTTAAAGGGCATGAACTAGTTTGGTTTTTTTCTATGAATATATAACGAACCTCTTTGAAGTTTGGTTTTTTTTATGAATATATAACGAACCTCTTTGAAGTTTGTGTCCTGAATTGGAGCTGTCAGTAACTGCTCCAAACCTAGAAAATAGAAAAAGCGAGATCATACCTCAAATCGAAAATTTATTGCTAAAACATGCATCATAAATTAAATGGTTCAAAATTAAAAACTTAAGTTGGTTAACCCATTTAAGGACGGGAGCTGCGCTGCTGCAGCATTAAAGATCCTGTGCCAGTACATTCTCTTATACCAGTATATGCAAGTCTCCCATAGGTAGCATCGCAAATATAAGAGAATGCACTGACATACAAGGCCAATGTAAATATTGTTAAGCAAATGTATTCTCTCATATATGCGAGACTCGTATATATGAGAGAATGCATTGGCACAGGGTTTTCCCTAAATTTCAGGAAGCTCCAGTCAATGGAAGGGTTAATTCCCATAATTTCCCAATCACCCAATGATGGATGAAATTTTTTTGAATATTGCATGCAGCAATTGACATTGGGTGTAAAATACGCCATCGCACAGCCAGGAGTCATGAAAATAAGTACAACCACTGGTTGTTTACTGTTGATACAGTTATCGATTAACTCTTCTATCAATGGATCTCCTAAAAATAATCGAAAACCCTGTGACAATGCATTCTCTTATATATGCGAGTCTCCAATAGGGAGCCTCACATATATAAGAGAATACAATGTCCTAACAATATTTAACTTGACCTTGTAAGCTAGTACATTCTCTTATATATGTGAGGCTACCTATGGGAGATTTGCATATATGAGAATGCACTGGCACATGATCTTCAATGCTGCACCAGCGCAGCTCCCATTATGAAATTTTCAGGTGCCTTTACATTAAAGTCGGATATAGATTTGATTCAAAGCACAAGTGGTCTCCACAAACAATTCAAATGACAGTAAAGTTAATCCCACTAAATAAAATAAAGTATAATAGTTTAAAGCTGGGGGCGCACAACTAGAGACAACACCGTCCCAATGGGACTAAGGATACCCGCTGCAGTGCAAATGAGGTACATTTTGTAGCCATATAAACATATTTGTTTTTACGAAAAATACCACAAGGCATACAAGCTTGGAAACAAGTTTTGCATGTTACGAGGGATTCTAAGTCGAAAAAGAAGGTTAAATCCACTAAAAAAAATAGGACAGACCTCATAATCGCAGGTGCTCAGGTTCCCATAGAACTAATTATCTGTGCCAGGTTTGAAAATAATTGACTGAAAAATGTAGGAATACAAGCTCAGACATATTTGCATCCACAGATTGACAAGCCGATTCATATATATCCCCCCATAACTGGGTCACGGAGGTATAATAAATAGACAATAGTTAACTGTTCTGAGTAGCATACAGTTTTTCTGCTCGAGTGAGATACTGAGGATTATTTTACGAGGAGCTAGCACGAGAGAAGAAAACCCATACGCTACTCAGAACAGTTAACTGTTGTGTTTATTATATTTTCTACACCAGTTTGTTACAACCATAATGAAATACAATGGTTAGACCTAACACATTCTTAACCCTTTCAGTGCTAGGTCCAATTTTTCAGGGTTCCCACTATGAATTTCAAACCAAATTCAAGGACTTTTCAAGGACTTTTCAAGGACTTTTCAAGGACTTTTCAAGGACTTTTCAAGCACTTGTTAAAATATTTTCAAGCACCTCACAGACTACTAGAACCGATTATATAAATATTTGCATTTAAAGGTACTCAATCCGATAAAACTCCTCTCAATTACTATTTCAATGGCTTCGGGGGTCAAAAATATTTGATTCGAGTCGAGGAAGTCACCCATCAAAGCTCAGATTTGTTAGATATCGATTTTAGAAATCTATTATTTTTCATTATCGGGAATTCTTTCTGGCCCAGAACTCAGTCAAAATTGCGTTAAAATTACCACTTGATTTTAGAGTTATCCATCCTTGTCTGTTTGAATAGATTTGGAGTACACATCCAGAGCAGATTACGGCAGTTATTAGTACTCATCTCGAGTTAATAACAAATTTCAAAAATCAATATCTAATAACTCTGAGCTTTGTTTGATGGGTTCCTAGACTCGAATCAAATATTTTTTACCCCCAAAGCCAAAGAAATAGTAATATAGGACCCTCTGATCGGATTGTTGTTGTTGGAATCTGTTGAGATGGGGACCCTCTTTACGGATTGAGTACCTTTAATACAAGGAAGGGTATCCAGTCTCCAACAAAATGATCTGATGCATGGCTTGTGCTTTGTTCGAATGAAGAATAAAATAATAACACAATCCCTACTATTACCTGTATTTCATTAATTGGATGGGTATACTAGTTTTAATATTAACTAGTATACCCATCCAATTAATGAACTTTCATATTTATGTACTAAAGACAGGGTCATAAATAGCGGAAAGAAAATATGATCCTAACAGATGAATATTCCATAGATAACTTGATATAAACCTTTATGAAGTAAAGAGAAGAAGAAATATACCTGTACTGGTACCTTGTATTATATAACTTCTATCAGATGAACACTCAAGTTTTCAGACATTAATTTCTAAGCCTTTATTCATATAGTCTTATAGGTGCACACATGTGTCACAGTCTTAACCAACTTATCCATAGTTTCTTCATACCGGTACAATGATACATATATGAATATTATTCAATCAGCTTCTAGGTATATACTTGAATTTGAACTGGATGCTGTTGGTCGTGTGATATTTACAGGTGACATTATAGTATTTGATGTGTTCGATGGGGAACTCGTTCTTGTCTGATTCCTTGCGAAAAAGTTATTCACCGTCACGACAGATAGCTGTCGAACTTTCGCAGCGTGTTTTGTCAACTTCACATGACTTTTCAAAGCTGATTCCCCCATCCCAGAAATATATATTTCTTGGCAATAAAGCACGCACATTGCCTTCCTATTGTTGTTCGTTTGTTGCAACCAACCAGAATAAGTTTCGTGCTATAACCACACAGTGTTGAACACACACTTTCCCATTGTTATTTTAACGAAAGAGTAGCGATAATTTCAAAGCATGGGCGCCGCCATTGTTATATTTTTAGAATGAGTCAATGCAAATCGCGGAATACCGGCACGAATAGCGAAACGATCGAACCGACTACCTGGCAATCATAGGATGCCGCTTGAAAATTTTGACGCTTCTTGATACTGCGTATAAGACGGCAAGTGTGTGTCAATAAGACAACATTTGATGACTAAATTCAAGCACTTTCAAGCACCTTAGGGTGTTTAAGGGAAAATTCAATGACTTTCAAGGGCTTGAAAACCCCAAAACCAAATTCAAGCACTTTCAAGATATTCAAGCACCCGTACGAACCCTGATTTTTGTATCAACCCATATACCCTGTGCCAATGCATTCTCTTATATATGTGAGTCGACCATAGGTCGCCTCACATATATAAGAGAATGCATTGGCCTAACAATTTTTCATCATTTGTTATTATTTTTGAATTATATTCTTTAACAGACTTATTTTGTAGGTTTAGTGCCAGGGAATCTTACGTTTTTCATGGGCATCAAAATTATTACTATGAATACTTGGTGATAGTTTTGAGTTATCATGCCCATATGGTTTTATTTAGTTTGTTTTTAAATTCGCTATAGCATGCTTAAGCATACCCCAAAAAAATCTTTAAAAAAACAAAACAAAACAAAAATTTATTTTTTATTTTTTTAGGGCCGATTTTACAGACTGTAAATTAGGGCCGATCAGATCGGCCCCTGGCACTGAAAGGGTTAAAGCTACAACACCATCAGCCTTTTCTGTTAAAATAATGAGCAAGGATACCGAATGATGCAAAAATATGATGTCATGATGTAGTGCTGAGAGTAGAATGACATCTTGAGAGTGGAATAACAGGTTTGGACTTTTGAGAGTGGGGATACAATTCATATTTTGATGTTAAAAGTTGATGAAAATATAATGAAGTATAATAGTTTAAAGCCATTATTTGAACAAATAAGATGTAATATTATTATATAAATCTCACCTTGAGGAACGACATTTATTAATTCCAATGTGGTGCTTTGGTCTAAAGTTAACCTGGAAAATATAATTTCAAAATTTACCAAGGAAGGCAATTAAATTTCTACACGAAATTAATCCTATGCCAATTAGCCAAAATTATTCAATAGTATAATGAGTTCGATAAGTGACTATTAGATACAAATTCAGCTGATTTGTGTGATCGCAAAGCACACAAGTAGTGTTAAAACTGGTTACAGATCATTTTGAGTTCAAGATTATATTTTAAGTTTAACAAGTGAAATAGCACAATACATATAGTCGTACACATCAAAACTTAATAGCAACTACCAGTGCGTCGCAAGCGCGCGTGGTTGTTTATACCTGATTTATACTGGTTGGTTTTCGACCTCGATGAAGACATTGTTGATCAAGTCTCGTATACAAAATATCAACAAAATCAGTTGTTATTTGTTCAAGTTACAGTAATGCCCAAAGTAATTGACCCCTTAACCACAGCAGAATTATGGGTAATTTTTCAGGATTTAGTCGGAAATATGACTTGTTGCCATTCATCGGAAAGCTCTCGCCGAGAGCTTTCCGATGAATGGCAACAAGCCATATTTCCAACTAAATCCTGAATAATTACCCATAATTCTGCTGTGGTTAAGTGGTCAATTACTTTGGGCATTACTGTATCTGTCAGCCTGCAACCTTGCCAAATTTTTTAAAGAGTTTTTTTTAAACTCAACCAAAACATCTCTGAAAAATAAAATATGTATGAATAGTTAATATAAACTTACCCAGTGGTGTCTTCATCTGTAGAATCATCTGAAAAACAGATATAAAATAATAAGTAGATGTACAGCTACATCTAATTCAAGACAATAAAATCATTCACTCATGGGAATTCAGAAATATCACCTATTAAAGCAATATCAGAAGATATCGGAAAAATCTCTTAATGGAAGAGGGAAACAAAATATATAAAAAAAATAAAGAGGTCTTAACATACCGATTAACAATTATTATGATGTTGATTGATTGATTGATTGCGGTTTAACGTCATTTTAGCAATCACGACGAGTATTATGATGTAAAACACATGTCAGATCACGGGTGAATGCAAATTCTCAATTTCCAATGCTATTATGACTGAAAGAATGATTCAAATGGTGACGAGTCTTATACAAACTCAACACAATGGACAAATGTTTTTTTTTTGCATTTTCAGTAAAAGAGTTATCTGCAGGTTCTTAACGAACTACCTTAATTAAAATGGTTCACCTAACCTTGGCAAAAATTAATATGCCATAAGAATTTCAAACCAACGAATGCAAGCCTGCAAATAGTGAGTCTGTCACTTGCAGAATGGGGTTCCCAGAGGGTGAATTTAGTGACGCTACTCCGCACGGTGGGCTAGCATTTTCCAAATTCGCCTTCTGGGAACCTCATTCTTCTAAAGCCTCAACTGCTATGGGAGACGTAGGATCAGATTGAAGTTCCCCAGTTAAAGTTGGTGATGTTCACCCATTACCAGTTGCATCGATTATCCATTTTATCTTATGCAAATTAGAGGATATAGCAACTACACAGAAGGGAAAAAGTAACTAACAACAATGTTAAGACTATAGATACTTCCCAGAAGATGAGGCCTAAATAGAATGATGTCCCCATAGGGTAAATTTAGTGATGCTAGCCTGCTATGCGGGGTAGCATCACTAAGTTCACCCTCAGGGGACCTCATTCTGCAAATGACAGACACACTATTTGCAGGCTCAGCATCAATTTCATTCAGTAAAATAAGTGCACAATTTGCCTTTAACCAAATTAAATTTTGTTTCATATACCTTCGTCATCTGGTTCCATCCATCGCTGTGGTGAATCTTTGGCATACTCCCTGTAATGTACAGCAAAATATACAATTCTTATAAGTATAATTATTTTTTGCAAAACTTACCAATACAATTTGTGTGCATAAAGAGAACTTTTCTATTTAAACAAATATTCATTTTCATCATTCAGTTTAGTGAACTGGTATAAATGTAATCTTCATAAATTATAGCGAAGGTCATGCAAAGTCAATTACGCATTTCTCTGGCCGAAATATTTTGTACGGTATTTAACCCTTTCATGATGGGAGTCGCTCTGGTGTTAAATATCCTGTGCCAGTGCATTCTCTTATATATGAGAGCCTCGCATATATGAGAGAATGCACTGGCTTACAAGGTCAAGGTAACTATTGTTAGGCAAGAATACAGGCTCGGACAAAGTTCCGGACGGATGGAAGCACACACGGAAGCAAACATAGACGAGGGTCAATACTATAGTCGGGGAACAATTAACATATATATAGATATATCGAATGAGGGTGTACAGGGGATTTGAACACAAGTTATATAACTTAGAATAGTTCCTCTCCCTAGCAGATTATAATTAACAGGACTGAGAATCTAGTTGTAAATAAAAGACCGCTATGCCACATGTCCCCCGAATACGGTGGCCTTAATCGAGCGGTGAAAACAATATCTAAAACTAAGGCTATCATCCAGAACCTAAAATAATGGGCAACTTCTAAGTCAACAAGGACCATAACTCTGGCAAAAATAGGCAGATCAAACCCAAATTCGAACTTGACCTGTAAATTCATGTGGGTAATACAAAATTTTAAAACAATCAGATAACTAAATCTAAAGTTATCATCGTGAAGCCAACTGTGACGGATGGACAGACACTGCTGATTTCTATAGTCACCCACGATTTGTTATTCAGGGATAACTAGGTCCTACACCAGTGTCTACCACAGTTGAAGGGCACAGTTTCAAGGAATACTTGCTTATAATATTAAGATACTTACTTGACAACATATGTATCAGCAAAACTAACTCGCTTTGATAAGGACCGGGTGTTATTGGCAAAACTGGCTGCAGCCTGCAATGATGAATAAAACATTGTCAATATTATTGGGGTTTTTCATGTGGAAGATGAACAATAGAACATTCGTTTAGTGCTATGTGCATATATCTTTAACAGCTCTTCATAAAACTTGTTCCATAATATCCATCCACAAGATGTATTCAGGTTTTATTACCTCTTTTTTAAATCATAAAACACATTGTTTCATGTAAGATGACTTTATCAGTGGTGCTATTTAATCCCCTAAATTGCTATACTTTTTCAGCTTCGGTGGTTAAAAAATATTTTATTTTAGTCGAGGAAACCCTTCAATCAAACATCAGTTATTATATTACTAGTACTTAGATTTTGATATTTTTTTTAATCTTTTCATTTTCTACGCCTTTTTCTTGAAAAATTTAAAATGTCACTTTTAGAAGATCTACAACGAGTCCCCAGTTTATAGTGGAATTTACAAAATGAGTCCAATAAAGTTGGTCTGAATCAAGCCTTGGCGAGGTTCAGACCTAATTTACTGGACGAGTTTTGTAAACTCTGCTTTAAACTGGGAATTATTGTAGATTCTATTTATTACATGATCCTAAACATCGATAAAACATACTTAAAAGGATTGCTATCCTGATGAATACAATGAAATACTACTGGAAAGCACCCCCTATTATGAACAAAATAACCCAAGACCCATAACTATCTGGCAATAAATAAGCCGAAAATAACAAAATAATACCTCCACCGATTGTCCGGCTATCTCCGTCGCTAATCCTCATATAAAGTCATATGAGTTGACAAACTTAAAATGCGGAATTGAAGTTGGAGTTAATTGTGTCTACCTATATGATGTCATCAATATTATATACCGGTACTAGTAATCGTGGCGGCGACTGGCGATGTTCAAAGCACATAATCGGCAGCGTGTGCATGTTTAATGGAACAAGCACTCGCAGACGATGGTATCCCCCGCCAAATTGTGCAGTTGGGGAAGTGCATTCTCAATAATGTTTGCGTTCTCAGTATGTGCTAAACAAGAGGTGGGATTTTGTCAAAAAGCCTGGCTTGCAAACTCAATTTAGGTACTGACAGTTAATTAGGAAATTATCCATGTGACGTCGTCCATTTGCACCAAAAATAATAAACAAAGTCCAATAACTCTGCTGAAAATATCCAGCCGGACCTGGTTTGCGAACTCGTTCTAGATACTGGTCAAGTAAACTCATATACCAAATATCTTTTAAATCCGTTGAGATTTGTGGAAATGAGCCCTGTGACGTCGTCTATTTGCTATTTGGTAAATTCAACAAAAATAATAAACAAAGTCCAATAACTTCGGTAAAAATATCTGGCCGGACCTGGCTTGCAAATTCATTCTAGGTAATGGTCAGGTGAACGCATAAACCAAATATCTTTTAAATCCGTTGAGATTTGTGGAAATGAGCCCTGTGACGTCGTCTATTTGCTATTTGGTAAATTCAACAAAAATATAAACAAAGTCCAATAACTCAGGTAAAAATATCTGACCGAACCTGGCTTGCGAACTCATTTTAGGTAATGGTCAGGTGAGTTCATATACCAAAAATCTTTTAAATACGTGGACATTTGTTCAGGTTATGACTCTTACAAATTCGGGACGAACGGACGGACGGACGGAACCCATTCATATATCCCCCGCAAATTTTCAATTTGGCGGGGGATAATAACTATATGGCAGCATGTCAACAATTGAAATTAAGGCTTGTATATGGTCAGGGTTGGCGCTGGACGAAAAGTTTCTCTTGCCAAATGAAATTATTTTTTGCCAAATTAGAAAAATATTTGCCAAATTAAATTGCGCGTATAATTGGGGAAATTATCGTGTTTTTATATTTGTTAAAAACTAACCACAGACACAGGTAAAATGAGCTACAAGAAAAGCAAGTTAGTATTATTAATAAATATCAAAGTAGCAATAAATATCTAAGCGACACCTGCCTGGAAACTACATTTAATGTTGCTACACAGTCATCAAGCTTAGATATTATTTCGCCTTGTATTACTGCTGAAATCAACGAGCCATAAATTAATCCGTCGTCATTCACATTCGGCTGATTAACCTATTGTCTTATACTCGCTGGTAATATAATGCTGACATCATAAATATGTGCTATTTACTGTCGCCATTATTATGCATTGTTACAATGACTACATGCGTCCATACTCCAAATGGACAAAGGGAGGATTAACTGTCAAAACAAATTAATAATTACCTTTTGTGGTATTTACGTTGAGATCATATTACAAAGTACTTACAACAACAGCCTCAATGAAAAATTTACACAACATCGCTTTTTTTCCCCGACTCACATTTTAACCATGGTCGATTAGCTGTTTGATGAAAGTTTGATTATGACAGAAAGATGGGATTACCATTTTGTAAAAAGTTCTAAAAACTAAAGAGGTTTACATATAACTGTCGACATAACACTGCTGACTGCGCTACACGTAAATTGATAGATTTCATGCTTTGGTTTCCCATTGTATTGTCTGTAATTCGGCACAGGAATAACCAACGTTCGATATTTATGACTAGATAGTTCACATTACATAATTAAAAACTCACTTGCCAAAATGTTTGCCAAATGAAAATATTTTTTGCCATTGGCAAATTTGGCAAGTGGCAGCGCGAACCCTATATATGGTGTAATTTGGGCCGGGCTAAGGTTTATATATAATAGTGCATACATTAGAGTTGTGAATAATAGAATGGGTTTGTTGAATGGAATAAGAGTAGCATGATGTACTAAATCAATGAGTATTTAGTATACATAATAGTGTAGTCTCCTGGTCCGGGGGTTTTGTGCAAAAATTCTGTCCTAATTTTGAATTCAAATGTTGATACCGGAATGGTTAGTGAGTTATTTTCTTTTAATCAGGTGATCTGGTTCATGATAATTTTCCCACCATTTTTTAAATCCAGGATGCCCGCTTTTCTCTTTTTTTTGAAAATCATCTCTTATACTAAACCACCGACCGAGCCGCCGTGACGTCAGTTTGCATTATCTAGCTTTAAAATTTGACACACTTAATATATATATGCTGGCATTTACTTACAAAGAAAAAGAAAAGATATCTTTGATCATTAATCACAAAATTTTTGGTAAAAAATGTGTTTTTTCCCCCACATAGGGGCAGGCCTCAGCCTAAGGGTTCAGAACAGGGAAACTTGAAGTCTCCCTCCAGGAAATTTAGGGAGACTTCAGGAAACTTAGGGAGACTTCAGGGAGAAGTGGGGAGACTACCAAAAATTGACAAAAAATTAAAGCGATATTTTTAAAATTATTTTATTCTTTTAATCGATAGCATATAACATGAAATATAATAAGCACATGGAATAACATAAGCACAGTTGTTGGAAATTTGTATCAAAAACCCCGAAAACATATATCCCCACCCCTACTTAGTGTATAATTGACAAGTATGGAAAGCTGGTCGATAAATTTCATATAACGAGCCCACCTATTTTCCCTCATAACCATGTCACCGCTCGTTTCGTGTTCAATTTCAACAATAAAAACATTAATTTCAGAAAAGTATCACTTCCTAGTAATAAACCATATATTTCTTTTCATGTTTACCGTAAGTGCAGTAGAAAATTATCACTTTATAATTACTTTTATCGTATACAACTTCCCAAACAGCGGCTCGCTGATTCCACGAGTCGCCATCCGAGAGTTAAGCGCAGATAATAGCATTTGAATTTGAAAAGTACATTGTACACACGTGTCAAGACGACAAGGAGATATTCAGAGCAAATATCGCGAAGATTCAGCCACAAAAACTCTCCATAAAAAAGGATAATATTCATTGAATTAAAATACTGAACAGCTATCTTACTCTTCACCATTATTCACTTTTATTCCCAAAATCCCGGAAAGAAAGCGTGATATAACCGGATATGTACGAAACCGAAAGTACAATTTCGGAATAAACAACAACATTTCGGGAAATTCCCTGTCTATAGTCTATATCAAAACCCATGGATCTGTCTTTTATTTAAACAAGACAGTCAATGACTGTGGGGTCGCTCACCAGACTGCAAAGACTGATAAGACTGGGACTCTGGAGACCAAAACAGTCAGCACTTCTCATAATCACTTTAAAAGAAGTAGATTTAAACAGGATATGTGGCTAGAGAGACTTCAAGTATGTAGATTGGTGAAAATCCACCTTGAAATTGCCAACTGTACACTACTGATCACCCCCCTCCTCCAGCTCAGCAAGTCCCCTCCCGACCGGGCTCCAGACTCCCAAGTCTTAGGTTGGAATTTCACAACAGACACCTCAAACTTTCTCAATTGTTGGAAATTTCCAATCTCACAAGCGCCTTTTTCTAAAACCATTTAGACATGTTTGAAGCCCAATTATCCATGGACCCAAAACACAATACATGTATGTCAGACCAATCAGTCAGGTGGTTCCAAGGTAGATGTTTTAATGAATTTGGTATTTCAATGATTTTATTAGACACAAAAGTGTTAACTCCCCATAGCCTGCCATTTCTTGACAGGTTGACCTCATTTTAACAAATCTGAATCTCAGTCACTAAAGGATCCTCCTGATTCCTCCATACTATATGTAAGCTAAATAGTATAAACTCTCTTGAGAAGACATTTTAAGAATTACTATAGAGACATATAGTTATGTCCCTGGTCCCACCCTATTAACCTGGTGACCCCATCTGAATAAATTTGAATCCCAGACACCAAAGAACCCTTCATACATATCATAAATATCAGTAAAATAGACCTGATGGTCCTTGTGAAGGAAGCATATTAAGAGGGAAACTGTCCTTCCCTTGGCCCCTATTTGACCAGGTGACCCCATTTAAAAAAATCTGAATTGCAGTCAAGGAAAAACATTCCATTCTATATAAGCCAACTAGTTCTTGCAAACATATTTTAAGAATTACTATGTAGTGAAATAGTTAAGTCTCTGGCTCTGCCCTTATTTGACTTTGTGATCCCATTTTCACAAATCTGATAAGGATAAGATTTAAGTTCCCCAGTTGAAGTTGGTGATATTCACCCATTGGGCACCTCATTTATGAATTTTATCTTCTGCAAATTAGGGGATATAGAAACTTCCTAGAAGGGAAATTTAACTAACAACAATGTAAATTTGATACTATAGATACTTCCCAGAAGATGAGGCCTAAGCAGAATGAGGTCTCCAGATGGTGAATTTGGTGATGCTAGCCCGCTGTGCGGGATAGCATCACTAAATTCACCCTCTGGGGACCTCATTCTGCAAATGACATTAGTCCTGATATGAACAATACATGATAGATTGGGAATTAATGACTTCTAGCAGATCTGCAAGGAATGTTTATAAACATATCAAGATTGACATGATTGTGTATGCCTACCCAGCATATATACAGTGATAGCCAAAGTAAATGCTTCTTATTAATGATTCTGTCAAGAATTTGAGTAAATTTTATTTTTGGGACCAGGCCAGGGTGGTAGAAGCAGTGCACTTGAGTGAAGGGCCAGGGGGGGGGGCACAACCTTCAGAAATGTAATGGCATTAGTTTTTCAATTTTCAAAAAATGTTAAACAATATATATATATAATTGACCATGGAGTTAAATACAATTTTTTTTATTTTTTTTTAAATATTTTAATAAAAAAAAACAATTCCAGTTTTTTTAAATATTCTTTTATTTTTTAATATATCATTACTTTTCTATTCTTTTCTTTTTTGGTTAAGGCCAAAATTAATAAATTGTTTGTTTGTCCACACCCCTACCCAAAAATTTTCAGGTGGGTAGGTAGGTAGGGATTTTTATATTTTGTTTTTGCAAGGTGGAATGGCATACTAAGGGTCCCCTCCATGGTGCAGGCCGAGGGTATCAATATTAATAAATAGTCAGGGATTAATTTGATAACAAATTAAAAATTTAATAGTTGGAAAAACACAACAAGAACAATAAATAATTATGCTGTTCAGTCACAGTTGCTGGAGTTTCTGACCGAAAATGAGCTTCTCAGACAACATACCACTTCTTAAAAAAAAAAAAAAATCTGAATAAAAGAATTTCCAGTCGGGCGTTAAAATCGAGTCGGTCGGGGCGAGGACAAACAAATACCTTTTTAATTATGGCCTAAAGAGTTTAATCTGAATTTTTTTTTTTTGGAGTTATGTCCCTGGCCCCACCCACATTTGACCCAGTGACCTCATTTGAACAAATCTGAACCCCAGTCAACCAAGGATCCTTCATACCAAATATGAACCCATTTGGCCTGATGGTATTTGAGAAGATGTTTAAAAGAATTACTATGGCGGGAAAGAATTATGGCCCTGGTTTCTCAACTAATCAACCTGGTGACCTCATTTGAACAAATCTGAATGTGAGTCACCTAGGGAACATCCACACCAAATATGAACCCATTCGGCCTTATAGTTCTGGAAAAAAAGTCGCTCTAAGAATTACTATGAAGGAATAGAGTTGTGGCCCTGCTTTCTCAACTAATTGACCTGATGACCTCATTTGAACAAATCTGAATGTGATTCACCTAGGGAACATCCACACCAAATATGAACCCGTTCCGTCTTACAGTTTTGGCGGAGAAGATGATTCTTGACGGACGGACAGACGGACATACCAACAAATGGGTAGATATGTGGCTTCGACCTATGTGGCTAGAAATGGTAATGTGGCTTTAAGTTTTATGTGGCTTCTCAAGTAGCCATAAAATTTTAAGTGGCTATCAAGTAGTAGATAGTGATAAAACTCCAGATTATGGATTCATAACATGTTGGAATTATAGCAGAAGAAGCTGATTAAAACTCAAAAACTTGCTCACAGCAACTGGGACAGTGGAATAGGAGAAACTGACAGGTCCGTGATTGGGTGGCTAGCCACATAAATGTCTTGTCAGTGTCCGACATCTCCTATTGACGGGTCATGGATGTCTAAATCGATGGACTTTTTTTTCTCCAAATTTTGAGTGACTACAAAATTAAATAAGCTGATTAGGCCAAATAGATCATTTTAGAACGTCCATCTGAAAGCTGTTACGTGGCTAGCCACGCAACGGAAGTTATGCACATAAATATCCATTTTACACAATCTTAGCCACATAAGTAGTCATTAGTAAACACGGACAGATGGACAGACGGACGGATGGACGGATGGACGGACGAGGAGTGATGACTATAGCTCCACCAGAGACTTCGTCTCAGGTGAGCTAAAAAAACAAAACAAGGGTAAATCCAAACGAGTTCACTCAAGTAAAATCTTAACATTATGTGACACACGCACTCAGAAATTAATTGTAATCAAGAGAACAATAGAAAATTGTTCCTGGTGAAATCTACCACTATAAACCATACTTCTAATTGCTCAGCTAATCGTAAAACAAAAAAGCACATGGTCACAACAAGCGGTAGCATTCATTAGCATATTACTGTCACAACATTATTTGAAATGTACACTGAGACATGACTTGTAATCAAGAGAACAACAGACCATTGTCACTGGTGAGACGTATTCACAAGTCCTCCTAATTGATCGCCGCTCAGTGAATCGAGAAACTGAAAAAGCATGTGGCCGCTACTTCTTTGAAGTTCGGTTTACTGAAGTGAGCGACATATCGATGCTGGCTTCAGCGCAGGGTCAAAGTGCATATTTCTTTTAACCCCGCCAATATTGTTTGTTCAGTTATTAAAACATATTCTATATGCTCTATATAATAGGTCACTTTGACATGTCTGGAAAAAAAACTAGAAAAAAAATGAAGAAAAAAAAAGTTTTTTGATTCTCGGGCATAGCCGCGTCTGGAAAAAGGCCCGCGTTGAACCATTTTATTACGATTTTCGACCGATGCTGTCAAATGATAACATGAATATAGGAAACTAGAAAACGGAAATTAGTTATGTTTCAAACATCAAATATGATAGACATACAATGGTGTATGTGTTGGTATTCAAAAACAGACACTAGGCAACGATAACTACCAGGTATATTGTCACCACAAGCTGCCCAAAGCCCAAGTCTATTAAGTCAAATGGTTGGTTGGTATAAATTGGACGTAGCTAAACAGTCACCTCTGCGTAAAAAATTACGGACGCAAAACGCACCGGAACGGCTGAATGTAATGTTCAAATATTTCGGCAAGGTAGATAACCCACTTTTCTTAAACAATTCTGAGATTTCCAATTTCGGGAATGCAAACAGGAAAGTAATATGGTGCGTATTGGCGATGTGTATGCTGGTTTAATATAATAGTATTTTAAGTTTTTATGGCTAGCATGTATAGTTACTGTAGTTTAGATGGATAAATATTAAAGTATATAGATAGATATAAATAGATATATCTATATCTATATTTGCGAATGTCTGTCTGTCTGTCTGTGTTCTATAGAAATTCACAGGGGACCATCTAGATGACACCAAAGGGGTTTACTAGGGGTAACTTTTTACGAGAAAGAAAAATGTTTATCGCCGATTGCCACGAATCTTATATATAATCATTCCCATGATATTAGGAATCTAATGGTGTTGTTTAAATATGTCAAAAGTGGCGCTATTCGCGTCAGGGATGCATGGAAGGGGAGAGGGGCACCAAAATCGATAAAACTAATTTTAGCGCCGATATCCACCAAATTGATATGTATTCTTCTCCATGATACAAGGACTCTAATTGTGCGATTTAAAGACTCCAAATTGCTGTCGTTTGGATGAAAGATTGTGGGAGGGGCACTCAATTTGATAAGAATGGGTTTAGTCGCCCATTGCCACCACACTTATACAATATCATCACCATGGTATGACCATATGAGGAGTCTATTGGTGTGCCTTAGATCTGTCAAAAGTGACGTCATTCGCATCAGGGTTGAACTGAAAGGCAGAGGGGTACCAAAATTGATACGCAATAATTTTAGCGCCAATTTCCACCAAAGTGATATGCATTCTTATCCATAATACGAGGAGTCTGATCGTGTGATTTAAAGACGCCATGTTGGTGCTGTTTTGGTGAGAGATTGATACATATTCTTCTCAGTGATACGAAAAATCTAATCATGTGGTTTAGTTACGCCAAATTGGTGCCGTTTGGATGAGAGATATGGGGCCCTAAATTTTATACGAATTTGTATACTCGCCAATTTTCACCAATGTTATATATATATTTATTATATTTCCATAATAATCTAAGTGTGTGGTTTAATGATGACAACGGAAGCCCCGCCTCCATCTGAAATAGGGACGGGAGGGTCACCGACACTGATAAAAAATAAGTTTAGTGCCAATAACCATCAAATTTACACAAATTCTTCTAAAATGATACGAGGAATCAAATCATGCATGTTAAAAATGTATAAAAAGCTAGCAAAACAGAAACATAGAAGAAAGCATTAAACGTATATTTCTCATTTTATTTAACAGATATACATATTCTTTCAAACTGAAAGACTTCGAACCGTCAGGGGATTGCATATAAGAATGGATCATGTATATATTATAACACAATTGAGTCTGTTCCATTCAATATAGTTTCTACACACACACAAAATACAATAAATCACTCAAAATCGCGCTCTGTGTCGGGCACATGTAGCATGAACAGAGGAGCACCTGGACATTTCTTTAAAACATCTGTATCTTCGTGGAGATATTAGAGCCAGGTGTCCTCAAAATCTTAGTCTAACCAGCTAGATTGATTGATACATCTCTATGTATGTAAAGCCCAATTGTCGTCTTTAAATTTTACGAACTATTGTGTTTATGATGTTCATGTTTCATGTCATAACGTCTGACGTTTGCGAAGAAAATAAACATGTATACTTCTTACCATTTTGTTCGAATCTATATTTGACAGAGCTCCTCTTTCTCTCTCAAGTCGAGTTTTCAAAATCTGAAATCATAAAGAACAACTCATTCATTTTGAGCTTTGTTCTGGTGTAACACTTCCATCCCTTCGAGACAGTATGACAGGCTATTTTAAGAACATAAACTTCAAGCGATCTCGTGGAGCTATTCATAGCATAGCAAGAGGGATAACTTCCTCTTGTTTTGTTAGCACCCTCCATCAAGGCCAAGTCATTTAGATATGAAAAACTTTATTATGCCTTTATAGACAAATAATTTACTAAAGCTTCCATCTATTTACTGTTTTATTCACAAAGAAACAAGATGCATTTCCAGTGCAATATCAACAATTTTTTTTTGTTAAATCTTCCATATACATGTAAGTATGTTTTGAAATACATCTTGTAGGTACACATCATTTTGGGGTTCAAACAAGCCATGACAGTTAATTCACAATAATTTTAACCTGGTATTAACCCTTTACCCAACAAAACGGCCAAAAACGCCCAAATAAAGCTTCAACAGCCTAAAATATCTTCAGTCTGTCTCAATAACACCATACAAATATGGATCATTGGAACCGGATCATTGACCACCTTGTGATGGTTACAGTTATGCCCTGTGCCAATGCATTCTCTTATATATGCGAGTCGACCATAGGTCGCCTCGCATATATAAGAGAATGCATTGGCCTAAAAAAAATCTTTTTTAATACTTTTTACCATTTTTTCTAACATTTTTTAACAATTTTTATAATATTTTTTTACATTCTTTGACAATTTTATCATTTTTAATATGTGTTAAGGCAATGCATTCTCTTATATATGCGAGGTGACCTATGGTCGACTCGCATATATAAGAGAATGTATTGGCACAGGGCCGTTCTGTTGGGTAAAGTGTTAAATCAATGTAATGTTTATATTTACTATCAATATGAAACATGTACATGTAGTTCTGAGCAGAAAGTGATGCATATTGAGCCTAATATTGGCCAAAAAATAAAATGATAAAAATATTTCATGCAGGGTTTTTTTTCTTCCTTGAATTTATTCCACACCCATTGATGTGGAATTCCAGCCATTGAATACATAGTATTGTACACCTCTAGTGGAATACAAACCGAAACCATTCTTGTTGATGTTATCGCCAAGAAGATAACATACATTACACATCAAACAATCTGCTTTGAATGACGGCCGATCATTACTGGTTATTCATAAAACTTAAATCATAATAAAGGTAGCTACAATGTATAGTATCAATGAAGGTGACAGTGATGGATTGAACTTATCTGACATAACAGTGTAGAATAAATACAGAACAAAACTTGCATCATAATTTCAAATATTTTAACGAACTCATTAGTGATAAGCCGATGATCGGAAATGATAATCGGAATCGGCCGATTGTGGCCCATCGGATGACAATCTGTACTCGGGTTTCAACATCGGCATTTCCGATTGTCTAAATAATAATCAGGTGCTTGTTTTTCTTCAATAAACTGTGTTAAATATAACGATGTTTTTGTTGAATAAATGACCAGTAAACATGGGGAAAGTGTAAACAAACACAAATTTGATGATATACAGCCTAACAGAAGTATAAACCCCCAAAAGTACATGTCACCTGACACATAATTACGCAGTTGACTGCATTCACCACGCTTCAGTTATTATATATCGATTGAATTGAAATAATTATGTAAAATAACCCGACGAGTCCCATTATATAGTGCAGTGTGTTTACAAAATCCCTGTTGTTCACCAATTAACAACTACTATTCAACGTAGTGACCGCTATTCAAACTGATTCAAACTGATATCAGGTCAGCTAGTGACCTCAATCTATAATCCGACATAAAAAAAACATGTAGACAGTAAACAAGTGTTGCGTCATCCTTGGTACTGTCTCTACAGTTGAGTTCAGGATAATGTGGTTTAACATAAAAATTCCCTTCCTCAGACGGAGGTCTCATGTTGAATTCTTGTATTTTGTTAATTGGATAGGGAAAAATACACTGGTAACAATTATTAATATTGTTTTTATTTGTAATTAAACATTTCGTTCCTATTTTGGTGTGAACGGTCATGCACTCTTCTGAGTTGTCATCGCGTAAAATGTCAAAACTCACCTGTGTCTCATTGTAGCCAGAATTCAGACCCCCTATTGACTTACAGTTGTATAAGGCGCATGTACATTTTGAGGGGAAATATTGGGTCAACAAGTAGTGGCTTATAGACTTAAATCTACGGTAAATTGAGCATAATATAACATGTGTATTGGTTGTCAGGATGCAGGAATTTGTTCACAAGTCCACCCATACCTACCTTTATACTTACCCAAACGTATACGTGTCTTCTGGTATATTACTGACGTTGTTGCTTCCAAATAACACATATAACATATTTTGGTATAATTATTAAAATAATCGGAATCGGCACCTGAATCGGCCGATTGTGATCTCAAATAATCGGCAATCGGCGCAAAGCTCTATTTGACAATCGGCTCATCACTAGGACTCATTGCGGATGGCACATAGTTACGCTACGCTCTCACAAAATAAATCCTTGTACCATCGGATCCCCAACTCATTCGATAAAATATTCTCAATTAAGATGCGCTTCGTCTATTCTATATTGTCATATTATTTTTATTCAAACTCACTGAAGATCTTCTCTCATTTTTTCTCTTTTTCTTGTATTGATCCATGCTAAAAGAGAAATCTACGATCAAACAAACAAATTAACAAATTGTGGTTGGAGCTCCGAATTAAACAGTTCATTTTGAGCATGTCTGTACTTTGTTCTGAGTGTTAGTACCCGACAAGCTTGGATACAGTGTGTCATTTGCAGAATGAGGCCCCCAGAGGGTGAATTTAGAGATACTATTCCACACAGCAGGATAGCATCACCAAATTCACCCTCTGGAGACCTCATTCTGCTCACGCCTCATCTTCTGGGAAGTCTCTATGGTCTAAAATTAACTTTGTTTTTAGTTACTTTTTCCCTTGTGTTCAGTTTCTATATCCCCTAATTTGCCGGAGGTAAATTGCATAATCGAGGTGACTACTGCAATGGGTGAATATCACCAACTTCAACTGGGGAACTTTAATCTGATCCCAGGTCATGCTTTTCAGAATTTTTGTTTTGTTTTGGACTTTCCATGGTCTTATATATAACTTCCCATAGCAGTTGAGACCTAAGCAGAATGAGGTTCCCAGAGGGTGCAAATGTCAGACACACTATATTCAGGTTTGCAGCAATCAACTAATCAGCTTATGTCAATATTCTGTTGAGAATAATAAAAGAAAGTACAGATGATGGGGTGACTGTTACAAGTCTACGAGCACATTTGTAGTTACATGTACTATTTATGAAGCTTTTCAAACCGGTCACAATTTAGTCTGCTTTTCGCCAGCAACCACTTTCATACATGTTAGTCCGCTTTTCGCCAGCAACCACTTTCATACATGTTAGTCCGCTTTTCGCCAGCAACCACTTTCATACATGTTAGTCCGCTTTTCGCCAGCAAGTTGGCAGCAACCACTTTCATACATGTTAGTCAGCTTTTCGCCAGCAACCACTTTCATACATGTTAGTCCGCTTTTCGCCAGCAACCACTTTCATACATGTTAGTCCGCTTTTCACCAGCAACCACTTACATACATGTTAGTCAGCTTTTCGCCAGCAACCACTTTCATACATGTTAGTCCGCTTTTCGTCAGCAACCACTTTCATACATGTTTGTCCGCTTTTCGCCAGCAACAACTTTCAACCATGTTAGTCCGCTTTTCACCAGCAACCACTTTCATACATGTTAGTCAGCTTTTCTCCAGCAACCACTTTCATACATGTTAGTCAGCTTTTCATATTTTTGAATAGAACAAGTCCATTTTCATTCTAGCAGGCGAAAAATAAGAAAACAAACACACAATTACAAAATAAAAAATATTTTTTGTTGCCAAAGAGGTTGACTTTTAGTGGTCATAATCACTTAAGGCCAAAGAAAATTAAATGTCTGGTTTGGGTTACAAGCTGGCAAAAAATAAGGTCGGTAGGAAGGCTTGATATTATTATTTTTTTAATTATTTTTTTTATTTTGACATATTCTTATAACTTTTCATTTGAATATTTTACTCTGCAAGATTGACATAAAACTACTTTTGATTATTTTTGTATAAATTTTAATATTACACAATACGTTTACTTAGAAATCAACGTATTCTGAGATGCTTATATCTCTTTTTTTCATGAAATTTTTGGAGAAAAATTTAAATAGATTTTCTTGAAAACCATGAAAAACACTTTAGGGTAGGTGGTTTAAAATAGGGTCGGTAGGGAAACCCAAACCACAAATTATTTTTTCTTTGGCCTGATGAAACGGTGAGATATGAAAAGCTGACTATGAAATTGAATGCCAGTAAAAAGCTAACCACAATTGTGACAGGTCTGAAAAGCTGACTACAAATGTGATCTGACACTTGTGACAATAACCCTATCAGTGAAAGTACCAGTACCACCTTATTAACCCTTTCATGATGGGCGCCCTGCTGGAGCAGTATTAAAGATCCTGTGCCAGTGAATTCTCCCATAGAGAGCCCTGCATATACAACGGAATGCACTGGCTTACTGTTACAAGGTTAAATATTGTTAGGCCAATATATTCTCTTATATATGCAAGGCACCCTACTCTAAGGCGCCTAATAATAGTGTCAGCATGATTATTAATTGTGGAGAAAATCACCAACGATCACTATTATTTGGCCATCACGATTATTAGGCATCTGAGAGTATGGGAAACTCCCTTATATACTAAGAGAATGCATTGGCACAGGGTTTTTGTAAAATTTCAGGAAGCTCCAGTCATGAAAGGGTTAAAATCGATACATAATATTATAAATTAGCTGAAATTGCATTGAACCGATCATGAGGACAAGCCGTATTTATAGCCTTTTCTTTACTAAATACTCATTGATGAGTTGTTCTCTTTACTAAATACTCATTGATGAGTTGTTCTCTGGTCGTTTGTTGAACATATTATCTAAACATTACCCATCAATAAATAAGAATCCTGCACTTGTATTATAAATTTTTCTATTTCCATTTTCTCTGCTCATATTTCCTGAACACCCCTCCAGATGAATAATAGATCATTCCAATATCAACTTTTATAACTAAATAAGACTTGTCAAAATGCAGAATCGCTGGAATGAGGTCATTATTAATTATATCTCTGTGAGGAGACAGTGCGATGTATCTCCTTCCAGATCATATATGTTTCTAGAACATACATTCTCTATCATACTAATAAGCATGTGCATATTGTCAGTGCAAACATTATGTGAGACAACCTCCAGTCATGCAAAGAAGGAGACAGACATGTAAGTGAACTATGATACAACATACTATAGAATGGCATTAAACTCTCAATGGGTAGGATATTTAACCCTTTACCCAACAGAATGGCCCTGTGCCAATGCATTCTCTTAAATATGCGAGTCGACCATAAAATTGTCAAAGAATGTAGAAAAATATTATAAAAAATGTTAAAAAATGTAAGAAAAAATTATAAAATTGTTAAAGAATGTAAGAAAAAATGGTAAAAAGTGTTAAAAAAGATTTTTTTTAGGCCAATGCATTCTCTTATATAAGCGAGGCGACCTATGGTCGACTCGCATATATAAGAGAATGCATTGGCACAGGGCATAACTGTAACCATCACAATGTGGTCAATGAACCGGTTCCAATGATATCCATATTTGTATGGTGTTATTGAGACAGACCGAAGATATTTTAGGCTGTTGAAGCTTTATTTGGGCGTTTTTGGCCGTTTTGTTGGGTAAAGGGTTAAATCAATACATTTTAGCAGCAGAGTAAGATCACAGAAGAAGCCCTTGAAATAAACAAAAAGAAAGAAGCTATTATAAATGTAGAATTACATGGTTGCAGAAGATTGCACACCCAATAACAAAATAAATATAGATTAATTTTCCACAGAAATCAAAATGAGGCGAATAAAATTTAACTGATCTAACAAGAGTAACTGTTGACTAAGCTATTTAATTTGGTTATAATTATTTGTTATAAATTATGAGGAAAAGCTCTAGCGAACCTTTCACACGGGTCCTCTTCTCCGCCACCCATCTGTAATAAACAAGGATATTTATCTCAAGATGTAGCAGTAAATGTATTAGTTTTAATATTTCTGTAGTTTGAATCAGGCCTTGAACAAATCAGTCGCATACTCATCTCACTCTAATCTTCTTTGCCGCCTGGTAGAAAAATATCCAGAGGGTATGAAATGACAATGGCACGAGATTCTAGATAGAAGCCGCTTGTGAACCACATTTACACTCAATTGCCATAGATTGAAGAACCATCTATAACTGTGCTTCAAGAAAAGTCTGGTATCCTATATAAGTTGTCCGTCACTAAAATATAACAAAAACTGTCCATATAACATCAAAAACAGTCCAAAGACTATTTATTTCCATTTAAAAAAAATTGTCACCAAAGAAAGTTATTGAAACATTGGCCAGATCGAACACGTCCAACATAGAATCATGCTGAGCCATATCTGATAAATATTAAGGTACATGTCAATTTATATGCTTTGTACGACTGCAAATTTCGGATACCGTACACCGGGTACTATTTTTGTATAATAATTAATTTGTATTGAGTTTGAACTGGTTTGAAGAGTCTTTTTGTGAACAAAACAACATTCAGATCCGCCATGATGATGATCGGAAGTAATAAGCGGAATACATTTAATACATGTACGAATATAGAGATCATAAAAAATCATACCAATAGTAGTAACCATTAGTAACGTGTACACTAGCTTGATTGAGCGATTAATAGCAATGCATATCGATGACCCGATGGACCTTATGGAACACTCTGGTTTCATTTCAAATAAAATTAGCAGTCTTTTACTGTGAGTATGAAGTGGCAGCACTTGATCAAAGTAATAATGCCTGATTCAATCATTAACCCTTTGAACCCTGTCGTCCTGAACGTTAAATGATCCCAATCCGAGGCGCTTGACATTAGTTTGTGTTTCTGATGATGTAACTCGTAATGCTCTTAACTGGACGTATTTACATGTATACACGCTCAAATATACGGCAATCTACTATGCTGACCGAACTAGTGTGTGGTGAAATATATCACAAGGTATTTCAACAAGACATTCTATTCCAAGTTCAGTATACATGTACATGTAGATTATATTACGGCTCCGTTTGGCCGCACTACCGCTATTCTCAAAGTAATTGACCAGAAAAACGGGGTGATACCCCGGTAATGACCACGGTGATACCGGTAATAAACGGTAGCGGTATCGAGACGGTCATGGCGTGGAGTTACGGTATTGGGCAATAATGATACCGTGGTCTTTTAGCGGGCACCGCATTAATTTTGTTGAATACCGCGGTGATTTTCATGGAACTCTTTTAGGGGAGGTATTTACTCACACATACTTGTTCGCGTTAACAAGCGGTATCAGTACCGCGGTATTGGAGGATACCGCGGTATAGTACCGCCATATTAACGGGGTGACACCACGTTATTGGTGGTCAATTACTTTAAGTATAGCGGTATATAAAATTATAACAAAATTCTTGTCCTTTGCGTATGATAAAAGGCATTTCACAAGATGCATCTCTGTGCATCCACGAAGAAACAGACCCAATTTGGTTGCTAACATCAGAGGTATGAACATGTGACTCATTCATGCAAAGAAGATGAACAATTCTAGTTAATTAATCATTTGTGCATTGATCGTGATCCGACTAAAAAAAGGTAAAAAAAAAATTCTCAAAATAAGCCTCTGCGCATGTGCTAAGAAACAGACCCTCTGTCATCAGCTTGTCTGTCAAAGTCACATGGGTATAAAACATGTGACGCATGCAGGGTTTCCGCCAGGGGGAAATAAATGAGTCCGTATTGGAGAAACACATAACGCGACGGGACGACCATGGTTCGTCCTGTCAGGCGAAAATTTTGTTATTTGACACTTAAAAGTAGCCATTTCCTTGCACCTGAGTGTCCCACAAAGCAATCCAAAGCTACATATATTATGCAAGTCGATCATTTCTGTGGGTGCATTAATTCTGTTGATGGTATACAAATAATTAATCATGTGATTACGTACGTATAAGACTGCCGTCTGATTGAATACTCTATAAATAACGAGCTACGAGTTACAGTGTTTACACATTTCATGAATTCCACGAAAAGGCGACCATGGATACCGATAATGGGTATTTGCATCATTAGCATGTCATCGGGGAATGTTGTTGCTTCTTCTGTATTTCATTATTACTATCCAATGAATATATTTTGGAATGGTCATTGCCCTCATTATAAAATCTCTTAAACACCAGATATTGTGTGACTGGGGATCAATGATCCGCGCATGCGCAGTCAACGCATTTTTCATATTTTGCCAAATAAGGTCAAATGAACCAAACTATCATTTTCAAGCAGCTCAAGGGTCATTCTAGGTTAATAGTGAGGCATGTGTGGAAATGTTATTTTTGTCACATTTCCCATATCACAATCTGCCTCAATTACCATAGTATCCCCTTTTTGCACATATATTTTAGTAAAATGACGGTTTAACCCATACCAACAACCCGTTTCTAAGGTAAAAACAGTCGCATAGCAACCGTTGCCATGGAAAGTATTTTCGTGATTGCCCCCATATCTGAAAATAAAATGTGGGACCTAATATACACATGTGCCAAGTTTTATGCTTTTATGACAATGTCCGCACTTGTTACACAAAAAACTATACCTAAAAAAATCGCACGGTGATTCCGTCACGCCCGTTGTGTGATTCCGTCACGGCGAACAAACCAAGTTAACTAGTAATATACACACACGTGTGTGACAATGCGGCTTTTTTCTGCAAGTATAATATATCTACTTTACTAATTGGGAACTTTTTCCAGGTCAGCTTGGCTGAATGAGCAGGGTTCTTCAATAGTACGGACCTACCCTCATATTGATGGCACTTTTTTGGTGATTCCGTCACGGACACAATTTGACCCAGAGTGAGATGATACTTAAATACACATACAGTTGTATATAATCAAACAACTTAGTATAGTATGTACAATGTTTTTTATTTTAAGCGGTACCCTACTGGTCATAATTTTAGATTTTATAGGCCACAGAAAAGTGAAATTCCGTAAAATTTGGTGATTCCGTCACGCTGGAATTCATGATTTATAACTTACAATAAGATATAATGAATATAAACACTAAAAGGCATCTACGCATTGACCAATAATACCACGCAAGGAGAATTGAATAAATTATTTTTTAGAATTTCAGGTAGCGTCCGTGGAAATTAAACTGACAGGATTATGTACATGTATTCTGTCAATCGTAAAACTCTTAGTGCGCTGTGACGTCATACTGCAGGGTTTGTCTGGAGTATATTTTTATAGCGGCGAAATACGAATGGTAGCGAAGTCTTTCACTCGGAACGCGTAGCTTGTTCAATAGACTGTATAGGCCAACAACTGACGATTGACCGCAGCTATAGAACAGAGTTTTAGCCAACGTTTTGTAAAATATAATTGAGTTTCGGCTGGAAATGTGAACATGTGCGTCGTTGATTGTGCTTGGGGACCCAGGCGGGACAACGAAACTATTATTGACTGTACTTTGACTTTATCTCCATATTGGGGGGGGGGGGGGGGGGTATGTGTTTGTGTTTATCCTCCATGTGTGTAATATGGCTCAAATGAATGGTGTTGTCACTATGAATTCGCGCTATAAAGACAGGACAGGTTCCGTATTATTGTGAAATAAATCACTTTGGGATTTTGTTGAGTATGCATGGCAATATACGCATAATAATCAACACACGTAGAGAATCACATGTTTTTTTCAGGAACTTCACTGACATCGAACTCAAAACAAATGATAATATACAGCAATAAGATAAATGATCAACATTGAGTAGTTTCATCCACGAAAATCCCGTGCATAAAAATGTCCCGACTCAGCAATTGGGTGTTCTTTGATCCAATTATGTAATTGTACGATAGGACGGGGTCTTCGAGTCTGAGTAGTTTCATCCATGGAATCCCGTGCACAAAAACATCCATACTCAACAGTCCGGCATTCTTTGATGTTACAGCGACATGTATTACGCTGTATCTAATGTCGCTATTTGACCCGCTTTTTCACCAGTATTCTGTTTAACTCCCGTTGCAGCCAAATTTTTTTTACGACATATTGCTACTGACATTTGGTACATGCATGAATCAAACAGATCATCTGCGAGGGGAATGGGTCCGTGTGACGGACCCGCAGCCGGCCTGGCGGAAACCCTGCGCATGTGTGCAAAGTAGAAATACAATTCTAGTTGATATGTGTGTTTATTGTGTTTTAATTTCATGTCAAATATCGTATGATTTCCGGACTAGTATTCTGGTCTCCTGGGATATAGGAATATTTATAAGGATTGGACCGGTATTCTAGACTCTTGGATTCTACTCTTGAGTGCCTAATAAACATACATGTACGATTATTAAAATCGAGGTAAAATTCCCACCTGTACGATCGTTATTTGGTCCTGTACGTTTATTAAATTAACCAAAAGAAATAATTCACCAATCTTAAATTGTGTTATTCATAGATAAATGAACTCTGATTGTTGACAGTGATCAGCACACTGTAGATTCACAAACCTGGCTATCCATCAAAACTATTTCTGTCTCGTGGCATCAGTAAACCAGTCAGATGGTGCGTTTTGTTGGGATGTATGGTACTAATATTTCCAGTCTGTACGTTTATTCCGCCCTGTACATGTACTATTATTCAGTTACGCAACATTTTCCAACCTGTACTATTATTCCACCCTGTACTTTTATTAGGCACTCAAGAGTATATAGCCCCTGCATGCGTCAGGGAAATCCTGATCCACAACTGCTATAAATAAGAGAGGACTGGTAATTATTTAAATAGAAAGTCTACTATATGGGTTATCCCACTAACAATTATTTTAAGTGGCCTGTCGACTCGGTCCAAGATAACGGCTTATCTACATTCCGACTTAATTGGAACTAGAACTCAGTGAGTTCAACACGTAGGCAATGATTGGGTTGTCAGTGGACACATATTACAATTTACATCGTCTGTATGATCCATGTAAAATGCCAAATACACGATATTACAGAGATTACATGCATGTGTGTATGCACCCTTAGGATTTATCATCAAATCCTTCTATAAAGATACCAATTCATCCGATAATCCCATGAACAGTAACAAGCGGGCGCAAATTACGTTTACGTACATGATGATGTCAGATCATATTACCACTATAACTAGTATATTTAAAGTATAATCAGATAATACTAATAGTGGAATTCAGGATGTGCCTGACCTGATAATAGTCAGTACTTAATTGAACTTGTTTCAAGCTATCATATACAATCAGACAGTGACAGACTCAGCATGACAATTGACATTTACATTGAGTGATTGACAATACACAAACTTGCCCAAAAATCATATTTCTAGAAAACTTTTAATATTTCATACTCAAATTTGCGGTCTTCGTCTGTCACTTACATAACAGTTATTGCACAATTAACAGAAAAATTGTTTAAACTAATGTCGGGCACCTTTTGTTTCTCCAATAGAGTTCCTATATGAGATGGGCAATTAACATTTTTGTGGAGAAAGGATTATTTGATTTTTAGCAGTTTCAAAACAACCGGGAAAATACGTTGACATGCGCAGAACGATTAATATAGGCTAGCGCTTAAAGACAACCATTTTAATACCCACTATTTTTAACGGACACAAAATAATCCGGAATGGATTATGACAATTTACGAATTAACTTTTGAAAAGTTTTGATAGTGTGACAAACTCTCTCCCCTCACTCGCTCCCGCTCTCTTTCTCTCTCCTCTCCTCTCTCTCCCCCTCTCTCTCTCTCTCTATATATATATATATATATATATATATATCTCTATACCGGTATTATATTACTGGTATAATATTGTAGGCCTATGTATGGGAGGCCAAATTCACATTTAATAATGAATTGCGCGCGCCGAAAGTATAATATTGTATGTATGGGAGGCGTAATTCACATTTAATAATGAATTGCGCGCGCCGAAAGCGACAAAAAGTGCGCTATTATAGTAACGCACCGAAAGCGACAAAATGTGCGCCATTAGCGTTGTTGGAGACCGAAAAATAAATATAAAAGCTATCGGGGAGATTCGTGTATACTACGGACATGATCAATTGCACACGCGTGCACTATATATAGGTTGTGTGCAGCATGCGATGGGTGTGTCATTCCCAACACAGGTGTGTCCCCATATCAGTAAACCGTTTTATGGGCGTGAGTGGCATGTTTGAGTCATCCTGTTATTGTGCAATTATAAATTCTATAAGTTGATAATTTAGTAATGACATAAACGTTACGGCGCACATTTTGTCGCTTTCGGCGCGCCGAAACATGCGCTAATATCGCACATTTTTGTCGCTTTTGGCGCTAATATCGCACTTTTTGTCGCTTTCCAGTACTTATTTACTTGAAATTGGCCCAAAAAAGGGAATATGGGGTCACTGGGGGGCTTGATCCCTCATATGGTTTGCTTATTGAATTAAAATTTGGAACACGGAATTCTCCCCCCATATTTTCATGTTATCGGTATCTCTGACTCAAGGGCAAATCTATAGCCCTAATAATCTTTTGACTATAGTTACAGTAATGTCCTAATTAATCGACTCCTTAACCTCAGCACAAACTTGTATATTCACAAAAATAATGCAGCATTAAAAAGATATAATTATTGCACTCACCCAGCTTGACAAGAGCAGTGGACATCGGAAATATTCGATGAATCAACCTCTAAATCAACCTGCAGACTGGACTTTCATTTTTCCGCTGGTTTCGGTGACATTTTGCTCCAACAAACAGTTTATTTTCCAACTTATTTATTGACACTTTGTGGACATAACCTTCGCTATAGTATATATCCGAAACCTTGCTGACGGGATTTTAAAGATGTTCCCACCGAATTAAAAAATCGAAATTTTCCGTCAAATACGACAGAGCTCCTATATATATATATATATATATATGCGCGGCTTCACAGATTCACTCATATTTACCATTTGTTTGTCTTACCGCAGCCAGCTCTAAGCTGTCGGCGAGGTTATCGGCCGCTGGCCGAAAGGTGAATTCCGGCGGCGGAGATTTTTTCATGCGGCTGGCGGCGGCTTGTGGCCAATATGGCAGGCGGCGGCGTGCGATGGCGGATTCGGGCTCTACCCCCCCCCCCGCCCCCGTGCAATAACATAACATTACGTTATGGCCTATGACAAACCAAAAACACATTTATTTGATAATTCCACTATATATAGTAAAAATCAAATGATTCTGATTCTGAACAATAAATTAATTGTATGTAATTATGTGTAGTTAATTTCATATCAATTGTAGTGTATATGCCTAATGTATTTCCAATTAATTATGTGTTCAATTCCAGGACAATAAAACAAAATCTAATACTGTTAAATTTAAATTAATGATGTGTCTGCAGTGGAATTGAACTTTATTTTGCAGACACATCAACTACCATGAAGGGGGGTCGGGCATATAGTCAAGGGCTCCGTTTGTCCGTCCATCCGCGTATACAGTCATGTCACCTTAAAGATGCATAATCCGAATTAACTCTCCCAAATTACTATTCCTTTGGCATTTGGGGGGTAAAATATAATTGATTCGAGTCGAAGAAGCTACCCATCAATTAAACCTCAGAGTGATCAGATATCTAATTTTTTTATCAATACTTTTTGGCGGCCTGGCAACGAGACTAGGCCAACGGTCTCGGACCAAATTACGGATGAAGATGGATAACTCTAAAATCAAGTGGCTTTGGGTATTTAGATATTTGACAATCCGGCCAAATTTCGGTGAACAAAATGTTGACAAAAACAGGTTTTGGGCAATTTTATACTATATACAGTTAACAGTGGTTATCATTATTTTTGAGCAGTTAATCGATTCTGATAACTGAAGCGGCATTTCAAAAATCTGATGATATGGGGACCATCGAATCGGATTAGGTACCTTAATTGTAATTCGAGTGTTAATTATCAGACGGCCATCTCAGACTTTACTGTTTGTATGACTAAATCCTGTGCACCCAAGGGGCCAACTCCCTCATCTGATCATCACCAAACTTCATATGGATATTCGGGGTGACCTGTAGATGGGAGCCATCTCAGATTGTTCACTTTCTAGTAGTACTACTGCATCGTTTGGCACTCCCTACAGCCTAACTTTTTCATCCGATTAATCCCAAACTATTTATGCGTCTTCAGAGTAACATCTAGTCACATAAGCATATAAACTATCCCAAGTTCCCTATCACTCTATGGACTGTAATATATATGGGTTGGTCGCATTTCCAAGTTGAGCTACAGTAGCATTGACACTTTCATCAGGGTTGGCATTTGTCAACAATTTCCTTTGGCACATCATACAGGCCACATTCCTCATCCGATCGTCACCAAACTTCATATGGTTCTTTGGGGCACAGGGGTCCGGGAATTTAAAAAAAAAATTATTGTATTATTTTCATAATAATACAATAAAATACATAAATAAATTCCTGGACCCCTGTGCCCCGAAGAACCATATGAAGTTTCTAGATGGGAGGGAGCCATCAATTTTTTCCAAAATTTAAATCCATCGGCACAATCTGCAGCCATAAAACCTTTGGCAATTTCCTTTGCCACACCCTGCAGGCCACATCCGACAATCACCAAAACTTCATAGATCTTTGGGGTGATCGACCACTAGATGGGAGCCCTCGTTTTTTTTTCTCCAAAATTTGTTAAAAAACATGGCCATCTTGGATTTAAAATTTGAATCAATTGGAACACCCTGCAGCCCAATTTTATTGGAGAAATGTTTTGAAAATTTACAGGCATATTCAGGATCACCTCTCCGGCAGCCATCTTGGATATTACTCTTTATGTTATTTTGCACTTCAATGGCATTTGAGTCCACTTAAAAGTGGAAAGCAATAATGTCTGGTTAACTATAGGATAACAAGAAAACAACAGAATAATCAAAAATATTTTACAGGTATAAATTATCACATAACATAATATGCATCAACATGGAAACAAATTTTGATTACAAACAAGTATATATTAACACCAGGAGTTGGTCCAGGGTATATTTACAGTGATGGAAAATTTACGGAATGGCAAGGGGCTCAACCTTCAGAAATGCCCTTTACTGTAAATTATGAATTTATACAGGTGTCAGTCAAGACTCAAGGGCAAATCTATAGCCCTAATAATCTTTTGACTAGTTACAGTAATGTCCTAATTAATCGACTCCTTAACCACAGCAGAATTATGGGTAATTTTTCAGGATTTAGTCGGAAATATGGCTTGTTGCCATTAACAGAGCTTTCCGATGAATGGCAACAAGCCATATTTCCGATTAAATCCTGAAAAGTTACCCATAATTCTCCGGTGGTTATGGAGTCGATTAATTAGGGCATTACTGTATATATATAGTCAGCAATCACCTCTCAAATTATCATCAGATCTCCAGGAAACCCTTAATTTGTTAACCCTTCCAGGACTGGAGCTTCCTGAAACCCTGTACGTCCCAATGCATTTTCTTATAATCCTTGGACCAACCCCTGCTGCACATCAATGATATGTGGACATTTCTGCTTATTAAACAAGCTGAATTGGTCATTGTCACATATTTTCATGCAAAAAGCCAAAAGACACCCAGAATCCCGTAATCGTGCATAAAGACACCCAGGATCTCGTAAACATGCATAAAGATACCCAGAACCCGGTAATCATGCATAAAGACAACCAGGATCTCGTAGACATGCATAAAGATACCCAGAACCCGGTAATCATGCATAAAGACAACCAGGATCTCGTAAACATGCATAAAGATACCCAGAACCCGGTAATCATGCATAAAGACAACCAGGATCTCCCAAATGTGCAAAAAGACACCCAGGATCTCAAAGTCAATTCAAGGATACGGAGCAATTTAACATGGTACAATCCTCTCTTATTTAACATGGTACAATCCCCTCTTATTTAACATGGTGCAATCCTCTCTTATTTAACATGGTACAATCCTCTCTTATTTAACATGGTACAATCCTCTTATTTAACATGGTACAATCCTCTCTTATTTAACATGGTACAATCCTCTCTTATTTAACATGGTACAATCCTCTCTTATTTAACATGGTACAATCCTCTCTTATTTAACATGGTACAATCCTCTCTTATTTCTCTGTGATATATTTTATCCTGCTGTTAATGGCAAGTTCAATTACCCCTTCTCAATCACTGCCTGCACTCCCTTTCTCTTTCCTTCATTTTAACTTGATTATTCGGACCATACAGAACTAAACCCGTCTGCTATACCCCAATGGAATCTATTCCAAGATACCTGGGGTAACATTTATTTTCTGAGGAAAGGATTTAACAAAAGCGCCAGTCACACTCAAACCGAAGAAATTATAATTCAATTTCCATTGAAATTCCACTCCAATCAAAACAAATACTTATAATAATAATAATAATAATAATTAGCAGACCGATATTCTAAAATCGTGGTTTTGATGAGATTTCGAGATGCCATGTGACTGATTGCACATTTTGAGATCCTGGGTGTCTTTTTGCATGTTTGAGAGATCCTGGGTGTCTTTTTGCACGATACTACGCGACAATGACCAATTCAGCATTAATCAAGTGTAATAATATTGTACATGTATATTTGTATCATTGCGTAGAAGCAGTCCTTAGCTCAGAGGAATGGATTAGATCTATCTCAGTAGCACATCGGAACAGACCTCAGCAGACCAATCATAGCCATAATTTACGAGGAGCTGAGACTTTTTGCCTGAATTTTTTTTACATGATATACTCATTGTTGTAACACAGTTTTTGTAGAATATACCTTGTATATTACACATAAATATGTGAAAAAAATACAAGTAATTTGCCACAATTTCCCCCTGAAATACCATTCAATTTGCCTGAAAATTGCCCGAATTTTACCGAAAATATCTCAAATTGGCCAAAAATTCAAAACATTTGGGGGGGGGGGGGGGGGGGGGGGCTGCAGCTGGGAATCCCACCCAGGCTCATATGGCTATGAGACCAATTTCCCATTAAAATGCCTGAACGTGATATTATACCGGTAGTTTGGATTCGACAACATGGCCGCCTCTGAAACAACATTGCCAGACATGTCAACCTGGTATTATATGAAATAGTGAGATCAGTCTTCCAATATAGGGAGATTTAGGGAGAAATAGGGAGATTTTTTTTCATCGCATTATCCCTCCATCATAACATGAAAATAAAGAAAATAAAACTTATTTAAATTTATTAATTTTATTCCAACATAATTATCAACAATATTAACATTAACAAATTACTTCTTGGAAGAATGCTCCTTGTTATATGACATTGTAGCAGATTTGGCATCTTTCAACATTTCATTGTTTGGAACAACTTTCAACAAAGTCGTAACATGAACTGTCTGTGTTTAGTTTGCATGATAGCAATGCGCAAATGGTATCATTGTCCAATTCCGAACGAAAGCATGTGTGCACTTTTTTGCAAATCGAGAACACTCTCTCGCTATCGGCATTGCTGTTTGGTATACACAACACAGATCGTTAAAAAGTTCATATCTAAATTGAACCGCTTCGCCAAGCGCACAACCAATTTAATGTCGATCTCCTCGCGTAATTCTCGTTTCGGATTGATGAGTTTGAGATCCGGTAACACTTTCTCGCTAAAGGGGAACTTCTTTATCAGTCACGTGCCACAAATCCGATCGCGATAATATCATTGGCTAATTGATTCTCCCTGACGTCGTACGGAACCACTGTGATGTCATCAGCTTTATTTATAACTTTGGTCGAAACAAATGTTTTTGAGTGTTGTAGAATTTTCAATGGTTCCACATCGGCGAACTCTAGAAACGGTTTAAATTCTTCCTTTCTCTTTGAACTCTTATTGAAGTGGTTGTAAACATTATTATGATAAACGCATACACTTTGCCACTTTCCACGGACACTCTGAATTATATAGCCGTATGTAATCTGTTTTGGCATCCCTGAGTCGCCAGTCATTTGGTAATCCGCTGTTGAAGCGACGGCCAGTAAACAATGGTGCCTTTGTTGACTATGCATCACCGCAATTACGGTGGTCGAATGATAGGCATGCTTTGACAATGAAGACCTGTTTAATTGACTCAGGGCTAATTGCAATCGGAGATTATAACAAGCAGATAACTTCCTGCACTTTGTGTCAGCGATAGGCCATAAAATCATAGGCACTCTCATTTTGATTTACGGGGGTGCGTGATATCGGGAGATTCCATCTCCCGATCGGGAGCCCGGGAGATGGTGCCAAATATCGGGAGACTCCCGCCGAAATCGGGAGGGTTGACATGTCTGAACATTGCTCTAAAAAAAATTGATTTTGAGCAGCCTATATACAAATGTGACAAAATCAGAGCATGTTTACTCTCAGGCCGCAAAATATGATGCTAGACATTTGAAGAATGAGGTCCCCAGAGGGTGATTTTAGTGATGCTACCCTGTACAGCAAGACAGTGTCACCAAATGCATTCTCTGGGGACCTCATTCTGCATGGCCTCATCTGCTATGGGAGACCTAAGACACAGATTTAAGTTCCCAGATGGTGAAGATGGTCATGTGCACCCATTGGGCACTTCGATTATGCATTGCGTCTTCTGCCAATTTGGGGATATAGAGAAACTAAACTTAACCCTTTACCCAACAGAACGGCCCTGTGCCAATGCATTCTCTTATATATGCGAGTCGACCATAGGTCGCCTCGCATATATAAGAGAATGCATTGGCTTAACACATATTAAAAATGATAAAATTGTCAAAGAATGTAGAAAAATATTATGAATTGTTTTTTAAATGTAAGAAAAAATTATAAAATTGTTAAAGAATTTAAGAAAAAATGGTAAAAAGTGCGACCTATGGTCGACTCGCATATATAAGAGAATGCATTGGCACAGGGCATAACTGTAACCATCACAATGTGGTCAATGAACCGGTTCCAATGATATCCATATTTGTATGGTGTTATTGAGACAGACCGAAGATATTTTAGGCTGTTGAAGCTTTATTTGGGCGTTTTTGGCCGTTTTGTTGGGTAAAGGGTTAAAAAAGAAGTTTCTAAAGAAACTAAAAAACTTGCTAATTTGATTATAAAGATACTTTCCGTAGGATATGAGGCCTAAGCAGAATGAGGTCCACATAGGGTGATTTTGAGGCCTGCTGAAAAACCAAGCCTGTGATTCCATGAGCAAAAATCAGAAAGAAATTTAAAAGCAGATCTTCTCAATAGATTCGATTATCGTCTCCGTCTCGATTCCTTCTTCACACATGTTAGCAGATCTTCTCAATAGATTCGATTATCGTCTCCGTCTCGATTCCTTCTTCACACATGTTAGCAGATCTTCTCTATAGATTCGATTATCGTCTCCGTCTCGATTCCTTCTTCACACATGTTAACGAAGGCAAACAAAAACCTCAAGGCATAGTCGTTCTGTAAAAGAAAGATATGATAATTAACCCTTTACCCAACAGAAGGGCCCTGTGCCAATGCATTCTCTTATATATGCGAGTCGACCATAGGTCGCCTCGCATATATAAGAGAATGCATTGGCTTAACACATTAAAAATTATAAAATTGTTAAAGAATGTAAGAAAAAATGGTAAAAAGAAGATTTTTTTTAGGCCAATGCATTCTCTTATATATGCGAGGCGACCTATGGTCGACTCGCATATATAAGAGAATGCATTGGCACAGGGCATAACTGTAACTATCACAATGTGGTCAAGGAGACGGTTCCAATGATATCCATATTTGTATGGTTCTATTGAGACAGACCGAAGATATTTTAGGCTGTTGAAGCTTTATTTGGCCGGTTTGTTGGGTAAAGGGTTAAATTCCAGCTTGTCATGCAGGTGACCAAAGAATGCATTTACCAACCACATAATATATATATATATAATGTATAAATAAATTCCAGGTTGTCATGCAGGTGACCAAAGAATGCATTTACCAACCACATAAATATATATATATTGTATAAATAAATTCCAGCTTGTCACGCAGGTGATCAAAGAATACATTACCCACCACATAATATATATATATATTGTATAAATAAATTCCAGCTTGTCACGCAGGCAGCCCTCATAATTGGCTACGGCAATCGGCAATGCCGAAGCCATTTGCTGAAGCAAACTGGGCCACGGTAAAGGGTTGCCGTAGCAGATTGCCGAAGCCAAACAATCTGAAGTAAAAGGGCTGCACAGGTGACCAAATAATGCATTTACCAACCACATAATATATATATATAATGTATAAATAAATTCCAGCTTGTCATGCAGGTGACCAAAGAATGCATTTACCAACCACATAATATATATATAATGTATAAATAAATTCCAGCTTGTCATGCAGGTGACAAAAGAATGCATTTACCAACCACATAATATATATATAATGTATAAATAAATTCCAGCTTGTCATGCAGGTGACCAAATAATGCCTTTACCAACCACATAATATATATATAATGTATAAATAAATTCCAGCTTGTCATGCAGGTGATCAAATAATGCATTTACCAACCACATAATATATATATATATATATTGTATAAATAAATTCCAGCTTGTCACGCAGGTGATCAAAGAATGCATTACCAACCACATAATATATATATAATGTATAAATAAATTCCAGCTTGTCATGCAGGTGATCAAAGAATGCATTTACCAACCACATAATATATATATATTGTATAAATAAATTCCAGCTTGTCATGCAGGTGACAAAAGAATGCATTTACCAATGGCAAACTGAGACACAAATAACAAATTAATATAATTTGGACATATCAGGGAAAACTAATTTAGCCTGTTATAATTTTTTAGATTGAGACCCTCGATTCCTGGAGGTTCACCCTCGCATTAACTTTGATTTCCAAGAATGATCGATTCCAGGACATTTTTTGTTGTAATAAATATGGAATTCGACATTTCAGTGTTTCTTACAGATTTATAAACATAACTATGGAATGGAAAAAAGTCAATCCTCTGATCCTCATGCTTATTTTTGGCATTTTTCCATATATTGGGTACAGTGTTTACTGATAGTGTTGAGGAATATAAAGGCCTGATACTCAGTCAAATCTGCAAATAGCATGTCTGTATTGTGTAGAATGAGGTCCACAGAGGTTGAATTTAGTCCAACAGCAGGCTAGCATCACCAAATTCACCATCTGGGGACCTCATTCTGCTTAGGCCTCATCTTCTGGGAAGTATCTATAGTCTTAAATTAGCATTGTTTTTAATTACATTTTCCTTTCTGGGAATATTCTATATCTCCTAATTTGCAGAAGATAAAATGATTAATCGAGGTGACTAATGGGGGAACATCACCAACTTTAACCGGGGAACTTCAATTCTGATCCCAGGTCTCACATACCAGTTGAGGCCTAAGCAGAATTAGGTTCCCAGAGGGTGAATTTGGTGATGCGAGCCCACAATGTGTGGTAGCGTCATTAAATTCACCCTCTGGGGACCTCATTCTGCACTATTTCACGGCTTGCAGTGTACATACATCGGGTAGGTTGAGTTCTGTGCACGTCTCCTTCAGTTTATAGTACGCCGTCTCGTAGCACTCATGGTTGTATAATGGTGACCTCATTGTCAGCATTCTGTCACTCTCTCGACCAGTCAAGGTTGCTACGGTGACTATATCTCTCATGATTTCTTGCACCCTACCACGTTCCTGTAATAATTCAATTATGTAGATACTGGATGAAAGTTATAAATAGAATAAAGAGTTTGACACATGCTTGCAAGTCCAATTCACGTAAGAAACAATAGATTGACTGTCATCCATTACAGTAATGGCCTAAGTAATCGACCCCTTAACCACAGCAGAATTATGGGTAACTTTTCAGGATTTAGTCGGAAATATGACTTGTTGCCATTCATTGGAAAGCTTTCAGTGAGAGCATTCCGATGAATGGCAACAAGCCATATTTCCAACTAAATCCTGAAAAGTTACCCATAATTCTGCTGTGGTTAAGGGGTCGATTACTTAGGGCATTACTGTACATACCCCCCAAATGACATACCGCCCAGTGTGGGCATACCTATAACCTATGACTGAGATATTCAGGCAGACAAACCTAAAAATCAACATTTTCAGATAAACAAAGATGAATAACTCTAAAACAAAAATCCTAAACAAAATGCCCTTCTGTTCGGTTTAGAGAAAATCACACTACGGAATGTATTGACGTCATTGTCGAAGCACAACCGACTCATTGTTTATTAATTAAAATTTATTCAATAAAGTACCAAATCAAATATAAATAAAAGGTCGGCCGACCACAGTGTCCACCGACAATGTGGCAAACCGCTTTGTTAAAGAAATTTAAACAAATGTGGAAATGTTCTAAGTCGAAAGGGTTAATAATTCCGTAAAAAATAATTTTTCCATCATCTATATTATTGTTGCACATCTCCAATATGTGGGTAACAATACTCTTTGAAGTTTCAAATATCTACGATCAAAACTGTAGGAGTTGATTACACCATGAAGGTACCCTCATACAGAAAATTATAAAAATAATGTTAAAAGTCGAAAGGCCCATAACTCTGGGAAAAATCATTGGATCAAACTCAAATTCGAATTTGACCTGTATTTTAACCCTTTGAACCCTGGCGCCCCACAGTGATCGACACCCTGACCCGGGGCTCCCAGTGGTATGTCCGCTTAAATTTGACAGTGTCTAGTAGCATGGTGTTGATTATGTTCAAATTGCGACACCGGTCTGAAACTTTACAGGTTTGTCCCCCATGGATCAGCGATCATTATAAGATCGCGAGACTTTGCCTCGCGGCAACTCCTTGGTAACGGTTGCTAGGCAACTACCCGGAATTGACTGAAAAATGTAAATATAGCTTATAGCGTCGTAATTCAACCTCAGTGATTGCGTTTTTTGATGCAGATACTACCCTAACGTGAAATTTGATATATACCCGACCAGAATAGTGAACCAAATATCCCATTTAAGGGTAGCAACGGTTGCTAAGCAAATACCACAACTGATCGAATGACATAATTGCACTAACCATTCAGTGGTATGTTTTGCCTTAATTTAGACAGTGTCTAGTCGCATGGTGTTGGTTATGTTGAAAGGGGACACCTACCTGAAACTGTGCAGGCATGATATATGCATGCACGGACCACTGATCATTGTAAGATCGGGAGACTTTGCCACCCGATCTCGCCTTAGAAACGGTTACTGGGCAACTACCCGAAATTTGCAGGACAAACGAATTCTAGCTTATAACGTTGTAATTATACATCAGCGAATTGCGTTTCGATGCAACCAATATCCTAATGTGAAATTAAGATATACCTGACCATGCGCGAGTAAGTCAACTTGATATGCGATAGACTTTTTGCTGCATGTGGCACAACAGAGACTGATATTACAGAGACCAGAAACAACGTAATTTCCCGTAACATATATATCGTGGCCCCATTGTTCAAGTAAGCTGTCTAGGTTGTGTCTACTGTACTAACATGTGAAACATGCAACAAAATGTCATATATAGCGCCACATTTCACTTAAACGCATTTAAAAAAATGAATTATAGCCTGCGCCCATGCGCATATTTACCTAGCCGTTTCTAGCGGGCAGCCAATCCATATAGACACCTTTGCCAGCGTTGACTTCAATAGGCCAATTTAAATATATATATTAGTGGGTATGTCGTGTATAAGTACGTTATAAACCATTTATTTGTTATTGTGCTAGTCTGCGCATGCGCGAATAAATCAACTTCATATGCGATAGACCCTTCCCCATATGTAGCAGAACACTGGTTAATATATGCGAGGGTAATTTAAACTGAAATTGTGTGTCTAAATTATGTCTGTTCTGTACACACACGGGGAACACGAAATTATATGCCGTAAACATAGCGGCACAGTTCGCTTAAAATATCGTATGTTTTTGTAGATTATATGCTATGCGCATGCGCATATATTTCTACCCGATACTAGCGGTCAACCATTCCATACGCACCATGGGCGCCGCTGACATATGTGGGAGCAATTTAAATATAAATCAGTGGGTCTGACGCTCGTTATACTATATATAAATTTGCTACCGAATCATGTCGTCGCTGCACCGAAATATCGGTGTTACGGGATATAGTCACGGTTCGTTTGCACCTAAATATCGGTGTTACGGGTTCAAAGGGTTAATATGAACGACCCACAAAAAAACAGAATTTCCAATTAAACAATCCAATCTTGAGTTATCATCCGGAAACCAAAGAAAAATTTAATTTTCTAAGTCGAAAAGCCCATAACTCTGAGAAAAATCATCGGATCAATCTCAAATTCGAACTTGACCTGTATTTTGTGATCAATGACACACAAAAAAACGGAATTTTCAATTGAACAATCCAAACGTGAGTTATCATTCGGAAACCAAAGAAAAAAGAAGTAAAATTGAATTTTCTAAGTCGAAAAAAGTCTATAACTCTAGGAAAAATCATCGGATCAAACTCCAATTAGATCTCAACCTGTATCTTGATATGACTGATCCACATCAAAACGGTATTTGCAATTAAAGGATCCAAACTTGAGATATCATCCGGAAACCGAAAAAGTGAGAAAATTTCAAAGTAAAAAAAAAGGGAAATAACTCCATAAAAGAACATCGGATCAAACCCAGAATTGCAGAGCACCTGTGTTCTTGGTTGAGACACCTACATACCAAGTTTCAATCAAATCGGATGATCATTACTGGAGTTATAACTCCGGGACAGACGCACGGGCAGATATATTATACACTTCTGAACTGATAATATATTGGAACGAATTATTGTATACATAAGTCCACTGTTGTAAATTTGTGCAGCAATATGCCATGGTAACACTATAATTGACATGTTGTATATACCTTAATAACTTATGTAAACTCAAATAATATGGACACAATTGTCTGAAATAAAGATATATATATTAACCCGTTCGTGACGAGAGCTGTGTTGTGCTGGTGCAGCATTAAAGATCCGGTGCCATTGCATTATCTCAAAGGGAGCCTCGCATGTATGAGAATGCACTGGCTTACAAGGTCAATGTAAATATTGTTAGGCCAATGTATTCTCTAATATATGCGAGGCTCCCTATATATGGGGGACTAGACTCGCATACATAAGAGAATACATTGACACAGGGTTTTCACAAAATGTCATGGAAGGGGTCGTAAGCTCATGTGAGATTTAAAACAAAACATACCAATGTGGGTAACTTTTCAGGATTTAGTCGGAAATATGGCGTGTTGCCATTCATCGGAAAGCTCTCCCCGAGAGCTTTCCGATGAATGGCAACAAGCCATATTTCCGACTAAATCCTGAATAGTTACCCATATTTATATTCTGCTGTGGTTAAGAAGTCGATTACATAGAGCATTACTGTACACATGAATAGTGTGACAGAAAATGTTACCCTTTCTATACTAAATACGCATTGACGAGTAGTTATCCCTTGAGATTTTTTTCTGAACTTATTATCTGAACATTTCCATCCAATAAATAGAACTTCTGTGTATTTATTAATGTATGTCGTCTGCTTATTTTCCCTAAACACCCCTCAAAATGAATAATAGACCATTCCAATGTATACTGTTATAATTGAGTGGGAGAATCCATTGAAAATAAAGGGTTACGGTGCATATAATACATGTACATTCAGCAGTGGATATATCACGATTTTCGTTTCTTCGTTTTTCTGTATCCCTTGGAATGTTGACTTTTTCGTTTCGTGACAGTTCTATCCTGATTTGAGTTCTCGTGTTCCTTTATGTCTATACCGCTTCCTTTTGTCAAATCTTTTGCAGAAATATTTCCATTGCACCAGAAAATAACGTTCGAAAAAATCAAATATCTGTCATCGCTGCCGCCTTTTTTCACTAACTCATGTTTCGCGCCCGGGAGCCAAGAAATATCCGCGTTGGATTTCTGAGCCACCGTGTCTTGCAGTAGTTTTTTGTCACACATTTCATCCTCCGTGCCGCTTACGAACAATATAGGTTTGTCGCATTCTAGAATGGGACCGTCCCTTAAGGCTGACTTGCTTGCAGCAGCGTGGAGTGGATAGGACAAACATACCACGCCGCAGACGAACATTTCCAGATCGCTTCCTCGAATCTCATTGGTCGCCATCACAGCAGCTCTGCTTCCCATTGATCGTCCTGTAAAACACAAGACAATCTGGATACTCAAAACTTTTATTAATACCCCCACAAAAATCACACAAGGAAAGAAAAATACTATTACGCTAGTATTCATATATAGTACATGTATATACCCCATTCTAATTTCCAAATTGTCCCAGATAAAACTAGAGGTCACACTGTCCCAATGGGACTAAGGATACCCCCGTGTTTTTAAAACACTAAGTTGTTTCACATGTCAGTAAATATTTAGTTAAAATAATAAAACAACAGATTTCCACTGCAGGTGCACAACCCTAAGCCCTAACCCTAATCCTAAACCTATTGACCGAAACATGTAGTAATAAAAGCTCGGACAAAATTATGCATCATGGTGGTTGATGTCTGTTCGCGGAAAATGATCAAATATAACGACAGAAAAACTACGGACAAATTTGTGTCCACGGACGGGCGGACGACGGAGGGACGGACGCACAATCTGATTCCAGTATACCCACCGGCCACCCACAACTTCGTTGCGGGGGTATAATAATAAAAACCTTCCGAACAGCGAAACTTCGGAATAACGAACCTTCGGAATAACGAACCTTCGGAATAGAGACATGTCCCCTCAAAGGGTGATACACTATGCGCCAAGTTTCATATAGAAACTGACGAGGAAATAAAGGAGTACAAACTTGCACGAATTCACAAATTTGCTGAACATTTCTCAGTCGAAAAGGGGAATAACTCTATAGTTTAATGGGGATAACTATATATAAAGGGGGATAACAGTTACTCTATAGTTTAAAAAAAAAAAGAAGCTCGGATGGGTCTCACAATTACAGGCGCATGCACAGGTTCCGATGATGGCTAATAATTACAGGTGCACAGTTTCCGATGATGGCTAATAATTACAGGTCCACAGGTTCCGATGATGGCTAATAATTACAGGTCCACAGGTTCCGATGATGGCTAATAATTGTAAAATAGTTTTAAAAACATTGACTTATAAATTAAGTGATATATAAGCTCGGACAAAATTACAGGTTTATATGTTGAAATTGAAAAATGGGAATAACTCCACTAAAAAAAAGTCGGAAGGACTTATAATCGTAGATGCACATGTTCCCTTGGTACTTGTACTTTAATATCTGTTTAAAATTAATTGACTGAAATATGAAGGAACACAAGCTTGGACAAAGTTGCATCTACGGACGGACGGACGGACGGATGGCTAGACAAACGAAAGGGTGTTTAAGTGGATAGTGGTTTACGAGCTCAGGTCTGTCCATATTAACGAGCTTAAACAATGCATCAAAAAGTGAACCAACGAAAGAGGTTTAAGGGCTACTTTGAATATTTATTTTAACATACCACATAACACATTTTTTGAGGAAAAATAATTTAAAACAAATTTAATCCTATTCTACTACTGAAACCGATGGTGAAGACGCTGTTTTTGGTGTTATTGTTCATGTCTATTTTCTAACTGTTCCAATATCAAATAGGGTAACAGGTGTGATATGGCTAAGTTGGTACAGACATTCTACATAATTATATGGTTTACGATTAAGCATTGTTTGTTTATATTTCATTTTATTACTAACTTGGCGATAGTTGGTGCACCTAAAGCCACCTATCACAGAAAATCAGCATTTTTCAATACCAATTATTGTCATCATGGATGCCATTTTGAATAGAACATTTTGCTCTAAGCGGATTTATCGGATTTTGGATATGGTATAGAGGATATGATTATTATTCCTCTTCAAAATGGAATAAAAACCAACTTAGCCCAAATATTTGCTGGGTCAAAACTTTTATCGACAAGACTATATTTTGTTTTTTCAGCATTTACCCCTGACCAGGAGGTCTTACATGTTTGCCATGTATGTCACCAGGAAAGTGACAGTTTTCAATATCGTTCCTTTTTATTAGAGGTAGAAACATATTTTCCCAATTTTCATTTCGGTCCTAAATTAGTGTTTATCTGGCTCGGTGGTTAACAAAATATTATACTCGAGTCGAGGACCCCATCCACCAAAGCTCAGAGTGAACAGATATCGATTGTCGAAGTTTGTTATTTCTCGAGATGTGTAATAATATGAGGCCCAGAAACACGTGATCAAACGGAGGGTCTCGGACAAAATTGCGGATGAAGAAGGATAACTCTAAAGTCAAGTGGTAATACGGTAATTTTTTGTGATACTTTAGTGATTATACGGTCATATTTTGTTGAACAAAATGTTGATAAACAACAAGTTTTGGGAAATTTGATACTATAGTTGACAGTGGTTGACAGTGGTTAGCATTAATATGTTGTTGCACTACATAGATTCTGATATCTAAAGCGTATTTTGAAGAAATGTTGTTGCTGTTGTATCTTGATGGTATGGGGACCGTCTGATCGGATTGAGTACCTTTAAAAAGAACTACGGTATTTAACTAACTGCAGTTCATTGACACACTCAACTGAAAAATTATTGCCTACACGAATATTTGAGAAAAATCAATGTGTTCTAAGGAATTAATGTAAATGACTAAAATTCATGTTGACACTGGGTATCAAACTGGAAAACCGTTCTATCGTTACATCCTTGTCAATTGAGGTTATTATTCTCGCATGGACAATAAGATCCAACGGAAACACATTATTGCGTACCGAAAATGATAGAGACGCTGGGGAAACTTGAAAAATATTACGTCACAAACATGGCGATATCGAGAATGCACTTATTTCCGAAAACACACGAGTGCTGCCGACATCACTCGGAAGATCGGCTGATTAGAAATATTTAACCGGAACAGAGAAACGATATCAAATTTACGCAAAAATATAACTAACAAAACGCGTTTTTTTAGCGCTATATCGACGAATTAGCTCGGGAATAGTTTGCATATATGTATGTTTTGAGACCCATTTTCTCGAATTACGTAAACATAAAGTTTAGGGTTCGAATGAGCCATCTCCGATTAAGCCCTCAATCCTTGTCCTTAAATACAAGACAGTGTGGATCTAAATTAAATACAAGACAGTGTGGATCTAAATTAAATACAAGACAGTGTGGATCTAAATTAAATACAAGACAGTGTGGATCTAAATTAAATACAAGACAGTGTGGATCTAAATTAAATACAAGACAGTGTGGATCTAAATTAAATACAAGACAGCGTGGAACTAAATCTAAAGACAGTGTGGATCTAAATTAAATACAAGACAGTGTGGATCTAAATTAAATACAAGACAGTGTGGATCTAAATTAAATACAAGACAGTGTGGATCTAAATTAAATACAAGACAGTGTGGATCTAAATTAAATACAAGACAGTGTGGATCTAAATTAAATACAAGACAGTGTGGATCTAAATTAAATACAAGACAGTGTGGATCTAAATTAAATACAAGACAGTGTGGATCTAAATTAAATACAAGACAGTGTGGATCTAAATTAAATACAAGACAGTGTGGATCTAAATTAAATACAAGACAGTGTGGATCTAAATTAAATACAAGACAGTGTGGATCTAAATTAAATACAAGACAGTGTGGATCTAAATTAAATACAAGACAGTGTGAATCTAAATTAAATACAAGACAGTGTGGATCTAAATTAAATACAAGACAGTGTGGATCTAAATTAAATACAAGACAGTGTGGATCTAAATTAAATACAAGACAGTGTGGATCTAAATTAAATACAAGACACTGTGGATCTAAATTAAATACAAGACAGTGTGGATCTAAATTAAATACAAGACAGCGTGGATCTAAATTAAATACAAGACAGTGTGGATCTAAATTAAATACAAGACAGTGTGGATCTAAATTAAATACAAGACAGTGTGGATCTAAATTAAACACAAGACAGCGTGGATCTAAATTAAATACAAGACAGTGTGGATCTAAATTAAATACAAGACAGTGTGGATCTAAATTAAATACAAGACAGTGTGGATCTAAATTAAATACAAGACAGTGTGGATCTAAATTAAATACAAGACAGTGTGGATCTTAAATACAAGACAGTGTGGATCTAAATTAAATACAAGACAGTGTGGATCTAAATTAAATACAAGACAGTGTGGATCTAAATTAAATACAAGACAGTGTGGATCTAAATTAAATACAAGACAGTGTGGATCTAAATTAAATACAAGACAGTGTGGATCTAAATTAAATACAAGACAGTGTGGATCTAAATTAAATACAAGACAGTGTGGATCTAAATTAAATACAAGACAGTGTGGATCTAAATTAAATACAAGACAGTGTGGATCTAAATTAAATACAAGACAGTGTGGATCTAAATTAAATACAAGACAGTGTGGATCTAAATTAAATACAAGACAGTGTAGATCTAAATTAAATACAAGACAGTGTGGATCTAAATTAAATACAAGACAGTGTGGATCTAAATTAAATACAAGACAGTGTGGATCTAAATCAAATACAAGACAGCGTGGATCTAAATTAAATACAAAACAGCGTGGATCTAAATTAAATACAAGACAATGTGGATCTAAATTAAATACAAGACAGTGTGGATCTAAATTAAATACAAGAGTGTGGATCTAAATTAAATACAAGACAGTGTGGATCTAAATTAAATACAAGACAATGTGGATCTAAATTAAATACAAGACAATGTGGATCTAAATTAAATACAAGACAGTGTGGATCTAAATTAAATACAAGACAGTGTGGATCTAAATTAAATACAAGACAGTGTGGATCTAAATTAAATACAAGACAGTGTGGATCTAAATTAAATACAAGACAGTGTGGATCTAAATTAAATACAAGACAGTGTGGATCTAAATTAAATACAAGACAGTGTGGATCTAAATCTAAAGACAGCGTGGATCTAAATTAAATACAAGACAGTGTGGATCTAAATTAAATACAAGACAGTGTGGATCTAAATCTAAAGACAGCGTGGATCTAAATTAAATACAAGACAGTGTGGATCTAAATTAAATACAAGACAGTGTGGATCTAAATTAAATACAAGACAGTGTGGATCTAAATTAAATACAAGACAGTGTGGATCTAAATTAAATACAAGACAGTGTGGATCTAAATTAAATACAAGACAGTGTGGATCTAAATTAAATACAAGACAGCGTGGATCTAAATTAAATACAAGACAGTGTGGATCTAAATTAAATACAAGACAGTGTGGATCTAAATTAAATACAAGACAGTGTGGATCTAAATTAAATACAAGACAGTGTGGATCTAAATTAAATACAAGACAGTGTGGATCTAAATTAAATACAAGACAGCGTGGATCTAAATTAAATACAAGACAGTGTGGATCTAAATTAAATACAAGACAGTGTGGATCTAAATTAAATACAAGACAGTGTGGATCTAAATTAAATACAAGACAGTGTGGATCTAAATTAAATACAAGACAGTGTGGATCTAAATTAAATACAAGACAGTGTGGATCTAAATTAAATACAAGACAGTGTGGATCTAAATTAAATACAAGACAGTGTGGATCTAAATTAAATACAAGACAGTGTGGATCTAAATCTAAAGACAGTGTGGATCTAAATCTAAAGACAGTGTGGATCTAAATTAAATACAAGACAGTGTGGATCTAAATTAAATACAAGACAGTGTGGATCTAAATTAAATACAAGACAGTGTGGATCTAAATTAAATACAAGACAGTGTGGATCTAAATTAAATACAAGACAGTGTGGATCTAAATTAAATACAAGACAGTGTGGATCTAAATTAAATACAAGACAGTGTGGATCTAAATTAAATACAAGACAGTGTGGATCTAAATTAAATACAAGACAGTGTGGATCTAAATTAAATACAAGACAGTGTGGATCTAAATTAAATACAAGACAGTGTGGATCTAAATTAAATACAAGACCGTGTGGATCTAAATTAAATACAAGACAGTGTGGATCTAAATTAAATACAAGACAGTGTGGATCTAAATTAAATACAAGACAGTGTGGATCTAAATTAAATACAAGACAGTGTGGATCTAAATTAAATAAAAGACTGTGTGGATCTAAATTAAATACAAGACAGTGTGGATCTAAATTAAATACAAGACTGTGTGGATCTAAATTAAATACAAGACAGTGTGGATCTAAATTAAATACAAGACAGTGTGGATCTAAATTAAATACAAGACAGTGTGGATCTAAATTAAATACAAGACAGTGTGGATCTAAATTAAATACAAGACAGTGTGGATATAAATTAAATACAAGACAGTGTGGATCTAAATTAAATACAAGACAGTGTGGATCTAAATTAAATACAAGACAGTGTGGATCTAAATTAAATACAAGACAGTGTGGATCTAAATTAAATACAAGACAGTGTGGATCTAAATTAAATACAAGACAGTGTGGATCTAAATTAAATACAAGACAGTGTGGATCTAAATTAAATACAAGACAGTGTGGATCTAAATTACATACAAGACAGCGTGGATCTAAATTAAATACAAGACAGCGTGGATCTAAATTAAATACAAGACAGTGTGGATCTAAATTAAATACAAGACAGTGTGGATCTAAATTAAATACAAGACAGTGTGGATCTAAATTAAATACAAGACAGTGTGGATCTAAATTAAATACAAGACAGTGTGGATCTAAATTAAATACAAGACAGTGTGGATCTAAATTAAATACAAGACAGTGTGGGTCTAAATTAAATACAAGACAGTGTGGATCTAAATTAAATACAAGACAGTGTGGATCTAATCTAAAGACAGTGTGGATCTAAATTAAATACAAGACAGTGTGGATCTAAATCTAAAGACAGTGTGGATCTAAATTAAATACAAGACAGTGTGGATCTAAATTAAATACAAGACAGTATGGATCTAAATTAAATACAAGACAGCGTGGATCTAAATTAAATACAAGACAGTGTGGATCTAAATTAAATACAAGACAGTGTGGATCTAAATTAAATACAAGACAGTGTGGATCTAAATTAAATACAAGACAGTGTGGATCTAAATTAAATACAAGACAGTGTGGATCTAAATTAAATACAAGACAGTGTGGATCTAAATTAAATACAAGACAGTGTGGATCTAAATTAAATACAAGACAGTGTGGATCTAAATTAAATACAAGACAGTGTGGATCTAAATTAAATACAAGACAGTGTGGATCTAAATTAAATACAAGACAGTGTGGATCTAAATTAAATACAAGACAGTGTGGATCTAAATTAAATACAAGACAGTGTGGATCTAAATTAAATACAAGACAGTGTGGATCTAAATTAAATACAAGACAGTGTGGATCTAAATTAAATACAAGACAGTGTGGATCTAAATTAAATACAAGACAGTGTGGATCTAAATTAAATACAAGACAGTGTGGATCTAAATTAAATACAAGACAGTGTGGATCTAAATTAAATACAAGACAGTGTGGATCTAAATTAAATACAAGACAGCGTGGAACTAAATCTAAAGACAGTGTGGATCTAAATTAAATACAAGACAGTGTGGATCTAAATTAAATACAAGACAGTGTGGATCTAAATTAAATACAAGACAGTGTGGATCTAAATTAAATACAAGACAGTGTGGATCTAAATTAAATACAAGACAGTGTGGATCTAAATTAAATACAAGACAGTGTGGATCTAAATTAAATACAAGACAGTGTGGATCTAAATTAAATACAAGACAGTGTGGATCTAAATTAAATACAAGACAGTGTGGATCTAAATTAAATACAAGACAGTGTGGATCTAAATTAAATACAAGACAGTGTGGATCTAAATTAAATACAAGACAGCGTGGAACTAAATCTAAAGACAGTGTGGATCTAAATTAAATACAAGACAGTGTGGATCTAAATTAAATACAAGACAGTGTGGATCTAAATTAAATACAAGACAGTGTGGATCTAAATTAAATACAAGACAGTGTGGATCTAAATTAAATACAAGACAGTGTGGATCTAAATTAAATACAAGACAGTGTGGATCTAAATTAAATACAAGACAGTGTGGATCTAAATTAAATACAAGACAGTGTGGATCTAAATTAAATACAAGACAGTGTGGGTCTTAAATACAAGACAGTGTGGATCTAAATTAAATACAAGACAGTGTGGGTCTTAAATACAAGACAGTGTGGATCTAAATGAAATACAAGACAGTGTGGATCTAAATGAAATACAAGACAGTGTGGATCTAAATTAAATACAAGACAGTGTGGATCTAAATTAAATACAAGACAGTGTGGATCTAAATTAAATACAAGACAGTGTGGATCTAAATTAAATACAAGACAGTGTGGATCTAAATTAAATACAAGACAGTGTGGATCTAAATTAAATACAAGACCGTGTGGATCTAAATTAAATACAAGACAGTGTGGATCTAAATTAAATACAAGACAGTGTGGATCTAAATTAAATACAAGACAGTGTGGATCTAAATTAAATACAAGACAGTGTGGATCTAAATTAAATACAAGACAGTGTGGATCTAAATTACATACAAGACAGCGTGGATCTAAATTAAATACAAGACAGCGTGGATCTAAATCTAAAGACAGTGTGGATCTAAATTAAATACAAGACAGTGTGGGTCTAAATTAAATACAAGACAGTGTGGATCTAAATTAAATACAAGACAGTGTGGATCTAATCTAAAGACAGTGTGGATCTAAATTAAATACAAGACAGTGTGGATCTAAATCTAAAGACAGTGTGGATCTAAATTAAATACAAGACAGTGTGGATCTAAATTAAATACAAGACAGTGTGGATCTAAATTAAATACAAGACAGCGTGGATCTAAATTAAATACAAGACAGTGTAGATCTAAATTAAATACAAGACAGTGTGGATCTAAATTAAATACAAGACAGCGTGGATCTAAATTAAATACAAGACAGTGTAGATCTAAATTAAATACAAGACAGTGTGGATCTAAATTAAATACAAGACAGTGTGGATCTAAATGAAATACAAGACAGTGTGGATCTAAATTAAATACAAGACAGTGTGGATCTAAATCTAAAGACAGTGTGGATCTAAATTAAATACAAGACAGTGTGGATCTAAATTAAATACAAGACAGTGTGGATCTAAATTAAATACAAGACAGCGTGGATCTAAATTAAATACAAGACAGTGTAGATCTAAATTAAATACAAGACAGTGTGGATCTAAATGAAATACAAGACAGTGTGGATCTAAATTAAATACAAGACAGTGTGGATCTAAATTAAATACAAGACAGTGTGGATCTAAATTAAATACAAGACAGTGTGGATCTAAATTAAATACAAGACAGTGTGGATCTAAATTAAATACAAGACAGTGTGGATCTAAATTAAATACAAGACCGTGTGGATCTAAATTAAATACAAGACAGTGTGGATCTAAATTAAATACAAGACAGTGTGGATCTAAATTAAATACAAGACAGTGTGGATCTAAATTAAATACAAGACAGTGTGGATCTAAATTAAATAAAAGACTGTGTGGATCTAAATTAAATACAAGACAGTGTGGATCTAAATTAAAATACAAGACTGTGTGGATCTAAATTAAATACAAGACAGTGTGTATCTAAATTAAATACAAGACAGTGTGGATCTAAATTAAATACAAGACCGTGTGGATCTAAATTAAATACAAGACAGTGTGGATCTAAATTAAATACAAGACAGTGTGGATCTAAATTAAATACAAGACAGTGTGGATCTAAATTAAATACAAGACATTGTGGATCTAAATTAAATACAAGACAGTGTAGATCTAAATTAAATACAAGACAGTGTGGATCTAAATTAAATACAAGACAGTGTGGATCTAAATTAAATACAAGACAGTGTGGATCTAAATTAAATACAAGACAGTGTGGATCTAAATTAAATACAAGACAGTGTGGATCTAAATTAAATACAAGACTGTGGATCTAAATTAAATACAAGACAGTGTGGATCTAAATTACATACAAGACAGCGTGGATCTAAATTAAATACAAGACAGCGTGGATCTAAATCTAAAGACAGTGTGGATCTAAATTAAATACAAGACAGTGTGGGTCTAAATTAAATACAAGACAGTGTGGATCTAAATTAAATACAAGACAGTGTGGATCTAATCTAAAGACAGTGTGGATCTAAATTAAATACAAGACAGTGTGGATCTAAATCTAAAGACAGTGTGGATCTAAATTAAATACAAGACAGTGTGGATCTAAATTAAATACAAGACAGTGTGGATCTAAATTAAATACAAGACAGCGTGGATCTAAATTAAATACAAGACAGTGTGGATCTAAATTAAATACAAGACAGTGTGGATCTAAATTAAATACAAGACAGTGTGGATCTAAATTAAATACAAGACAGTGTGGATCTAAATTAAATACAAGACAGTGTGGATCTAAATTAAATACAAGACAGTGTGGATCTAAATTAAATACAAGACAGTGTGGATCTAAATTAAATACAAGACAGTGTGGATCTAAATTAAATACAAGACAGTGTGGATCTAAATTAAATACAAGACAGTGTGGATCTAAATTAAATACAAGACAGTGTGGGTCTAAATTAAATACAAGACAGTGTGGATCTAAATTAAATACAAGACAGCGTGGATCTAAATTAAATACAAGACAGTGTGGATCTAAATTAAATACAAGACAGTGTGGATCTAAATTAAATACAAGACAGTGTGGATCTAAATTAAATACAAGACAGTGTGGATCTAAATTAAATACAAGACAGTGTGGATCTAAATCTAAAGACAGTGTGGATCTAAATCTAAAGACAGTGTGGATCTAAATTAAATACAAGACAGTGTGGATCTAAATCTAAAGACAGTGTGGATCTAAATTAAATACAAGACAGCGTGGATCTAAATTAAATACAAGACAGTGTGGATCTAAATTAAATACAAGACAGTGTGGATCTAAATTAAATACAAGACAGTGTGGATCTAAATTAAATACAAGACAGTGTGGATCTAAATTAAATACAAGACAGCGTGGATCTAAATTAAATACAAGACAGTGTGGATCTAAATTACATACAACACAGCGTGGATCTAAATCTAAAGACAGTGTGGATCTAAATTAAATACAAGACAGTGTGGGTCTAAATTAAATACAAGACAGTGTGGATCTAAATTAAATACAAGACAGTGTGGATCTAATCTAAAGACAGTGTGGATCTAAATTAAATACAAGACAGTGTGGATCTAAATTACATACAAGACAGTGTGGATCTAAATTAAATACAAGACAGTGTGGATCTAAATTAAATACAAGACAGTGTGGATCTAAATTAAATACAAGACAGTGTGGATCTAAATTACATACAAGACAGCGTGAATCTAAATTAAATACAACACAGCGTGGATCTAAATCTAAAGACAGTGTGGATCTAAATTAAATACAAGACAGTGTGGGTCTAAATTAAATACAAGACAGTGTGGATCTAAATTAAATACAAGACAGTGTGGATCTAATCTAAAGACAGTGTGGATCTAAATTAAATACAAGACAGTGTGGATCTAAATCTAAAGACAGTGTGGATCTAAATTAAATACAAGACAGTGTGGATCTAAATTAAATACAAGACAGTGTGGATCTAAATTAAATACAAGACAGCGTGGATCTAAATTAAATACAAGACAGTGTGGATCTAAATTAAATACAAGACAGTGTGGATCTAAATTAAATACAAGACAGTGTGGATCTAAATTAAATACAAGACAGCGTGGATCTAAATTAAATACAAGACAGTGTGGATCTAAATTAAATACAAGACAGTGTGGATCTAAATTAAATACAAGACAGTGTGGATCTAAATTAAATACAAGACAGTGTGGATCTAAATTAAATACAAGACAGTGTGGATCTAAATTAAATACAAGACAGTGTGGATCTAAATTAAATACAAGACAGTGTGGATCTAAATTAAATACAAGACAGTGTGGATCTAAATTAAATACAAGACAGTGTGGATCTAAATTAAATACAAGACAGTGTGGATCTAAATTAAATACAAGACAGTGTGGATCTAAATTAAATACAAGACAGTGTGGATCTAACTTAAATACAAGACAGTGTGGATCTAAATTAAATACAAGACAGTGTGGATCTAAATTAAATACAAGACAGTGTGGATCTAAATTAAATACAAGACAGTGTGGATCTAAATTAAATACAAGACAGTGTGGATCTAAATTAAATACAAGACAGTGTGGATCTAAATTAAATACAAGACAGTGTGGATCTAATCTAAAGACAGTGTGGATCTAAATTAAATACAAGACAGTGTGGATCTAAATCTAAAGACAGTGTGGATCTAAATTAAATACAAGACAGTGTGGATCTAAATTAAATACAAGACAGTGTGGATCTAAATTAAATACAAGACAGCGAGGATCTAAATTAAATACAAGACAGTGTGGATCTAAATTAAATACAAGACAGCGTGGATCTAAATTAAATACAAGACAGTGTGGATCTAAATTAAATACAAGACAGCGTGGATCTAAATTAAATACAAGACAGTGTGGATCTAAATTAAATACAAGACAGTGTGGATCTAAATTAAATACAAGACAGTGTGGATCTAAATTAAATACAAGACAGTGTGGATCTAAATTAAATACAAGACAGTGTGGATCTAAATTAAATACAAGACAGTGTGGATCTAAATTAAATACAAGACAGTGTGGATCTAAATTAAATACAAGACAGTGTGGATCTAAATTAAATACAAGACAGTGTGGATCTAAATTAAATACAAGACAGTGTGGATCTAAATTAAATACAAGACAGTGTGGATCTAACTTAAATACAAGACAGTGTGGATCTAAATTAAATACAAGACAGTGTGGATCTAAATTAAATACAAGACAGTGTGGATCTAAATTAAATACAAGACAGTGTGGATCTAAATTAAATACAAGACAGTGTGGATCTAAATTAAATACAAGACAGTGTGGATCTAAATTAAATACAAGACAGTGTGGATCTAAATTAAATACAAGACAGTGTGGATCTAAATTAAATACAAGACAGTGTGGATCTAAATTAAATACAAGACAGTGTGGATCTAAATTAAATACAAGACAGTGTGGATCTAAATTAAATACAAGACAGTGTGGATCTAAATTAAATACAAGACAGTGTGGATCTAAATTAAATACAAGACAGTGTGGATCTAAATTAAATACAAGACAGTGTGGATCTAAATTAAATACAAGACAGTGTGGATCTAAATTAAATACAAGACAGTGTGGATCTAAATTAAATACAAGACAGTGTGGATCTAAATTAAATACAAGACAGTGTGGATCTAAATTAAATACAAGACAGTGTGGATCTAACTTAAATACAAGACAGTGTGGATCTAAATTAAATACAAGACAGTGTGGATCTAAATTAAATACAAGACAGTGTGGATCTAAATTAAATACAAGACAGTGTGGATCTAAATTAAATACAAGACAGTGTGGATCTAAATTAAATACAAGACAGTGTGGATCTAAATTAAATACAAGACAGTGTGGATCTAAATTAAATACAAGACAGCGTGGATCTAAATTAAATACAAGACAGTGTGGATCTAAATTAAATACAAGACAGTGTGGATCTAAATTAAATACAAGACAGCGTGGATCTAAATTAAATACAAGACAGTGTGGATCTAAATTAAATACAAGACAGTGTGGATCTAAATTAAATACAAGACAGTGTGGATCTAAATTAAATACAAGACAGTGTGGATCTAAATTAAATACAAGACAGTGTGGATCTAAATTAAATACAAGACAGCGTGGATCTAAATTAAATACAAGACAGTGTGGATCTAAATTAAATACAAGACAGTGTGGATCTAAATTAAATACAAGACAGTGTGGATCTAAATTAAATACAAGACAGTGTGGATCTAAATTAAATACAAGACAGTGTGGATCTAAATTAAATACAAGACAGTGTGGATCTAAATTAAATACAAGACAGTGTGGATCTAAATTAAATACAAGACAGTGTGGATCTAAATTAAATACAAGACAGTGTGGATCTAAATCTAAAGACAGTGTGGATCTAAATCTAAAGACAGTGTGGATCTAAATTAAATACAAGACAGTGTGGATCTAAATTAAATACAAGACAGTGTGGATCTAAATTAAATACAAGACAGTGTGGATCTAAATTAAATACAAGACAGTGTGGATCTAAATTAAATACAAGACAGTGTGGATCTAAATTAAATACAAGACAGTGTGGATCTAAATTAAATACAAGACAGTGTGGATCTAAATTAAATACAAGACAGTGTGGATCTAAATTAAATACAAGACAGTGTGGATCTAAATTAAATACAAGACAGTGTGGATCTAAATTAAATACAAGACAGTGTGGATCTAAATTAAATACAAGACCGTGTGGATCTAAATTAAATACAAGACAGTGTGGATCTAAATTAAATACAAGACAGTGTGGATCTAAATTAAATACAAGACAGTGTGGATCTAAATTAAATACAAGACAGTGTGGATCTAAATTAAATAAAAGACTGTGTGGATCTAAATTAAATACAAGACAGTGTGGATCTAAATTAAATACAAGACTGTGTGGATCTAAATTAAATACAAGACAGTGTGGATCTAAATTAAATACAAGACAGTGTGGATCTAAATTAAATACAAGACAGTGTGGATCTAAATTAAATACAAGACAGTGTGGATCTAAATTAAATACAAGACAGTGTGGATCTAAATTAAATACAAGACAGTGTGGATCTAAATTAAATACAAGACAGTGTGGATCTAAATTAAATACAAGACAGTGTGGATCTAAATTAAATACAAGACAGTGTGGATCTAAATTAAATACAAGACAGTGTGGATCTAAATTAAATACAAGACAGTGTGGATCTAAATTAAATACAAGACAGTGTGGATCTAAATTACATACAAGACAGCGTGGATCTAAATTAAATACAAGACAGCGTGGATCTAAATTAAATACAAGACAGTGTGGATCTAAATTAAATACAAGACAGTGTGGATCTAAATTAAATACAAGACAGTGTGGATCTAAATTAAATACAAGACAGTGTGGATCTAAATTAAATACAAGACAGTGTGGATCTAAATTAAATACAAGACAGTGTGGATCTAAATTAAATACAAGACAGTGTGGGTCTAAATTAAATACAAGACAGTGTGGATCTAAATTAAATACAAGACAGTGTGGATCTAATCTAAAGACAGTGTGGATCTAAATTAAATACAAGACAGTGTGGATCTAAATCTAAAGACAGTGTGGATCTAAATTAAATACAAGACAGTGTGGATCTAAATTAAATACAAGACAGTATGGATCTAAATTAAATACAAGACAGCGTGGATCTAAATTAAATACAAGACAGTGTGGATCTAAATTAAATACAAGACAGTGTGGATCTAAATTAAATACAAGACAGTGTGGATCTAAATTAAATACAAGACAGTGTGGATCTAAATTAAATACAAGACAGTGTGGATCTAAATTAAATACAAGACAGTGTGGATCTAAATTAAATACAAGACAGTGTGGATCTAAATTAAATACAAGACAGTGTGGATCTAAATTAAATACAAGACAGTGTGGATCTAAATTAAATACAAGACAGTGTGGATCTAAATTAAATACAAGACAGTGTGGATCTAAATTAAATACAAGACAGTGTGGATCTAAATTAAATACAAGACAGTGTGGATCTAAATTAAATACAAGACAGTGTGGATCTAAATTAAATACAAGACAGTGTGGATCTAAATTAAATACAAGACAGTGTGGATCTAAATTAAATACAAGACAGTGTGGATCTAAATTAAATACAAGACAGTGTGGATCTAAATTAAATACAAGACAGTGTGGATCTAAATTAAATACAAGACAGCGTGGAACTAAATCTAAAGACAGTGTGGATCTAAATTAAATACAAGACAGTGTGGATCTAAATTAAATACAAGACAGTGTGGATCTAAATTAAATACAAGACAGTGTGGATCTAAATTAAATACAAGACAGTGTGGATCTAAATTAAATACAAGACAGTGTGGATCTAAATTAAATACAAGACAGTGTGGATCTAAATTAAATACAAGACAGTGTGGATCTAAATTAAATACAAGACAGTGTGGATCTAAATTAAATACAAGACAGTGTGGATCTAAATTAAATACAAGACAGTGTGGATCTAAATTAAATACAAGACAGTGTGGATCTAAATTAAATACAAGACAGCGTGGAACTAAATCTAAAGACAGTGTGGATCTAAATTAAATACAAGACAGTGTGGATCTAAATTAAATACAAGACAGTGTGGATCTAAATTAAATACAAGACAGTGTGGATCTAAATTAAATACAAGACAGTGTGGATCTAAATTAAATACAAGACAGTGTGGATCTAAATTAAATACAAGACAGTGTGGATCTAAATTAAATACAAGACAGTGTGGATCTAAATTAAATACAAGACAGTGTGGATCTTAAATACAAGACAGTGTGGATCTAAATTAAATACAAGACAGTGTGGATCTAAATGAAATACAAGACAGTGTGGGTCTTAAATACAAGACAGTGTGGATCTAAATGAAATACAAGACAGTGTGGATCTAAATTAAATACAAGACAGTGTGGATCTAAATTAAATACAAGACAGTGTGGATCTAAATTAAATACAAGACAGTGTGGATCTAAATTAAATACAAGACAGTGTGGATCTAAATTAAATACAAGACAGTGTGGATCTAAATTAAATACAAGACAGTGTGGATCTAAATTAAATACAAGACCGTGTGGATCTAAATTAAATACAAGACAGTGTGGATCTAAATTAAATACAAGACAGTGTGGATCTAAATTAAATACAAGACAGTGTGGATCTAAATTAAATACAAGACAGTGTGGATCTAAATTAAATACAAGACAGTGTGGATCTAAATTACATACAAGACAGCGTGGATCTAAATTAAATACAAGACAGCGTGGATCTAAATCTAAAGACAGTGTGGATCTAAATTAAATACAAGACAGTGTGGGTCTAAATTAAATACAAGACAGTGTGGATCTAAATTAAATACAAGACAGTGTGGATCTAATCTAAAGACAGTGTGGATCTAAATTAAATACAAGACAGTGTGGATCTAAATCTAAAGACAGTGTGGATCTAAATTAAATACAAGACAGTGTGGATCTAAATTAAATACAAGACAGTGTGGATCTAAATTAAATACAAGACAGCGTGGATCTAAATTAAATACAAGACAGTGTAGATCTAAATTAAATACAAGACAGTGTGGATCTAAATTAAATACAAGACAGCGTGGATCTAAATTAAATACAAGACAGTGTAGATCTAAATTAAATACAAGACAGTGTGGATCTAAATTAAATACAAGACAGTGTGGATCTAAATGAAATACAAGACAGTGTGGATCTAAATTAAATACAAGACAGTGTGGATCTAAATCTAAAGACAGTGTGGATCTAAATTAAATACAAGACAGTGTGGATCTAAATTAAATACAAGACAGTGTGGATCTAAATTAAATACAAGACAGCGTGGATCTAAATTAAATACAAGACAGTGTAGATCTAAATTAAATACAAGACAGTGTGGATCTAAATTAAATACAAGACAGTGTGGATCTAAATTAAATACAAGACAGTGTGGATCTAAATTAAATACAAGACAGTGTGGATCTAAATTAAATACAAGACAGTGTGGATCTAAATTAAATACAAGACAGTGTGGATCTAAATTAAATACAAGACAGTGTGGATCTAAATTAAATACAAGACAGTGTGGATCTAAATTAAATACAAGACCGTGTGGATCTAAATTAAATACAAGACAGTGTGGATCTAAATTAAATACAAGACAGTGTGGATCTAAATTAAATACAAGACAGTGTGGATCTAAATTAAATACAAGACAGTGTGGATCTAAATTAAATAAAAGACTGTGTGGATCTAAATTAAATACAAGACAGTGTGGATCTAAATTAAAATACAAGACTGTGTGGATCTAAATTAAATACAAGACAGTGTGGATCTAAATTAAATACAAGACAGTGTGGATCTAAATTAAATACAAGACCGTGTGGATCTAAATTAAATACAAGACAGTGTGGATCTAAATTAAATACAAGACAGTGTGGATCTAAATTAAATACAAGACAGTGTGGATCTAAATTAAATACAAGACATTGTGGATCTAAATTAAATACAAGACAGTGTAGATCTAAATTAAATACAAGACAGTGTGGATCTAAATTAAATACAAGACAGTGTGGATCTAAATTAAATACAAGACAGTGTGGATCTAAATTAAATACAAGACAGTGTGGATCTAAATTAAATACAAGACAGTGTGGATCTAAATTAAATACAAGACAGTGTGGATCTAAATTAAATACAAGACAGTGTGGATCTAAATTAAATACAAGACAGTGTGGATCTAAATTAAATACAAGACAGTGTGGATCTAAATTAAATACAAGACCGTGTGGATCTAAATTAAATACAAGACAGTGTGGATCTAAATTAAATACAAGACAGTGTGGATCTAAATTAAATACAAGACAGTGTGGATCTAAATTAAATACAAGACAGTGTGGATCTAAATTAAATAAAAGACTGTGTGGATCTAAATTAAATACAAGACAGTGTGGATCTAAATTAAATACAAGACTGTGTGGATCTAAATTAAATACAAGACAGTGTGGATCTAAATTAAATACAAGACAGTGTGGATCTAAATTAAATACAAGACCGTGTGGATCTAAATTAAATACAAGACAGTGTGGATCTAAATTAAATACAAGACAGTGTGGATCTAAATTAAATACAAGACAGTGTGGATCTAAATTAAATACAAGACAGTGTGGATCTAAATTAAATACAAGACAGTGTGGATCTAAATTAAATACAAGACAGTGTGGATCTAAATTAAATACAAGACAGTGTGGATCTAAATTAAATACAAGACAGTGTGGATCTAAATTAAATACAAGACAGTGTGGATCTAAATTAAATACAAGACAGTGTGGATCTAAATTAAATACAAGACAGTGTGGATCTAACTTAAATACAAGACAGTGTGGATCTAAATTAAATACAAGACAGTGTGGATCTAAATTAAATACAAGACAGTGTGGATCTAAATTAAATACAAGACAGTGTGGATCTAAATTAAATACAAGACAGTGTGGATCTAAATTAAATACAAGACAGTGTGGATCTAAATTAAATACAAGACAGTGTGGATCTAAATTAAATACAAGACAGTGTGGATCTAAATTAAATACAAGACAGTGTGGATCTAAATTAAATACAAGACAGTGTGGATCTAAATTAAATACAAGACAGTGTGGATCTAAATTAAATACAAGACAGTGTGGATCTAAATTAAATACAAGACAGTGTGGATCTAAATTAAATACAAGACAGTGTGGATCTAAATTAAATACAAGACAGTGTGGATCTAAATTAAATACAAGACAGTGTGGATCTAAATTAAATACAAGACAGTGTGGATCTAAATTTTGTCCAAATTTTTTGGTTTTTAGAACGTTGTGCTGGAATAATTTATAGACACCAAACAACAGTTAACATGACAGTTACAAAAGGGTTTAAGGGCTTAAGCTCTTAAACCCAAAAAGCTCTATAATATAAACCCCTTTCGTTAGCGCGGACGGACGAACAAGCTGATTCCAGTATACCTCATGCCTTCGTTATGCGTGTGTGGGGGGGGGTAAATACATAACAACTGGTTAACTGGGCGGGTATTAATTATTTATAGCTTGAGACATTTATGGGCTGAATAGCTCACATTTAGTTTAATAGTTTAAAGATCCATAATCCGAATAAACGCTCGCAAATTACAATTTCCTGGGCTTCGGGGGTAAATAATATGTGATCGAGTCGAGGAATCCACCATCAAAGCTCAGAGTGATCAGATATCGATTTAAAAAATCTATTATATTTCACCACCGATAAATTTTAGTCGACGAGAAGACGGTCTCGGACCAATTTGCGGATGAAGATGGATAACTCTAAATTAAATTAGCTTTTTTGTGTTTCAGATATTTCACAAACCGGCAAAATTTCGTTGAACAAAATGTTGATCAATAACAGGTTTTGGGAAATTTTATGCTAAAGTAGGAATCGGATGATATGGGGGAACATCGAATCGAATTAAGTACCTTTAAATAAATGCTACAATCTACGATGTATAACTATGCGGCTATTTCCACTCCAGACAAATTGAACCCAGACTGACCCAGTTCGGAGTCAGTGCATGTAAGGTATATATATAGTTTTATATATTCACTGACCTTCAATTGGGCATAAACCGATCATTTACAGTACACAATTATCAATTGGGCATAAACCGATCATTTACAGTACACAATTATCAATCTTAGTAATAGCTGTGCTTTGTATTTCCAGTATAATGTATGCATTTATGTCAATAAATCATCTCTCTCATTCACTGTGGTATTGGAGAGGTCTCAGAGAGGATTAGATCTAAGGGCGTCACACATCAACTGTCTTAATTCTGTGACTAAGTTAATCCATGCCGTCATTTCTGACCTTTGCTGAACGCGTTTTACTCCACCGAGATGACATGCCAGGTTGCCAACGTACTGCATCGGTGCAATAAGTGTGTGAACTGGTTAACGTCATTGCACGAGTTTGTTGTGACGCGATAGTAAAACAAGTGTTATCTCGAGACACGACAAACGCGTGCAATGACGTTAACCAGTTCACACACTGAGGTGACATTTTCTGTTAAAGTTGACGTATTCAATGACGTTGATGGCTATTCGGTTTGAAATGTTCAAGGACATACAAACTGTTCTATTGAACGGGAACATGTTTCTATTCCGAAGGTTCGCTATTCCGAAGGTTCACTATTCCGAAGGTTCACTACTCCGAAGGTTCGCTATTCCGAAGGTTCTCTATTCCGAAGGTTCGCTATTCCGAAGATTTTTTTTTTTTTAAGTTAATTCTATATTCAAGTATTGAGAGGGTTCTTTATCACGAAAACTCTTTTTTATGAAGGAAATAACTTAAAACATTGAAACAATAAATGTTATTTTTTATTTTTTCGCGGGTTTTCTTGAGATTTAATGTCATTACGTATGACGTTATTTTCCAATACATATTCACGCCAGGCAGCCCACACAATTGCTCTTTCCATGCGATTTATTGTCATCGCGTATGGCGTTATATCTCAATAATCTTACAGGCAACAATACGCCAGCTAAAGGCGGGATTAAAACAGCGGGATTATAACTCTTAATGAATACTGCTAAGCAGAATGTCGTTGAATAGACGGGTATGAGTTGAACCTAACTGCAATTGTGAATTTGTATTGAATTGTAAGGCCCACTTAATTTTCGAGTCATCGGCTATTTTTTATAGTGCCTTGATATGAACACAATCTGTGCCATAAAATATGATTAAAACACTATATATAGTTCATCACCATTCCAAACGTATGTATCAGAAGATGCCCCTAGAGAAATAGAAAACATCTTAAATCATAAAAAGATTCCCCCGTTATATGTCATGCATGGCTCTCAGAATGCAACAGAATTCAACCTAATGTATTTTCAATTCAAGGGGAATAACATTATCTTTAAAATATAGAGTTACCCCCTCCGGGTAGGGTTCTCTATTCCGAAGGTTCATTATTCCGAAGGTTCGCTATTCCGAAAGGGCATTATTCCGAAGGTTCCCTATTCCGACGGTTCATTATTCCGAAGGTTCGCTATTCCGAAGGTTTTCTATTCTGGGCGTATTTAACCAGAAATGAATCAAAATTTGCACCCCACCACAAAAACCACACGAGGAATGAAAAATACGATTACGCTAGTATTCATATATAGTACATTTATACATCCACTTCTAATTCCCAAATTGTCATAGATATCGGTTATTAATAGCAAGAACAGAGTATCAGTTTATCGTTCATTATGGAAAGTTAAAAACACGATGACTGAAATAAACTACATGTAAGAGATATAGTTTTTCCGAACTGGCAATCTGTATTTGAAGAAAAAACATCAACATTCAAGGCCCACTTAATTTTCGAACCCCCTGATCACATATATAAAATATATGCCACTATATATACCATTGAAATATGAAGCTCTCTAACACTGTATTATCAGCTTATCCGGTGTAATAAACTGTGAACATGTTGTTTTTGTTGAGTTAATGCAGGGTTAACGACTTGTTTTTGTGCTTAAGGTTCATCTGGTTTTGTTGCGCAAAGTAAAGTGTATTATTTTAAATGGAGGGAGGTAACTCTATATTTTAAAGATAATGTTATTCCCCTTCAATTGAAAATACATTAGGTTGAATTATGTTGCATTCTGAGAGCCATGACATATAACGGGGGAATCTTTTTATGATTTAAGATGTTTTCTATGGAATATTGATATGAAGTATTCATTTGAGTTTGGCAATTGACTTTCACAGTCAAGGCATTTCGAAATCCATTCTCCACTTAGCGCCGCTAATAATTTAATACAAATACCGAAATGTATTATAAGGGCAAAACTCCCGATGATATTCGTAAATCTATCACAGAAGAGGCTCATTGTCGGTACGTCGTGTTCATTCAACGGTCGGAGACGCAATGGGGTACTGCCTCTCCATTAAGTTGACAATGGGTTAAGATGTCACGTCATCCCTGCCGCCAATGAGCGAGTGAATATGACCGAACACATGCCGTACGACTCAGGTATCTTGATCCAATTTCTGGTTAATCCATACTGATAAGATGTGACACATCAAATAAATGGACTCGGTCATGTTTTAAGTCAGATAATAGCTTTAAACTGTACATTATTTCAGCGAATGGAACGATCTCGGCCTACGGCCTCGATCGATCCATTCCCTGAAATAATGTACAGTTTTCAGCTATTATCCTATACAAATCGCACGGGCGCTTCAAAGTGGGACCAGTCCGTGTTGTTTCGGACATATGTATTCACATTCAACGGCGATCAGTTCATGTTAATCGCGTTGTTTGGCGTGGCTAACCGGCTATTGTGTCCAATCGCGGCCAGCGCACGGATTGTACATTGTGGTCAAAACACGCTCAGTGACACATTTCCAGTTGATTGCATTGTGTGGGATCAACTTGTGTTCTAAGTCGGCCAGAGCACACGAATAGTTCTTTACCTGAGTAAATCTCGTCTTCGAATCGATTGATTCTGGCAAAGAAAAATTCTTGTGCTCTATCCCTTAATTAGGGACGAATACGTGACCAAAGGGGAGCGAAGGTGACCATTTATTGGGGTCATATATAGAGTAACTATACTGTACCTCCAAGAAAACACCCTTGCCACGTCTTTCCATATTCACGTTTTACTTTCTCCTGCAAGATGGGAAAACGAAATGATGTCAATTAAGAATGGTAACAATGAAAGTGCCCATGATACTGTAGCTCAGTTGGGTAATGTCATGAATTATAGTCAATAGGGCGATACGGAATGCTTGGAGATGGGGTAATGTCATGAATTATGGTCAATGGTGCGATACGGAATGCTTGGAGGTGGGGTAATGTCATGAATTACAGTAAATGATGCTATACGAAATGCTTGGAGAGGGGGTAATGTCATGAATTACAGTCAATGGTGCGATCGATGAGGAATGCTCGGAGATGGGGTAATGTCACGAATTACAGTCAATGGGCGATACGGAATGCTTGGAGATGGGGTAATGTCATGAATTACAGTCAATGGTGCCATACGGAATGCTTGTAGATGGGGTAATGTCATGAATTACAGTAAATGATGCGATACGGAATGCTTGGAGAGGGGGTAATGTCATGAATTAGTCAATGTGGCGATACGGAATGCTTGGAGATGGGGTAATGTCATGAATTACAGTCAATGGGGCGATACGGAATGCTTGGAGATGGGGTAATGTCATGAATTACAGTAAATGATGCGATACGGAATGCTTGGAGATGGGGCAGTGTCATGAATTACAGTCAATGAGGCGATACGGAATGCTTGGAGAGGGGGTAATGTCATGAATTACAGTCAATGGGGCGATACGGAATGCTTGGAGATGGGGTAATGTCATTAATTACAGTCAATGGGGCGATACGGAATGCTTGGAGATGGGGTAATGTTATGAATTACAGTCAGTGGGGCGATACGGAATGCTTGGAGATGGGGTCATGTCATGAATTACGGTAAATGATGCGATACGGAGTGCTTGGAGATGGGGTAATGTCATGAATTACAGTCAATGGGGCGATACGGAATGCTTGGAGATGGGGTAATGTCATGAATTACAGTAAATCAGTTCTATCTGATGTTATTGATAAACTACTTCACAAAAACAAGTCCTCGCCACTCCCTCAGTATACGTCATCGGTCGATCTTGCCAATATATTTGCGAAGTTCATTGTAAACAAAATCGAGAGCATCCGATGCAATATGGTTAGCAACAATGAAACACTCAGCTGGGAATTTCTTCAGACCAGTGGTTCATCAAGGGACTGAAAAAGCTGACGTGTTTCAAGCCACTCACATCTGATCAGCTGTCAGAAATTATATCGAAATCTCCATCAAAACAGTGCCCTCTCGACATTATACCAACATATTCAAAGTTATTGAAGACATGTAAGGCAGCACTAGCACCCGTGTTGATGAATATTGTAAACAGTTCTTTGGATAGTGGCATTTTCCCATCCACCATGAAACATGCCTTAGTAACGCCGCTACTGACGAAACCATGGCTTGGTGTCGAGGTCCTAAGTAACTACCGACCGGTTTCAAACCTCTTTTATTTCAAAGCTGATACAGAGGGTTGTTTCCAAACAACTTCGCGAATACTTGTCGTCCACTGGTTTGTCGGAAGTGTTTCAATCTGCATATCGTCCAAATAGCAGCACGGAGACTGCACTTCTTCGAGTCCAAAATGACTTGCTTATGTCAATGGATCAAAGGGAAGTGTCATGCTTGGTGTTGTTGGATCTCAGTGCCGCCTTCGACACCATCGACCACGCTGTGCTATTGGAGATACTTGAAAACATACTCGGTGTGACGGGTGTAGCCTTAGATTGGTTTAGGTCATATCTGAACGGCCGTACATTGAGTGGCACAGTGAACAACGGTCACTCGGATGTTTTTGCACTTAAGTACGGTGTGCCACAGGGGTCAGTGCTCGGACCCATGCTCTATGTGATCAACGTCCTACCGCTGGGGGACATAATCCGTCATCATGGACTGAATTTTCACTTTTACGCGGATGATTCCCAACTCTACGTTCATTTCAACCCTGGTCTTCGGCCCACATTGCGTAAAGTGAAGAAATAGCCGCAGTTTATGTTGTATATTTGTATTGTGTTGTATATGTTTTATGTGTATATTGTTAAGTCCGAGAGCACATTTGTGGAGTCGTGACTATAAACCTTATTATTATATTATTATTAAATGATGCGATACGGAATGCTTGGAGATGGGGTAATGTTATGAATTACAGTCAATGGGGCGATACGGAATTCAAAATGTTTAACCCTTTCTTTTCTAAATGGATTCTCCCACCAAATAAAAAAGTGTACATCGCAATGGGCTATTATTTATTTGCAGTAGTGTAGTAAGTGTACGGTTAATATAAGCAGACGACAGCTAATAAAAGTATAGAGTTCTATTTATTGATGGAAATGTTTAGGTAATAAGTTCAACAAACGAGCTATATGGGACAACTACCCGTCAATGGTGCTTTAGTATAGAAAAGGTTAAAATGCTACTGTATATACACTAAATCCGGCCATCTCCTTTTATACTCAACAGAATATATGCAAAATACACCCATGTGCACTATGAACGATGCAAATTTGTTGTTCTACTGGTTAACACTCTGCATTCGTCTTTAAACGGGTACAACTCGAGTTATACAAATGAACATCAATATTATTTGTCATTATAATTCCCTCCCTAATTATGGAAATGGACTATTTGAAGATTGAATATGTGAATTTTAAGCCATTTCATATATAGGTTTGAACTCACCACAATCTCTTTGAAGACATTTGTCCTGTACTTGATGTTTAGACCTTTGCATGTGAATCTCAGGAAATCATATCCAGCCTCGGCGAATCTCTGTGATAAGACGATAATCTGGTGATGGTTCATGTCTCCACCAGCGCCGTGCGTGAATATGACGCCATGTCTAGCTTCACTATTACGGCGAGACGTCAGTATGGCATCGATGTGTTTGTCCTTGTATGGAATTTTAAGGTTGCTGGAAGAATAGAAAGTTGTGATTCGCGTATATTCTTAACCCTTTCTTCACTAATAGGATTATCCCACTTAGTTATAATATTATATGTTGGACTATGGTATATAATCCAGTTTGAGGGATGTTCGGGATCCAACGAGCAGACGGCATACTAAATGAAAGTGTCCATGACACTGTAGCTCAACTTTGCGAAGAAGTTAAAAATTTTGTGATGAACAATAAATGGAATGTTGAATTGAATTTTGAAATACAAGAACTTTGTTCGAAACGATTGAAAGAAACGAACTTGATTTTTGAAATATGAATGAAATTTAACACATTTTTAACTATCATGAAAAACAAGCATGGGAAAATAAACTGCTAATGTGTGCAACATGGTCAGGTTATTCTTCATTCGGAGAAAACAGTTCAGTAGTTGACAATTGCAAAGGTGTCATTATTAGTATTATACTTTATTGCACACACAATGGCTTATTTGTGCGAAATACAGAACAATTCAAAACGTTCAATAAAAGATTTTATCACATAATTTGGCCATAAAAGCAGTTTCATAATTATCGGTAATAGACACGTTTAATATCAGCGCGTGCGATGACGTCACGGCGTTCTTCAGATAACTTGCGATCGCTGTAGTTTATGATTGTTGTTTTCGATGAATATTTCGCGTTGCTTCGGGTTTATTTGATCATGTGATAAAAGGTATCTCACACTCGTCCTATTTTATACGTAATTTATCAACCTCGTCCTCTAAATTCTATTTGAGCCTCGGTAAACCTCGGCTCAAATCGAATTTAGTGAACTCGGTTGATAAATTCCGTATAAAATAGGAACTCATGTGAGATCCTCTATGTGTATTGTTCTTAAACAATACAAATCGATTAGGTCAACAACGTCATTGGCGACGTCAACTTTAACAGAACATTTATTCACTGAATTATGAAGTGTAGCCTACATTAATACACGTTTATTCAATTAAATAAAACAATATCAAATGTTAGTACATTGCAATCCACAATCTTCAGAGTGTGCAATAAACATAAAACAATAGCTTTGTGAGCATGTTAACGTTATATTGCACTCGTGTGTGATGCTGCGAGGTAAAACTCAACCTCCGGTTCTCGTTTTACCATCGCGTCACAACAAACTCGTGCAATAACGTTAACATGTTCACACACTTGTGTCGTTATATCTATTTATCACATAATTTGCCCATAAAAGCAGTTTCATAATTATCGGTAATAGACACGTTTAATATCAGCGCGTGCGATGACGTCACGGCGTTCTTCAGATAACTTGCGATCGCTGTAGTTTATGATTGTTGTTTTCGATGAATATTTCGCGTTGCTTCGGGTTTATTTGATCATGTGATAAAAGGTATCTCACACTCGTCCTATTTTATACGTAATTTATCAACCTCGTCCTCTAAATTCTATTTGAGCCTCGGTAAACCTCGGCTCAAATCGAATTTAGTGAACTCGGTTGATAAATTCCGTATAAAATAGGAACTCATGTGAGATCCTCTATGTGTATTGTTCTTAAACAATACAAATCGATTAGGTCAACAACGTCATTGGCGACGTCAACTTTAACAGAACATTTATTCACTGAATTATGAAGTGTAGCCTACATTAATACACGTTTATTCAATTAAATAAAACAATATCAAATGTTAGTACATTGCAATCCACAATCTTCAGAGTGTGCAATAAACATAAAACAATAGCTTTGTGAGCATGTTAACGTTATATTGCACTCGTGTGTGATGCTGCGAGGTAAAACTCAACCTCCGGTTCTCGTTTTACCATCGCGTCACAACAAACTCGTGCAATAACGTTAACATGTTCACACACTTGTGTCGTTATATCTATTTATCACATAATTTGCCCATTAAAGCAGTTTCATAATTATCGATAAGAGACACGTTTAATATCAGCGCGTGCGATGACGTCACATCGTTCTTCAAATGACTTGTGATTGCTGCGGTTTTTATCGTTGTTTTCGATGGATATTCCGCACTGCTTCGCGTTTATTTGATCATGTGATAAAAAGTATCTCACACTCGTCCTATGTTATACGTAATTTATCAACCTCGTCCACTAAATTCTATTTGAGCCTCGGTAAACCTCGGCTCAAATCGAATTTAGTGAACTCGGTTGATAAATTCCGTATAAAATAGAAACTCATGTGAGATCCTCTATTTATCACATAATTTGGCCATAAAAGCAGTTTCATAATTATCGGTAATAGACACGTTTAATATCAGCGCGTGCAATGACGTCACGGCGTTCTTCAAATAACTTGCGATCGCTGTAGTTTATGATTGTTGTTTTCGATGAATATTTCGCGTTGCTTCGGGTTTATTTGATCATGTGATAAAAGGTATCTCACACTCGTCCTATTTTATACGTAATTTATCAACCTCGTCCTCTAAATTCTATTTGAGCCTCGGTAAACCTCGGCTCAAATCAAATTTAGTGAACTCGGTTGATAAATTCCGTATAAAATAGAAACTCATGTGAGATCCTCTATTTATTTTGTTATTATGTCGCTTATGATATATATGTGCGTTATATTCAATTGTGCAACTGTCATACATTGGTGTATTGCAATACGAAATGTCACTAACTCGCTGCCATATTGGATCCAACAGCCTGTTCCGTGGTTTTATAACTACATGTCAAAGTTCTGGAGTAGCATTTCCATATATGGAGTATAGAATTATTCATGAATTCCATAGATGGAAGTGCTACTCCAGCACTTTGGCGCGTAACACTAAAACCACGGACCCGGGGCTGGATGAATCTATGTAACCACGGAACGCAGCTGGATGAATCCATGCAATATGGCCGCGACCCAGTGATCTGGCTTATAAATATATCTATCTATCAAATGCTATGAGAATATGGAATACATAGAGGATCTCCAACGAGCTATATCGGGATATAAGATTTTATGAAACAAGTTTGATAAATTTGATTCATAACGGTCGCAGACGAGTTGTGAATCAAATTGATCAAATTATCGAGTTTCATAAAATCTTATATCCCAACATAACGAGTTGAAGATCTTGTCTTTCACATGAAAAAAACTAGAGCTTTATGCCTTTTTAACAAACCAAAATCCTTTAAAGAAGCTGAAAAATACCTACATTCAGAGCGTTGACTGCATGGGGCGCATCACAACCGTATACGACAATTGCGCGCTCTGTAACTGGCGACAGAAAATATAGACCCACAATTTGCCTCTTTGCCACGGTTTTTGTGTATATTTTCATTAGTGCAACGAAGTTTGACAATAATTTAACTTTAATGAACAAAGCAATAATTTTGCATTGTCTAAAGTTGGTGTCATGTGCGGCTTTTCGAAATAGTATTAATCCGCCTCAATCAATGAAAAGACGCGGCGCGGTCAATTTGTTGGCACGCTGCCAAGTGATATGTAGCACGCGCCTATTCATCACAAGTGATGAATAAGGAAATATGTAATCGCTTTTTAATTATATAATATGGGTTCGTGTTATATATAGGGTATATTCACCTGTGTAACAGTTCATCGACCGTTGTCTCACGTTCCTGTGTCATTCTGTTCATCTACAAAAGATAAATCCCGGAATATATACAATGGTCCATTTGGTGTTCTCATAACAAATTAACAATCTTTATTTACGGAAATGAAGAAATCGCATATCCGTTATGTACATATGGTTACAAACATGTAATTCAGTACAGAGTCAATATATAAAGACCACATTACACAAATGTGGCTGCTGATTGGTCAATATATAAAACCCGCATTACACAAATGTGGCTGCTGATTTGTTAATATATAAAACCCACATTACACAAATGTGGCTGCTGATTGGTCAATATATAAAACCCACATTACACAAATGTGACCCGCCATATAAAATCCAGTCGTAAGTCGGGATTTTTTTACCCTGTGCCAATGCATTCTCTTATATATGCGAGTCAACCATAGGTCGCCTCGCATATATAAGAGAATGCATTGGCCTAACAATTTTTTACAATTTTAATAATTTTTTCTTGTATTCTTTAACAATTTTATAATTTCACCCATACAGAGCCCCAGACAAACATGAGCAGACGACACTCTTCTGTGCTTCTATATATGTGTGGGGCTCCCTGCAGGATAATGGATGTTTTTTATTTTATGTCCTAAAAATTGTGAGAAACATTTATTTAAAAAAAATTACGACTGGATTTGATATGGCGGGTCACATTTGTGGCTGCTGATTGGTGGATTAACTCTTAGCTAAGTGTTTGTCTGTTTGTAACTCTGTCACGATTTCGCGCATCTACAAATATGTGACCCGCCATATCAAATCCAGTCGTAAGTCGGGATTTTTTTTACCCTGTGCCAATGCATTCTCTTATATATGCGAGCCTCGCATATATAAGAGAATGCATTGGCCTAACAATTTTTTATCTTTTTTTTTTTAAATAAATGTTTCTTACAATTTTTAGGACATAAAATAAAAAACATCCATTACCCTGCAGGGAGCCCCACACATATATAGAAGCATATAGAAGAGTGTCGTCTGCTCATGTTTGTCTGGGGCTCTGTATGGGTGAAATTATAAAATTGTTAAAGAATACAAGAACAAATTATTAAAATTGTAAAACATTGTTAGGCCAATGCATTCTCTTATATATGCGAGGCGACCATGGTCGACTCGCATATATAAGAGAATGCATTGGCACAGGGTAAAAAAAAATCCCGACTTACGACTGGATTTGATATGGCGGGTCACATATATTAGATCATGCCATGAATCTCTACTCTGGCTAACACCCCGTAGAGATCATACTCCATCAGTACAAAACCTGGGAACTTTTTGAAGTTTTGACAGGGAAGCTTATAACGTCAAACAAATAACGCGGGGAATATATTTCTTAGTTATTATTTGTTCCTTAATAATTATACTTCACCTTAGGTGAAGATTCCAACTCAAAATTTCACGATTTAAGTGGCTTTGTGAGCGATTTTGCTTTGCTTACAACTAAACCTGGGTACTAAATTCAATGTTTATTGCGATATAGGCTCACAAAAGTCACAGAAAGGCATGCAATTTCAAGTTGGGACCTTCACCTACAGTGAAGTACATCAATAAGGAACAGGTAATAACTAAGAAATATATTCCCAGTGTTATTATTTCAACTGTATAAGGTTCCCTGTCAAATCTTCAAAATGTTCCCAGGTTTTGTACACTCTAAGAACAGTCAAGAACCCTACGGTTCTTCACGCCTTCAAGAACCGATATTATGGGGATTTGGTTCTTCGCGCTCTCTAGAACCGAACATTGACTCGCGCGTTTTGAAGAACCAAACGAAGAACCAATTTTGTATAACATGAGTTGCGCTTCGTAATGAACCGGCCATGTGGAGTGCTGGCGATGTGGAGCAATGGTTGATCGAGTGCCAGACTGCCAGTTGATAGCACGTGTTAGCAGGTGTTGCTACTTTTGAAGGTGATTATATTAGTTATCTTAATTTATATTTAGGATGTCGGATGTTTTGTAAAATAATCTCAGTTGAATTTAAATAAGACCTAATTAAAGTAAACTTGAAAGCTTTCAGATTGTAGATCTATGTCACTTAATTTACGGTATTGAATATTATTACCACTTTAGAGGGCGTTCTTTACAGTTCTTCACGTCGCCAAGAACCGATATTATGGGGATTTGGTTCTTCGCGCTCTCTAGAACACTGACTCACGCGTTTTGAAGAACCAAATGAAGAACCAAATTTCTATGCTAAACTGAACTTAAGTGAAACCAAAAATCAAGGCATAAACTTATCACAAAGCACTCTGACTGGCCTCAGAGCAGTAATTCATCGACATATCAGCACCGATAGTATTAGCATATTAGCATTCTGCTTAGGCCTCAACTGGGAAATATCTGTAGTCTCAAATTAACATTGATTTTAGTTACTTTTTTCCTTCTTAGATATTTCTATATCCCCTAATTTGCAGAAGATAAAATGCATAATCAAAGTAACTAATGGGTGAACATCACCAACTTCAACTGGGGAACGTCAATGGGATCCTAGGTATCTCATAGCAGTTGAAGCTTAAGCTGAATGAAGTTCTCAGAGTGTGAATTTGGTGATCCTAGCCTGCTGGGCACGATAGTGTCACTAAATTCTGCAAATGACATACACAATATTGCGAGTTTGCTCGCCAGCGAATATAAAGTCATTAACCCTTTCTGTACTAAATAATCATTGACGAGTACATGTAGTTCTCTCGGGAAATATTAAGGTAAAGTTCAACTGGAGGGGTATTTTATTAGACTGATAGGAATGTTATCAGTAATATAGATGTAGCATATAGAAATAGTTTTTATATGCAAAATCTGATTATTGGAGAATTATTGATAATAACAACAAAGTTTTACATGTAGGCCCTAATTGCTGCTTGACATAGAATAATAATTATATAATATAAAAATGAGCGGTGCCCGTGTTTCTGCGTGGTATGCATCCATGTCTTGTCATCATATGTTGTCCGCATGATAACTTTAACAGTAGTCAGTAACACAATTTGATGAAACTTAGCACATGGAAGATTTGGATCCATCCAACCATTTCTGGTGGAGTTATGTCCCTTTTCGAATTAGAATAGATGATTATTTTGTTGTCTGGATGTTAACTCAAATTATGATTATCCGATACCTTTCAAATTTACTATGTGGATTAATCACACGAAAATACATTGTCTAACAAAGCCACCTTATTTGGGAACTTGTGGCCTTTTATTAACCCTTCCTTGGCTGGAGCTTCCTAAAATTTTGCGAAAACCATGTGTGCCAATGCATTCTCTTATATATGTGAGTCTCTCATATGAGATGCATATTAAGAGAATGCATGATCCTAACAATATTTACCATGACTATAAGCCAGTGCATTCTCTGGTATATGCGAGGCTGCCTATGGGAGACTCGCATATATAAGAGAATTCCTGTCACATGATCTTTAATTCTGCAGTGCCGATCCCATCATGGAAGGGATATTGAAGCCACAGCGCGGTTTGTGCTCCATGATAGAAATAATATTATTAGCTTCAGAATTTTTCCAAGTATCGAAATAGTTCGATAAATATCTTAACTACCTTTCTACGAACATTTTGTAACCCAAAAAGACGCATTCAAGTAATGAAAAATACAACTGTGAGTCTGTGAATACCGTGTTAGGGTCCCAAACACAAAACAGCCATTTACAAGAAATGGAACAAAAAAGAACGTTCCATGGTACTCTACTCCTGATATGGTAGCAATAAAGAGCGTTTATCTTACTTCTGGCGAAAGTTGAAAATGGCTGAGAAATAGCTGTGACTTTGGCAAAGTGTTTTTCAGAGCATACGATCGTAGGAACAAATTTGGCAGTTCGAATGAGCCATTTACGTTTAAGGCCCTGAGTCCTTTAATGGGATATTATTTTGTATTTGTAGATGTCCAACGTGTCAGGTCAGTTTCAAAGACCGGTTATCCCTGAAACGTCATCAGTTGCTGCATATAGACAAGAACCGTGTCAAATTACGTAACTTTTGTGACTATGATGTGTGCCGGCGATCTGTTTCATTGATATGAGATGTCATTTTGGAAAGATATCGCCCATCTAGCGGAGCTGTCTTCAAATGTGATGTGTGTCCATTCGAGATGATTGACGAAAATATATTTAGTAGACAATTTCATTCTGAAGATTCACATATGAATGTAGTTGGAATCTAAATACAGAGAGGTCAGATGAAACCATGTTAACAGAGAACTCTGATATTCAAAATAAGAATGAACGACAATGTGACCTTCAAAATAAGGATGAGAAACACTTTTACATTCCCTGCTCTAAGCATGTCAGCTATGAAACTGTGGATCAGCATTGTTACCAGAATAGTCACATAAAGTCCCATTCTTTCTATTAAAACGTCAAGGAATGTGGATGCTGAGGGCGTCGGATGGGAGCGACTTCAGAATATCTTACCAGTTGTCATACAAATAAAAAGTTTTATGTTTTCTCAAATCTCACTATTTGGTGCAACTGTATGGCTCAATAAGCTAATTCGCACTATTGGCATATTCGTGATTTGTATATATGGTCTTTGTGACATATGACACGACTACTATGTTGCAAAGTGAAATATCAAGATTCAATTGAGCTATTGATATATTCCACCTTATTTTTTTTTCTGGGACTAGTCAGAACTAGCTATGTGTATGTTCTGGTTTTCGCGCACATGAGGCATGCGTTTGTTTATTAGTCTCTTGCAAGAAGTCTGAACTATCGAGGAAAACAACAAATGGATTCAGTTGGAGTGGCATCTTCCGGAACCATAAATCTGTGTACACGAATGTCAAGTTCCCAAATAATTAGATCTGGTTTAATTTGTGCATATCATTTGTTGACATTTTGCATCAGTAGTTGCACTTCTATTGTGGTTTGACATTGGTTGTTAATGTATACACATCGCAGCGTCGCTATTTGATACTATTCTAGATGCTGTGTTCATTTTCTAACAACTGTTTGGCGTTGTTGAAACGGATAATTTATTAATATTATTGGAAAGAACCAGGAAATCGTAGGATGAAGTCAACACGTGTCGCATATTTCTAAAACGTCCAGAAAATATGCATCAAGATGATTCTGACTACTCCCAGAGAAAATTTAAATGTTACTAGTCTGAGGTATTTCCAGGCAGCTAAATAAGGTGCCGGTCATTTGCAGAATGAGGTCTCCAGCATATGCATTTAGTGATGCTACCCAGCATAGCGGGCTAACGTCACAAAATTCACCCTCTGGTGACCTCATCCTGAATGTATTTCTCAATAGCTGATTAATATCTAAACATAGTGGGGTCCCTAGATGGGGAATATGGTGATGTTAGCCCGCTATACGGGGTAGCATTGCTAAATTCACCCTCTGGAGCCCTCATTCTGCAAATGTCCGGCATCTTATTTTGAGGCCTGATAATATCAAATAAGGAAATTTAATTATAACGGAAGTTTATCGTCCCATTAGAAATGTTGCTACAGGGACTGAAATTCTTATTAATATCCCATTTAACACCAAATGGTATTTCCAGTTGGTCATTAAACTCATTCATCTTTTATCTCAAATAAATAAATAAATGTAAACAAATTTTCAACGTGACTTGGGGTTCTGGAACAAAATTGGGCAAGAGAATGATGGTGGAGTATTTGTAAATATATTTGAACAAAAGAAACGTGTGATCATCAAAAGTCATCAAACAACTGAATATTTAGATTTCAAGTCTCAGCTCATTATAATATGCATATGCCAATATTTTAAAACAAATTCACGTTTACAACAAAACCATAAATGAGATTATTGACTTACTGAAAAAAAGATTTGTCTTAAAAATTATGTTTAAAGTGACAAATAAATCTACAAGCTATGGTCTACTATCTTTAAAATACTCAATACCTAAAACATATTGTGACAAAATTTCCACCTGACTATATGTAGAATAATTTTCAAGTTTAATGAATAAATGATTATATTTATGAAAACAATTCTTCTAATTGACCTGTACAGAGAAGGAAATGCATTTTTTTCAGCATTGATGATGCAAACTATGTTACATATCCAACTGGTTCTTGGGGCTGTATCCAACAGGGAACCAAATTATTCCAAATGAAGAACCAATGGTTCTTGGTGGAAGGAAGAAAGGGGAATTGGTTCTTAATGAATAACCAAATTGGAACCAATGCAGAACCAAGGATTGGTTCTTGAGGAAGAACCAACGAAGAACCATTTGGTTCTTGAGACGAAGAACCAAATTTTAATCACGAAGAACCTATTGGTTCCGCCTGGAGGACAAACTTGAAAAACCAAATTTGGTTCTTCAATTTTCTCTGTGAGGAACCATTATTATTGTTGAAGAACCAAATTATTACTACCGAAGAACCAAATGGTTCTACACGAAGAACCAATTATATCAACGAAGAACCAAATTTTCGTTCGTGGAGAACCAACTGGTTCTGTTGGTGTAAATAATGAAGAACCAAATGGTTCTAAATTTGGTTCCCAATAGTCGCAATCATGAGGAACCAAATGGTTCTTGGTTTGGTTCCCGATAGAGCCAATTGTGAAGAACCAAATGGTTCTAGGACCCCCGAAGAACCAGTTGGTTCTTCATTTGGTTCCGCCTGGAGGACAAGTGGGGAACCAACGAAGAACCATTGGGTTCCGATTTTTTCTAAGAGTGTACTTGCAGAATATGATATCTACGGGCGTATAGCTTGAGTGGAGAATCTTTACAATGGCCTGGCTGTGTGACTGACTTACTGAGACAGTCTTATTTACTTAATAATGAAATGATGGATACATGTATATGTTACTAAAATACTCTATTATTTTCATTTTATAGCGAAAGCATCGATATATCTACACAGTCACACACGCAAGTAATCAATAACCTAGAATCTTTCAGTTTGTAAAAAACATCAGCCAAGAACCAAAGCATTGAAGATAGTTAGCAAAGTTATCAAATCTCTGATATCATCTGAATTTCTAGAATATCAACCCCGGCTACTAGCTGCCAATACAGCATGCTGGAATTGTTAGCTCAATTCTATGAACACCAGTCCTATCCTGAACTCAGTACATTGGCTGCTCTTTGCAAAGTGTGCTTCATTAGTGTGCTTCTTCGTGTATTTTATCTTGCTTGTGTTAAATTTATGTTTTGTTATCAAATAAAGTATTTATCATATAGATAAATAGTGTTCCTATTTCATTCTATATTGAAATTTAATTGTAATTGTAATTGAATTACATTTCAAAGTAATTGTATTAATTACATTGTAAAATAGATATAATGGGAATTGTAATTGAAAATGAAAAATGTTGAAGTAATTGTAATCGTAATTAATTACATTCACAAGTAATTGCCCCAAGCCTGGTAGAGATTCATGACATGATCTACAAACTGAATATATCACCCTCATGTCCGATTGCGCCCAAAATTGGACCATGTCATGCGGCACATCTTATAATGACCATGAAGAGATTGCTGGGGTCCCGACGTTGTGGAAAGGGTCTGGGCATGTTTATGGTGCTGATTTTTTTATAAGAAAAATTGGAATTTTTGCAAGATTTTAGTTTAGAAAAAATACCATAAGGGTCCTTTTGTTTACAACAAATGGTTCATGTTTGGGGCTTTAAGCTCCGCCCATGCACGACTGTCACCGTTTAGCAAAACCGGTGATACTCTCCGGAAAATACAGTCATGTGACCGCACCGAACAGCTAGCCGATTGGTCATGTGACTTACCGCAGTAAAATCTTAGGAAACTTCCGCGATTTTTTTTATATCAAAATAATAAAAATATTATCTGCTCGATTTTAAATTTTCTTGGCAAAATGGGTCTTTCAGACATATATAATTAGTATTATGAAGAGAGATAAAATAACTTTTTGACAAAATAATTCCGACGGCGGTATCCCCGGCCTATATAGGCGGGCAAAGTTGATGGGCATTTTCAAAATATGCTAAAAAATAATTGAAAACAGTTATAATATTTGTTTGAGGTTGGTTAATATTTGTATTAGTATAAGGGGCTTAAAATTTCAATTGCAACGCCAAAAAATAAAAAAATGTATATAACCTGGCCTAGTTTGCAAACTCCTCGCGAACTCACATACAAAAATCCTTCAAATCCGTTGATAATTGTTCGAAATAAACCCCGGACAACTTTTCCTGGGTGATAATTAAGCACCAAAAATATTACAATCATTAAGGGCCGTACAACTCTGGTAATAATGTCCCCTCCCCGTATACAACATTTATCTTGTATAGACTGATATACCGCCGATATGTCACAGGTTCATGTGGACCAAGGAACCTTGGTCTATACATGCAGGCTGATATACATAAATGTGGTTTCGATATCGGATACAATGAATGTTTTGATAATGCATGGGGTCATGTGCATGGAGATAAGACGTATCATATTCGGATAATTCCATGGGAAGGTTGTCGCTCACGCGCGCCTGCCTCGTGGATGTGTTTCGAATATCACACGAACACGCATGACTATATATAGTGCGTAAAAAATGTCACCCTCAATTTGCTCAATTGATAAAATTACTGACACTGAAACAGGAATGTTTATATATAACAAATGTTTTAAAATGCGTCGATTCGTTATTCAATAACAAAAATATGAACAAATTCTATCTATTTTCCCATGTTCTTAAAATTCTTAGTGGCGATGTTTGTACAAACTTTTATGATTTTTTAAATTTGCATGCATATGCACTCCAAGACTTAGTGCATAATACATGTAATGTCCATTTACAATGGACCCACAAATATCACACGAACTTATACCAGAACCATGCGGCAGTTGACCAGATTTGTAACTCCAAGATGTCCCTGGATCATAAATTAGCCCAGATGTGTAATAACTATATAATGATCCCTCAATTTTGGTCAAAGGAAATGGAAGTACCCACTATGAACGCGGCCTTGGAGTCAAATCTTGCGTTCAATAAAATAAACGAAATAAGGAATAATCTCGAGAGTGAACATATCTCAAACTTTAGTTTTGATATTTTTGACGAAAATAAGAAACAAGGCATAAATAAACATAGAACGTATCGAGTGTTGAAAGCTAACCATACAATGGAGCCCTATTTAATTCATGTGAAGAACTTTGAAATGAGATCGACGTTTAGCAAAATGAGAGTATATGTAGCCATGGACTTGAAGTCGAAACGGGCGGCACAAGCAGCCAAAACTTCCATATGAGAAAAGGAATTGCAGAAAATGTAATCAGACAAAACTTTAAACGGAACAAGACCCCCCATATCAAATCCAGGCGGAAGTCGGGAATTTTTTTACCCTGTGCCAATGCATTCTCTTATATATGCGAGTCGACCATAGGTCGCCTCGCATATATAAGAGAATGCATTGGCCTAACAATTTTTTACAATTTTAATAATTTGTTCTTGTATTCTTTAACAATTTTATAATTTCACCCATATAGAGCCCCAGACAAACATGAGCAGACGACACTCTTCTATATAAAGAAGTTCATTTTATAACAAATCACGGGAAGAATTCTTTGACGAAATACAAATAATAGTTCGGTGCTGTGAACCATGAGGGGGGGCCACCCCACCCCAAATAATAGTTCGGTGCTGTGAACCATGAGGGGGACCACCCCACCCCAAATAATAGTTCGGTGCTGTGAACCATGAGGGGGACCACCCCACCCCAAATAATAGTTCGGTGCTGTGAACCATGAGGGGGACCACCCCACCCCAAATAATAGTTCGGTGCTGTGAACCATGAGGGGGACCACCCCACCCCAAATAATAGTTCGGTGCTGTGAACCATGAGGGGGGCCACCCCACCCCAAATAATAGTTCGGTGCTGTGAACCATGAGGGGGACCACCCCACCCCAAATAATAGTTCGGTGCTGTGAACCATGAGGGGGACCACCCCACCCCAAATAATAGTTCGGTGCTGTGAACCATGAGGGGGACCACCCCACCCCAAATAATAGTTCGGTGCTGTGAACCATGAGGGGGACCACCCCACCCCAAATAATAGTTCGGTGCTGTGAACCATGAGGGGGACCACCCCACCCCAAATAATAGTTCGGTGCTGTGAACCATGAGGGGGACCACCCCACCCCAAATAATAGTTCGGTGCTGTGAACCATGAGGGGGACCACCCCACCCCAAATAATAGTTCGGTGCTGTGAACCATGAGGGGGGCCACCCACCCCAAATAATAGTTCGGTGCTGTGAACCATGAGGGGGACCACCCCACCCCAAATAATAGTTCGGTGCTGTGAACCATGAGGGGGACCACCCCACCCCAAATAATAGTTCGGTGCTGTGAACCATGAGGGGGGCCACCCCACCCCAAATAATAGTTCGGTGCTGTGAACCATGAGGGGGGCCACCCCACCCCAAATAATAGTTCGGTGCTGTGAACCATGAGGGGGGCCACCCCACCCCAGATAATAGTTCGGTGCTGTCAACCATACCCACCCCAAATAATAGTTCGGTGCTGTGAACCATGAGGGGGACCACCCCACCCCAAATAATAGTTCGGTGCTGTGAACCATGAGGGGGGCCACCCCACCCCAAATAAGAGTTCGGTGCTGTGAACCATGAGGGGGACCACCCCACCCCAAATAATAGTTCGGTGCTGTGAACCATGAGGGGGACCACCCCACCCCAAATAATAGTTCGGTGCTGTGAACCATGAGGGGGACCACCCCACCCCAAATAATAGTACGGTGCTGTGAAACATGAGGGGGACCACCCCACCCCAAATAATAGTTCGGTGCTGTGAACCATGAGGGGGGCCACCCCACCCCAAATAATAGTTCGGTGCTGTGAACCATGAGGGGGACCACCCCACCCCAAATAATAGTTCGGTGCTGTGAACCATGAGGGGGGACCACCCCACCCCAAATAATAGTTCGGTGCTGTGAACCATGAGGGGGCCACCCCACCCCAAATAATAGTTCGGTGCTGTGAACCATGAGGGGGACCACCCCACCCCAAATAATAGTTCGGTGCTGTGAACCATGAGGGGGACCACCCCACCCCAAATAATAGTTCGGTGCTGTGAACCATGAGGGGGACCACCCCACCCCAAATAATAGTTCGGTGCTGTGAACCATGAGGGGGACCACCCCACCCCAAATAATAGTTCGGTGCTGTGAACCATGAGGGGGGGCCACCCCACCCCAAATAATAGTTCGGTGCTGTGAACCATGAGGGGGACCACCCCACCCCAAATAATAGTTCGGTGCTGTGAACAATGAGGGGGACCACCCCACCCCAAATAATAGTTCGGTGCTGTGAACCATGAGGGGGACCACCCCACCCCAAATAATAGTTCGGTGCTGTGAACAATGAGGGGGACCACCCCACCCCAAATAATAGTTCGGTGCTGTGAACCATGAGGGGGACCACCCCACCCCAAATAATAGTTCGGTGCTGTGAACCATGAGGGGGACCACCCCACCCCAAATAATAGTTCGGTGCTGTGAACCATGAGGGGGACCACCCCACCCCAAATAATAGTTCGGTGCTGTGAACCATGAGGGGGACCACCCCACCCCAAATAATAGTTCGGTGCTGTGAACCATGAGGGGGGCCACCCCACCCCAAATAATAGTTCGGTGCTGTGAACCATGAGGGGGACCACCCCACCCCAAATAATAGTTCGGTGCTGTGAACCATGAGGGGGACCACCCCACCCCAAATAATAGTTCGGTGCTGTGAACCATGAGGGGGACCACCCCACCCCAAATAATAGTTCGGTGCTGTGAACCATGAGGGGGACCACCCCACCCCAAATAATAGTTCGGTGCTGTGAACCATGAGGGGGACCACCCCACCCCAAATAATAGTTCGGTGCTGTGAACCATGAGGGGGACCACCCCACCCCAAATAATAGTTCGGTGCTGTGAACCATGAGGGGGACCACCCCACCCCAAATAATAGTTCGGTGCTGTGAACCATGAGGGGGGCCACCCCACCCCAAATAATAGTTCGGTGCTGTGAACCATGAGGGGGACCACCCCACCCCAAATAATAGTTCGGTGCTGTGAACCATGAGGGGGACCACCCCACCCCAAATAATAGTTCGGTGCTGTGAACCATGAGGGGGGCCACCCCACCCCAAATAATAGTTCGGTGCTGTGAACCATGAGGGGGGCCACCCCACCCCAAATAATAGTTCGGTGCTGTGAACCATGAGGGGGGCCACCCCACCCCAGATAATAGTTCGGTGCTGTGAACCATGAGGGGGGCCACCCCACCCCAGATAATAGTTCGGTGCTGTCAACCATACCCACCCCAAATAATAGTTCGGTGCTGTGAACCATGAGGGGGACCACCCCACCCCAAATAATAGTTCGGTGCTGTGAACCATGAGGGGGGCCACCCCACCCCAAATAATAGTTCGGTGCTGTGAACCATGAGGGGGACCACCCCACCCCAAATAATAGTTCGGTGCTGTGAACCATGAGGGGGACCACCCCACCCCAAATAATAGTTCGGTGCTGTGAACCATGAGGGGGACCACCCCACCCCAAATAATAGTACGGTGCTGTGAACCATGAGGGGGACCACCCCACCCCAAATAATAGTTCGGTGCTGTGAACCATGAGGGGGGGGCCACCCCACCCCAAATAATAGTTCGGTGCTGTGAACCATGAGGGGGACCACCCCACCCCAAATAATAGTTCGGTGCTGTGAACCATGAGGGGGGGACCACCCCACCCCAAATAATAGTTCGGTGCTGTGAACCATGAGGGGGCCACCCCACCCCAAATAATAGTTCGGTGCTGTGAACCATGAGGGGGACCACCCCACCCCAAATAATAGTTCGGTGCTGTGAACCATGAGGGGGACCACCCCACCCCAAATAATAGTTCGGTGCTGTGAACCATGAGGGGGACCACCCCACCCCAAATAATAGTTCGGTGCTGTGAACCATGAGGGGGACCACCCCACCCCAAATAATAGTTCGGTGCTGTGAACCATGAGGGGGGGCCACCCCACCCCAAATAATAGTTCGGTGCTGTGAACCATGAGGGGGACCACCCCACCCCAAATAATAGTTCGGTGCTGTGAACAATGAGGGGGACCACCCCACCCCAAATAATAGTTCGGTGCTGTGAACCATGAGGGGGACCACCCCACCCCAAATAATAGTTCGGTGCTGTGAACAATGAGGGGGACCACCCCACCCCAAATAATAGTTCGGTGCTGTGAACCATGAGGGGGACCACCCCACCCCAAATAATAGTTCGGTGCTGTGAACCATGAGGGGGACCACCCCACCCCAAATAATAGTTCGGTGCTGTGAACCATGAGGGGGACCACCCCACCACAAATAATAGTTCGGTGCTGTGAACCATGAGGGGGACCACCCCACCCCAAATAATAGTTCGGTGCTGTGAACAATGAGGGGGACCACCCCACCCCAAATAATAGTTCGGTGCTGTGAACCATGAGGGGGGGCCACCCCACCACAAATAATAGTTCGGTGCTGTGAACCATGAGGGGGACCACCCACCCCAAATAATAGTTCGGTGCTGTGAACCATGAGGGGGACCACCCCACCCCAAATAATAGTTCGGTGCTGTGAACCATGAGGGGGACCACCCCACCCCAAATAATAGTTCGGTGCTGTGAACCATGAGGGGGACCACCCCACCCCAAATAATAGTTCGGTGCTGTGAACCATGAGGGGGACCACCCCACCCCAAATAATAGTTCGGTGCTGTGAACCATGAGGGGGACCACCCCACCCCAAATAATAGTTCGGTGCTGTGAACCATGAGGGGGACCACCCCACCCCAAATAATAGTTCGGTGCTGTGAACCATGAGGGGGACCACCCCACCCCAAATAATAGTTCGGTGCTGTGAACCATGAGGGGGACCACCCCACCCCAAATAATAGTTCGGTGCTGTGAACCATGAGGGGGACCACCCCACCCCAAATAATAGTTCGGTGCTGTGAACCATGAGGGGGACCACCCCACCCCAAATAATAGTTCGGTGCTGTGAACCATGAGGGGGACCACCCCACCCCAAATAATAGTTCGGTGCTGTGAACCATGAGGGGGACCACCCCACCCCAAATAATAGTTCGGTGCTGTGAACCATGAGGGGGACCACCCCACCCCAAATAATAGCTCGGTGCTGTGAACCATGAGGGGGGGCCACCCCACCACAAATAATAGTTCGGTGCTGTGAACCATGAGGGGGACCACCCCACCCCAAATAATAGTTCGGTGCTGTGAACCATGAGGGTAACCACCCCACCCCAAATAATAGTTCGGTGCTGTGAACCATGAGGGGGACCACCCCACCCCAAATAATAGTTCGGTGCTGTGAACCATGAGGGGGACCACCCCACCCCAAATAATAGTTCGGTGCTGTGAACCATGAGGGGGACCACCCCACCCCAAATAATAGTTCGGTGCTGTGAACCATGAGGGGGACCACCCCACCCCAAATAATAGTTCGGTGCTGTGAACCATGAGGGGGACCACCCCACCCCAAATAATAGTTCGGTGCTGTGAACCATGAGGGGGACCACCCCACCCCAAATAATAGTTCGGTGCTGTGAACCATGAGGGGGACCACCCCACCCCAAATAATAGTTCGGTGCTGTGAACCATGAGGGGGACCACCCCACCCCAAATAATAGTTCGGTGCTGTGAACCATGAGGGGGACCACCCCACCCCAAATAATAGTTCGGTGCTGTGAACCATGAGGGGGGCCACCCCACCCCAAATAATAGTTCGGTGCTGTGAACCATGAGGGGGGCCACCCCACCCCAAATAATAGTTCGGTGCTGTGAACCATGAGGGGGACCACACCACCCCAAATAATAGTTCGGTGCTGTGAACCATGAGGGGGACCACCCCACCCCAAATAATAGTTCGGTGCTGTGAACCATGAGGGGGACCACCCCACCCCAAATAATAGTTCGGTGCTGTGAACCATGAGGGGGACCACCCCACCCCAAATAATAGTACGGTGCTGTGAACCATGAGGGGGACCACCCCACCCCAAATAATAGTTCGGTGCTGTGAACCATGAGGGGGACCACCCCACCCCAAATAATAGTTCGGTGCTGTGAACCATGAGGGGGGCCACCCCACCCCAAATAACAGTTCGGTGCTGTGAACCATGAGCAGAAGTTTCTTTTCCTAATGAAAAATGAGTAACTTGATATTTGCCGGTGTTTTTCAGGGAGTGATAGAAAAATTCGATTTCATTCATATTGTATAATTTGGTCATATATTTGTGTAATGTATGTATATTGTATTATAAGGTATCTGTATCATATGATTGTGTATTATGTCATTACTTATCTATCCTATCACCGTAGCCGTACGGGCTATATAGGTGGGCTGGGATGGCTACACCCCAAACGTTTTGAAAGCTCAAAATTGTGGCAATTTTCGGGCAAATATGAGAAATTTTCGGGCAAATTTAATGGTATTTCAGGGGGGTATTGTGGCAAATTATAAGGTATTTTTCACATTTCTGCCCGAATTATACATATTTAAGGTTTATTTGAATCTATTATGTCATATTTATGTGTATATATAAGGTATATTCTACAAACACTGTGTTACAACCATGAGTATATCATGTAACAAAATTCAGGCTAAAAGACTCAGCCACCCCCCCCCCCCCTAAAAATTCGTGCGCCCGTGCCGCTAAGCCCTGGCTGCACTGCTAATACTACTATAATGAACCTTGGCATCTATATACTTATATATTGTCAAGTCTGCATGATATAGATGGACCCGGATTTATGTGTATAGGAAATAAGCTGGTTTCGATATCCGATATAAGGGAGTGTTTAGTGGTGATTTATATGTATGTAGATAAGAAGTATCATATTCAGATAATTCCACGAGAGGTTTGTCAGTCACGCATATCACGTGGTTATGTTTCGAGTATCATGTGAACACGACTATAGTGAGTATATATACATGCACATCGAGAGGATAAAACCATATGACCTCGCTGTTGATATCGAAAACCTCCACAATGATGCATTTTAATTCCCTCGTTCTTTCCTTCGTGTTGTTTGGAGTATGTTTCGCGTCGCCTTATTATTTTGAAGATTCAGAGGATTCGTTTGATCGACCAGAAAATAATGGAACATTATGGGCGCTTCTTGTCGCCGGGTCAAGAACATGGGATAATTACAGACACCAGGTAGGTGTTATTATATTGATATCATTAAATGCTTACTATTTTGGGATATCAATAATTCGATTTTGTGATATGAATTAGTGATATGTTAAAATCATTTTGTGATATCATAAAATATTTAATGATATCATATATTCGATTTGTGATATCATATATTGAATTTAGTGATATCATAAAAATAAATTATTTATTTCACTAAATAGGTAATAAATAGAAGAACGGCGCCCATGAATCGGTGAATTAGTGATATCATTAAATCGAATATGTGATATCATAAAATAACTAGTATGTATTGATATCACAAAATGAATATATGATATCACTAATTCGAATTAGTGATATCATAAAATGTTTATTGATATCATAAAATGAATTTAAGATATTATAAAATCGAATATATTATATAACAAAATAGAAAGCATGTTGTGATATCATAAATTCATTTTATGATATCAATAAATATTTTATGATATCACTAAATGCATTTAACAATTTTAGTGATATCAATAAACAGTCTTTTCACCCGAATTATTGATATCACAAAATAAATATATGATATGGAGTGTGCTTCGCGACACCTTATTATTTTGAAAATATCGACGATTCGTTCGTTCCATCAGAAAACAATGAAATAATATGGGCGATTCTTGTCGCCGGGTCAAGAGCGTGGGATAATTACAGACACCAGGTAGGTATTTCTCAGATCATGCCACGAATCTCTATACTCTAACATATTTCACCTGTACAAAACCTGGGAACTTTCTGAAGGTTTGACAGGGAACCTTATCAAATCGAGAAAAAAAATAACATGGGAAATATATTTCTTAGTTCTTATCTGTTCCTTCATAATGTAATTCACTGTAGGTGAAGGTCCAAATCGAAATTGCATGCTTTTCTGTGACGCAATGGAACTATATGGGCGATTTCTGTCGCCGGGTCATGAACATGGGATAATTACAGACACCAGGTATACATGTATTTCCCAGTGTGTGCCTATATATGTGGTGAAATGTGGGTTTGGGGTGCCTCGTCTCCCCAACTTAGTACGTCAACATTTTCAACGGTATTAAATTCGCGACTGGCTATATATAGGGTCTCCAGTGTGCGTTGGGGGGGGGGGTGACTGTTTCCAATTTCCAACTGTATCCATCCCTTTTATTAACCAGCCAAACAGGAATTTGCTAGTCCGAGAAATTTCATTTGACCCCTCCACCGCTCCCCCCACGCAGACACCTCTCCTAGGCTGAAAGTTTCCAACTGGTGGTGCGACCGTTCAAATTATCAGAACCATTTCAACGTATAATTTTATTTGACCCTGTTTGATGTCATGCAGGCGCTATTTCTGTGACAATTGAAAAAGGTCAAGTTGTGGGGGGGTGGGGTGCATCCACCAATGCTGAATTGGTCGCTCTCATTTGTTGTTTCTGATAAAGGTACCCAAGTTCTGAAAATTGTGATAAAGGTACCGAAGTTGGGGGAAATCGCGATAAAGCTACCCTGGTTCATCTGTGGTCAACCTGGTATTTTATTGTTACACTGCAGTTGACAACATATCAAAGGATACATTATCGCAGTTGATATACTTCATCGGACTACATCCTTTCAATTTAGAGCAGTTCAAAACAATTTAAAACTGAAACTTAAATGCCCACTTAATATTCGAGTCACCGATTATTTTTATAGCGCCTTGATATACGGTTTTAATAAGAATCTATGCCATAAAATATGATTAAAATACTATAATTCATCTGATACCATTTGGGACGTCTGGTCTCAGTAATAGAGTATAGAGTAATAGAAAATAACTGAAATCATCAAATCATTTCCCCCGTTATGGCACCCAGAGTGCAACAGATCTCAAACTACAGTTTAGTTTCAATGGAAGGGGAATAACTCTATATCTAAATATATAGAGTTATTCCTCTTCCATTGAAAAAAATAGACTATGTAGAAACTTCAAAAGACGTCTGTTTCTCAACAAAAACGAGATGTTAACAGATTATCACATCGAATAAGTTGATAATACAATGTTTTGGAGCTTCCTCTTTCAAATTGTATATAATACTAGAAGGTGACCCGACTTCGTCCGGGCTTTGACCTTGAATTGACCATTTTGAATGTCAAGGCCAGGTGGGGTCCAACACCAACACCCGAAAAATGGTGGAAATCGGCCCAGCGGATACCGAGAAATCGGCCCAGCGGATACCGAGATACCCTATGCATCAAATTTCGTCCGTAAAAATCCGCCAGTTTAACCCGATTTGATTTCCACTCAAGTATATAAACGCGCCTCATATACACCCGCTCATTAATTATCAAATTTCAACGTAAAGATAAATTACCATCGGTGCCCGAGATATCGCCAAGACGTCTGAAACAGTCAAATGCATCGGCCGGTTAAGCGTTAACGTGATCTAACGTTATGACCTCTAACGACGTCATAGAAGTTACGCATTGTTTTTATCCTGATGTGAGATAGTACCACTTATTCTTGATAATTGAGGCAGATAACTAAAACGGATACATACGCATTATATATCGTTGGAAAGAGGAAACACGAAAGGTTCTCACAGTGTCATTATTATGACTGGCATTTTATTATTCGCGCTGTTTCGAATCGATTTGTAAGCACCGAACTCAAATGAAAGTCCCGTAACACAGCGTAAAAACAGATTTGACCTCGGCACGTGAAAAGTTGACCTCGGATCTGAAAATACCCCCACATACCAAGTTTCATCGAAATCGGCTGGGCCGTTTTCGAGTTCATCGCGAACACACACACCACACACACACACACCACACACACACAGACAGATCTTCCAAAATATATAATAGACTAGCCGATGAGCCCGACGTTGTCCGGGCTATTCAAAAACCAAATTTCAAGTCGATAGCTCCACCCGTTTCAAAAACCAAATTTCAAGTCGATAGCTCTACCCGTTTCCGATATCTGGTCTGCGCATGCGCGAAGCTGGCGTCGCACGGGCTCGGCGACCCGATAAAATTCGTATCCGGGGCAAGATACATTCACATACCAAATTTCAAGTCGATAGCTCCACCGTTTCCGGCTGGCGTCGCACGGGCTCGGCGACCCGATAACATTCGTATCCGGAGCAAGATACATTCACATAGCAAATTTCAAGTCGATAGCTCCACCCGTTTCCGAGATCTCGTCTGCGCATGCGCGAAGCATGCGTCGCACGGGCTCGGCGACCCGATAAAAATCGTATCCGGGGCAAGATACATTCACATAGCAAATTTCAAGTCGATAGCTCCACCCGTTTCCGAGATCTCGTCTGCGCATGCGCGAAGCGGGCGCCGCACGGGCTCGCCAATACGACAACGTCCGCCGCCTGGTCAAACTACACACACGCACCAAGTTTCGTCCCGATCGGTCGAGAATCGTAGATTTGTATTAATGACAAACATACAGACAAACATACAGACAGACAGACAGAGGTCTTCAAAATATATATGAGATGGCATATATTTTATATAGAATTATCTGGGGGTTCGAAAATCAAGTTAAGTGGGCCTTTAAAACCAAACGAATTTCCAACAAAGACATTTAAATCTAGTTTAATTTGAAATTCAATGAACCTGGGTATCACGAT
>CP136066.1:223719577-223883643 GCA_032622095.1 Siphonodentalium dalli
TACTTACGATTTATTCTCTTCCAATTCGAGCTCCGTCGATCTAAGATCTGTAAAAATAAAGAGATAATATTATATTTAGAAATGAAATAAATAATCTGTTACGTATAGTATCATCCACTGATCTGATTTAACTTGTAGAATATACCTCCTGGACTCCCACCCAAATTAATGATGGGGACTAGACAACCTAAAACAATCTATTTCTTTCTAAAAGCAGACCTTGGAATGGTCTATTCTTCATTTTCTGGGGTGTTAAACCTTTCTTCAATAAATGGATTCTCCCATTCAGTTATAAAAGTAAATATATTGGAATGGTCTATTATTCTAATTTATTCATTTGGAGGGGTGTTCAGGAAAAATGAGCAGACGACAGTCTGAGGAAAATATAATACAAGTGCAGAAGTATTCATAATCTTTGGCGGGAAATGTTCAGATTATAATTTCAACAATGGTTGTTTGTTGAACTTACAATTTGAACATTTCCTAAGAGAACTACTCAACTCATCAATGAGCATTTAGTGAAGAAAAGGTTAGTATTATGTTAAAATGACTGATAAATTTATCAACTGTTGCACAGAAAAATGAAACAAAGAGCTCTTTAACCCTTTCAGTGCCAGGTCCGATTTTTGTATCAACCCATATACCCTGTGCCAATGCATTCTCTTATATATGCGAGTCGACCATAGGTCACCTCGCATATATAAGAGAATGCATTGGCCTAACAATTTTTCATCATTTGTTATTATTTTTTACAATTTTTTAAAATTTTAATAATTTTTTCTTATATTCTTTAACAGACTTATTTTGTGGGTTTAGTGCCAGGGAATCTTACATTTTTCATGGGCATCAAAATTATAACTATGAATACTTGGTGATAGTTTTGAGTTATAACATGCCCCTAAGGTTTTAACCAGTTTGTTTTTAAATTCGCTATAGCATGCTTAAGCATACCCCAAAAAAAAAAAAAAAATTAAAAAAAAAAAAAAACAAACAATTTGGGCCGGTTTTACAGACCGTAAATTAGGGCCGATGAGATCGGCCCCTGGCACTGAAAGGGTTAACATTACCATGTCCATAAATAGCTTAACAAAGGATCACTCTTTATTGGATTACACACTTCTGTAATTAATTGGTTGGTTGATTTGAGGTTTATCATCGTTTCAGCTGCTAGGCCCTATCACAACACTGATAGTTTTATGGGTGGAGAAAGACAACACATAGGGAAAATTTCACCCAGAAATTACTACATGTAAAAACCACCGACCCCTGGAAAGCAACTGACAAACTTGCTCAGATACACAAATCTGATTACCCTCCCTTAGTGTGGATCACGAAACAAAGCTTGTTGGGGGTTCAAACCAGCTTCGTCAGCGCTGGACGGCCTATGACAGTGTAATACAATGAGTAATCTACTGACTGGACCACTGGTGGGGCCCCTATAATTAATCGAAGATTTTGTTTGATCGAGTTATCTGTGGAACAAAAGATGCACATACCTGATTGTTTGCAGTTCACTTGTTGCTTGAGTGATGACAGTTCCTCGATATTCTCCTGAGATAAATCATCCTCTTTCCACTTCTCTATCTCTTCGTCAGCATTCTTAATACTGAATAAGACGAGATACTTAATTAATAACTGAGTAAAGAAGTTTCTAAACTAAAAAACTTTCCAGAGGTCCCCAAAGGGTGAATTTAGTGATGCTAGCCCAATGTGAGGGATAGCGTCACTATATTCACCCAAAGGGGGACCTCATTCTGCAAATGTTCCGTCACCATATTAGCATGTTTGTTGTTGTTATTATATGCAATAAATAACATACCATTATCCAAATGGGAGCTACAAGCTATAAATAACATACCAACATCCAAACGGGAGCTACAAGCTATAAATAACATACCATCATCCAATCGGTAGCTCCACGCATCAATAAATAACATACCATCATCCAAATGGGAGCTACAAGCTATAAATAACATACCATCATCCAATCGGGAGCTACGAGCTATAAATAACATACCATCATCCAAACGGGAGATACAAGCTATAAATAACATACCATCATCCAATCGGGAGCTACAAGCTATAAATAACATACCATCATCCAATCGGGAGCTACAAGCATCTGTTTCTTCTATGGCAGCCATGATATCATGGACATCCTCTAATACATTCTGATGACTCTCCTGTCAATAAAATATATGAAGTGCAAATAGTGTGTCCATCATTTGCAGAAAGAGGTCCCCAGAGGGTGAATTTAGTGACAATTTATCGTCTGCAAATTAGGGGATATAGAAACTTCTCAGAAGGGAAAAATAACTAAAAACCATGTGTAGACACTTCCCAGAAGATGAGGCATAAGCAGAAATAGATCCACAGAGGGTGAAATTAGCCTACTGTGCGGGATAGCATCACTAAATTCACCCTCTGAGGGCTTCATTCTGCAAATGACAGACACACTATTTGCAGGCTTGAAAATATACAAAGTGCTGAGTGCTATAAATAAAAGATAAAAATATTACTTTGACCCGAAAATGGCACCTAGAATAAGCCAGGGATAAATTGTGTGAACGATGTTTCATTCACATATTACTCCCACAGAATGACCATTAATCATAAAATACATTGACCAAACTATCAACTTAAATGGTTGATCCAAATAAATTTTGCTAAAAACAACATAACATTATACAATTATTGCATTGTTTCTTGGTTGACACGAGGAGAACTGTCAACTCATCATGAAAGGGTTAAGTATTATAAGAGGTCAACTTGATCTCATCTAAAGGTCACCCTAAAGAGCCATCTGAAGTTTGAGATCAACAATCGCGGATGGGAAATGATGACTATAGAGGTGCCAAATGATTTAGTCATGCAAAGAGTAAATTCCAGGATGGCGGCCAGCAGCCATGTTTTTAATCTAAAAATCATTCAAATTTGATAGCTCCCATCAAGAGGTATCTTTAAATTTTTCAAAACATTTCTCCAATAAATGTGGGCGAACACGAACCTTGAGAGCAGTACGTTTAGCAATCCATACGTCATGACGCTGTTCCTTCCACCACTTTCGTGCCATCTTCCGACACGCCTGGCTGCAGTCACCAAGTACTTCCTTATATTGCTCTAACTGAAGTACAAAAATAGTCAATCACATCTTAAGCCCAGAAATGAAGAATAATCATGCTCAAAGTATTTATTTTTACGAAAATTATTCCAAATATTCGACAAAATACACCGTCATTCTGATATATTAATTAAATGCAATGACTCTTGGTGGTGAAATCATTTGTGTTTATTTATTGCCGATAGTTGCGCCCCGAATCGAGATGTAAATATTTACAATTGAGTGTAGTTCAGATGATGTTTTCTATGAAGTGATATGGTCAATTTAATTGAAATTTTCGGCGATGTTAGTAGATTGCTACATGTATCTTCCACAGGTTGGCATAACGAGTACTAACTTATCAGTTTCAAGCACCCGAACAAGTACATAATATGTCTTTAAGCTAGAGGAGTCACTGGATTCATACACTCTGTTCAAGGCTAATTATAAGCATTAGGTCAAGGACATATCGTCCTAATCAAAATTTGAAGTGACCAACTTGATTGAGTTTATGTATGAAAATTTGAGCGATCTAAGTAGATTTAGTTTATGAAGGGATGACACATTGATATATCAATAATGTTATTTTTAAACAAGTTCATCATCAAAGTCTACATCAAAGTTTAACAAGAGCATCATTAGGGCGTGGCAAAGTATGCCCATGGTAATTTCAACAAAGGGCCATAACAAGTAATCCATATGCCAAATTTGAAAACAAACAGATTAACTTTAACCAATGCTATCACCCAGAAACCAAAATAATTGTCAAATTATATGTCAACAAGAACAATAACTCTTGTTAAAATAGGCGGACGGAACCCAAATTCTAACTTGACCTGTATTTTCATATGAGTAATCCATATGCAAAATTGAAAACAATCAGATAACTAAAACTAAACTTATCACCCGGAAACCAAAATAATCAGCAAATTCCATGACGACAAGGACCATAAATCAGGCAAAAATTGGCAGACTGAATCCAAACTCAAATTTGAACTGTATTTTGGGCTAGTAAACTCGCGTACCAAATTTCATTCCATTCAGTTCAGACTTACTAAAGTTATCAACGCGAAACGAAATTTGAGTAGAAATTCCAACAAAAAGGGCCGTAGCTCTGGTGAAAATTGGTGGGCGGAACCCGAATTAGAACTGTATTTGTAGAAAATTGCTCAGTTTACACTAGACTATGACAATCAGCTAATCATTTTCTTCAATGTAGTCATCTACTTAATGTTCTATGTCACTATGTGTATACATGATAGTCAATCTTCACACATTACACAGAGATATGTTAAGAGTTGATGTATTTTGCAATTAATGCTCAATACGTATGGACAAGTTGGTAAAAACATCCCAAAATAATTTTAAAAAAATCAAAAATCAAAATAACAGAAAGAGTACAAAATGGAGAAACTATCTTGCACATGGAATTCCTCTGTAAAAAATAACTGATTAAAGTGGGATGGTGTCCAAAATTATTTAACTTCCTAAATCCGTAATCAACATAAAATTTCCCTATGAAAAAATAACACAAAAAATCTGCTTGATATACAACCTCTGCAGTTTTCACCTAAAACTTCTCGCATAATAAAACAAAACTAGCTTTCAGGGTACAGTGAACAATAAATATCTCTAAATAACATCAAGCCTGCAAATAGTGTCTGTCATTTGCAGAATGAGGTCCCCCAGAGGGTGAATTTAGTGATGCTATCCCGCACAGTGGGCTAGCATCACCAAATTCACCCTCTGGATACCTCATTCTGCTTAGGCCTCATCTTCTGGGAAGCATCTATTGTATCAAATTAACATTGGTTTTAGTTACTTTTTCCCTTCTGGGAAGTTTCTATATCCCGTAATTTGCAGAAGATAAAATACATAATCGAGGTGGCCAATGGGGTGAACATCAGCAACTTCAACTGGGAACTTCATTTTGATCCTAGGTCTACCATAGCAGTTGATGGCCTAAGCAGATTGAGGTCCCCAGAGGTTGAATTTAGTGATGCTAGCCCACTTTGCGGGATAGCGTCACTAAATTCACCCTCTGGGGACCTCATTCTGCAAATGACAGACACGCTATTTGCAGGCTTGAATAACATGTGCGTTCATTCTTCCAACATCTGTCCCAATCTCCTGGTGTGAATTAACTCACACTGGAGGACAGATGGTGGACTATATGAAGGGAGAGCTGGCTCATAAAAATATCTCAGCCTCAATATATATGACACATTTCTCAGGAGGGCAGATAATTGATAGATAAATGTCAACATATATGTTTTATTAAAATGTTTTTTATTTCAGGGAATTCATATGTAACCATACAAGTTATTTTCCAAAAATTTAATAAATTATAAAAAAAAAATCAAAATATAATGTAAAATGCGTGCCATTTATTTCAACGCGGCGGTGTCTGAGACTCAAATGATATTTGTTATTTGGCCTAACATCAACATTTGAGTTAATACCTCTGAATCAGAAGCTCCTTTCACAAGCTCAAATATCAGCGGATTCTTTGTCTGAACTCGTTCTTCAAACGCCTTCAACTCATTTTCAATTCTGAAACAGAACCAACATAATTCATATAACATGTGCCATTTGATTTGCTTTTATTGCATTCTATTTATTTAAAAAAATACTATTGTCACCAATGAATGTGAAGAAAGGGAATTACCCTGGTTTCGGCAACAGTGTGGTTACCATGGTTACCTACTTTCAGAAACTTCAGTGCAGTGTTTACACTGACCTGAGATATCCTTTGACCATTTTTTTGCCATTTCTGAATTTGTTCGACCATTTTCAAGGTCTGGCCAAATTGAAATTAATTTTTTTAATGGTTAATTTGGCCACGAACAGTATGAACCATGCTTCAATGTTTCTATATGAAATATTCTTTATGGCTTCAGCAGTTTTCACAAGTGAATATATATAGCATACCTTTTTTGTTCCTCACATAGTGTGTCATATGCCTCTTTGTCAATCTTGTATTGAACACATTTGATTTGACTGAATTTAATAATCTCTGCTGGTTTTGAAACATCCACCTATGAATTAAATTATAATAATGAATATAATTAAAGTTAAAGTAATTCCCTTCAGGATGATTATATTAAAGGGGTACTGTACACTAAGATAGGTGATTTTTTTATTTACTCCAATTGAAATAACTTTCAAGTTAGATTGTGTTCGTGTTATATGAGTTTCGTATAAACCTAATTTAGCGAAGAAAATATTGATCTTGGGAACAAAAATATTACGATTTCAAACTACGCGCCATGTTTTTGACCTTCACCGGAGAAGACGCCGGTCGCAGGAAGAACCGGAAGTTCATTGCTCACAGCTTCGATTGATGCATTCAATCTCTTCCATCGAACAATCTCACTCCCTATAAAATACTTGACGCTTTATGACTCTTGTTTCTTTCTCCTTTTTTCCCGAATCGGTTATAACGGGCCTTCTTTTGCAGGTAACATGTTTTGTTTGCAACTCAATAATGTTCGCGAATGGCCTTCGATAAAAGACACGCAACATATGCGATTTCAAGAACGATAACTCGTAATGGCATAATTCTCCATTTTATGACTCCAGCCATAAATGAATTTATATTAAATAATTCAATTTTACTTTTACGATAGCATGTTAACCGGAACGTTTTCAGTAGACATCGTCGACTCAAATTAGTTATTTTATAATATAATATTCATATTAGGTCGCTATTGTCACTGGGAATTTATTGAAATTGGGGTACAGTACCCCTTTAACATTAATTAATTTTATAAAAAATATTTAAGTAAAACCAATAATAACTATACGTCTGGTAATGCTTCATTTTGTCTTGTTTCAAGCAAGCCTTGAAACAGTGTCAGTCATTTGCATAATGAGGTCCCCAGAGGGTGAGTTTAGTGATGCTATCCTGCATTCTGCTTAGGCCTCATCTTATACTTATTCCTTTCTGTTTAGTTTCTATTAATGAGTTACAAACAATCCGGAAAGTTGGACTAAATAGACAATTATATTCACATTTATTACATGATCTGAGCCTTATTCTATTCATTAACCCTTTACCCAACAGAACGGCCAAAAACGCCCAAATAAAGCTTCAACAGCCTAAAATATCTTCGGTCTGTCTCAATGGAACCATACAAATATGGATATCATTGGAACCGGCTCATTGACCACATTGTGATGGTTACAGTTATGCCCTGTGCCAATGCATTCTCTTATATATGCGAGTCGACCATAGGTCGCCTCGCATATATAAGAGAATGCAATGGCCTTACATTCTTTAACAATTTTATAATTTTTTCTTACATTTAAAAAAAAAATTTATAATATTTTTCTACATTCTTTGACAATTTTATCATTTTTAATATGTGTAACACATAATGTGTTAAGCCAATGCATTCTCTTATATATGCGAGGCGACCTATGGTCGACTCGCATATATAAGAGAATGCATTGGCGCAGGGCCGTTCTGTTGGGTAAAGGGTTAAACCCATTCTAAAATAATGATATGCAACAGTCATTGCATAACAGGAAATAGTGCCAGGAGTACCCAAATGTATCATTGTTGCGCAAAGTGAATTGGAATCGGGGGACGAGGAATGTTGAAGAATTGGTGTCTGTGACTGTTATTGATATTATCTATTTCATTAAATAAAGAGTCTTATATATCTAGGAATTATTTCTAGTTTCACGTCCCAAGTTCAGACTTACTGAAGTTATCATCCGGAAATGAAAATTCCAACAAAAAGGGCCATAACTCTGGTGAAAATTTCAGCTGGAACCATAATTCGAACTTGACCTGTATTTGGTTGGGCTAGTAAACACAAATACCAAATTTCATTCCATTCAGTTGAGACTATCTAATGTTATCATCCGGAAACCAAAAGCAAACATATGGACAGATGAATGGACGACGAACATAATACATGCCATTTTTTTAAATGGGCGTATAAAAAGGTCATAAATCAATGTGAAATAAAAGGCCGCCCAGCCAGTGTTCCTTGAAAAGGTGGCTTCATTTAGAGTTGGAGCTTTGTAGAATAATTGCAGCAAAAATGGGCTGACTAAATGAACTTGATCTGTATTTTTATATGAGTAATCCATATGCCAAATTTGCAAACAAACATAACTATAACTAAACCTATCGCCCGAAAACCGAAATAATCATCAAATTATACATCAATAAGGACCATAACTCCATAAAAACAGGCGGAGGAAACCCCAATTTGAACTTGACCTCTATTTTGATATCAGTAATCCATATACCAAATTTGAAAACAATCAGATAACTATAACTAAAGTTATCACCGGGAAACCAAAATAATTGGAAAATCCGACAAGGACCCTATTAAACTCTGGCAAAAATGAGCAGACTGAATTAAAATTCGAACTTGACCTGTATTCCATGAGGGTAGTAGTCCAAGCACATTAGACATGAAAGTGGGAAAGTATTAAGTAAGGAAATAAATCAGGGAATACTGATTTTAAAAATATTATTTAGCCCATAACATCGCAGGCGCGTCACGAAAAGTCCCCTAAAATCCAAGCTTTATGAGTTACACCATTTTATCCATTAAAAACAAACTTTTTTATTTTTAATAATCATGGAAATAATTGGACGCAGTAACAATTTTTCAGACGAAATATACAAAAGGCATTCAATATTGTTCAATACACAATTCTCAAACCAAAGATTGAATTTCGCAGATATGAAATAACACACTGGGCCAAAACAATGACGATTTTTAAGGCAAACAGTCATATGGTCTGATGGAAATGCTTCAGACTTTGAACCATTCCGAAATTCAAGATATCTCAAAAGCTCAACTCGGATTCTAGGGGACTTTTGCAATGTTGTTCATAAACATGTTCTTATTAATCCCTAAAAATATTAGCTTTCCCCGATTTTTGTCCCCAGTGAAACCTAATGTGCCTGAACTTAGTCCACATACGAAAATTTGAAAACAACCAGATAACTAAAACTAAAACAATTTGGGATGGACGGATAGACACCGCTGATTTCTATAATCCCCCAAATTTATTTTTTTTGGGGTACAAATAGGCATAATTCCAGTGGACCTAAATTTTTTGCATAGCAACGACTGCAGCGACTTGAAAACATTACTCACCTTCACCGGGGCAATGAAGCTGCTCCTCCGATGACTCGACGAGGCCAGCTCTATGAGAGATATACCGAGATATTCACAGAAATCCTTCACAGTCCAATTCTTGTCTTTCTTGACTGGTGGCTGCAACATAAAAAAGTTCTGAGCAAATTATTCCAACTGGAGTTATTGGTTAGAAACAAAATATTAGCGGACAGACAGACTGACACATGGATGGACAGAATCTATATATATAAAACCCGTCGTCTGTGTGTGTGTGTATCTGTGTGTGTGTGTGTGTATAACTCGGTCACGCTTTTGACGCGTTTATAACTTTTTAACCATGAATCCAATGTGGCCCAAATTTGTACCACGGACTATAGTGTGGCATAAAAGGTGATTCACCAAATTTCACGCCGATTGGTCAAAGCAAACCTGATATCTAACATGGTCCCCAAATGCAGTATCTGCACTCAAGTAGACACTATTTCTTATGACGTTTGTCCAAATGACGTCACTGACGTCGAACGCAAACCAAAACTTGCTTTGCTATTGTAGGCGAAACTTCCATGCGCTCAACCAAAGCGTTGTTGGAAATAAGCGCTAACTTAATGTGTCAGTTCAGGTACATTGTGAATTTAGATAACGAATGTTGATTTTGTCGCGGAAGTGCATGTATAGTGAGTTGTAGTCAAGACTCGAACGTTCTACCGTCGTTGGGAATGGGTGGATGTAGTGGGGTACAGAGTCAAAACTCGAACATTCGTCGTTGGGCATGGGTACTAATTCTAATATGGTATTTTAATTTGCCAGTTGGGTTTGAACATAAGTAAATAATGTGCATGCGCATATGCAGACTGGGTGTGTAGAAATACAGTTTTAGTGAAATAAAGTGTTCCAACGCGCATAAAGTAACAAAAAAAGAGAAGCATGACCATTCCATGTGTCCATGAAAGCGGACACTAGAAAATAACAAAGAACATTTATATACCCGTCATTTTGTGACGGGCAACCCCCTAGTAAGAATATAATACAACACCTTTTCCAAAATGGTTGTCGCTCAACAAACAAGATAATTCTCTTCAAAGATATTGAAGATGACCAAGCCTGCAAATAGTGTGTCTGTCAATTGCAGAATGAGGCATTGTTTTAATTACTTTTTCCCTTCTTTTCAGTTTCTATATCTCCTAATTTGCAGAAGATGAATTGCATAATCGAGGTGATTAATGGGTGAACATCACCTTGATTATGCATTCTAATGCCAATATACCACCGGAAACACCACATATTTGCAGGGGGTTATTCATCAATAACCTGTCGCAATGTATAGTCCGGTTCACCACTTCAATGTTAGATATTCCTACGTGCCAATATTGCCGTTAGCTGAATTCCTAATCTCGGCCATGCCCAATCCAGCCCCGCTCACTGTTCCGTTTCTCTCCATGACGTCACCCTTACGCAGTACATGCCGGCGACGTTACGGAGTAGATGTTTAGAGTTGGCGCCCTTGCTACTGACTTCCGTTACTAGCTCGTTGCTATATAAATGAAAGTGTCAATGACACTGTAGCTCAACTTGGAAAGGGAATAATTTAATGTGTTACTGTCGATGGAGTGATTAGGAATGTGGAAAGTTGAATGTCTAATTTACTAGTTTATCAACATGGAGAGATATATATATACATGTATATAAAAGTAAAATCTAAGATGGTTGCTGGCGGCTATGTTTTCCAACAATTCAAAAACATTTGATAGCTTTAGTCATGCAAAGAGTAGAATCCAAGATGGCTGCTGGCAGCCATGTTTTAATGCCGAATAACACCAAAATGACTCGTTCCCATCTACATGTCAAAAGTCAAGACAAATTTCATAATGATCTGACCAAAGGTACGACCTGTAGCCCATGCCAAAGGATTTAGTCATGCAAAGAGTAAAATCCAAGATGGCTGCTGGCGGCCATGTTTTTTGGCCGAATGACCCCAAAATTACTTGTTCCCATCTACATGTCAATATTAACATCCATGACAAATTGTATGATGATCAGATGAACAGTACGACCTGTAGCCCATGCTAATGGATTGAATTTTGAAATCCAAGATGGCCACTGGCGGCCATGTTTTTTGTCCGAATGACCCCAAAATGACTCGTTCCCATCTATATTCCAATTTCAACAGCCATGACAAATTTTATAATGATCAGACTAAAGGTACGACCTGTAGCCTGTGCTAAAGGATCTAGTCATACAAAGAGTAAAATCCAAGATGGCTTCTGGCGGCCATGTTTTTTGGCCGAATGACCCCAAAATTACTCGTTCCCATTTAGATGTCATTGTTAACATCCATGACAAATTTCATGATGATCTGACCAAAGGTACGACCTGTAGCCCGTGCTAAAGGATTTAGTCAAGCAAAGAGTAAAATCTAAGATGGCTGCCAGCGGCCATGTTTTTTGGCCGAATGACCCCAAAATTACTCGTTCCCATCTACATGTCAATATTAACATCCACGACAAATTTCATAATGATCAGACGAACAGTATAACCTGTAGCTCGTGCGAATGAATTGAATTTTGAAATCAAAGATGGCCACTGGTGGCCATGTTTTTCGGCCGAATGACCCCAAAATGACTTGTTCCCATCTACATGTCATTGTTAACATCCATGACAAATTTTATGATGATCAGACTAAATGTACGACCTGTAGCCCGTGCTAAAGGATTTAGTCATACAAAGAGTAAAATCCAAGATGGCTGCTGCTGCCATGTTTTTTGGCTGAATGACCCCAAAATTAATCGTTCCCATCTACATGTCAATATTAAGATCCATGACAAATTTCATGATGATCAGACGAACAGTACGACCTGTAGCCCGTGCTAATGGATTGAATTTTGAAATCAAAGATGGCCGCTGGTGGCCATGTTTTTCGTCCGAATGACCCCAAAATGACTCGTTCCCATCTACATTCCAATTTCAACAGCCATGAAAAATTTCATGATGATCAGACTAAAGGTACGACCTGTAGTCCGTGCTAAAGGATTTAGTCATACAAAGAGTAAAATCCAAGATGGCTGCTGGTGGCCATGTTTTTTGGCCGAATGACCCCAAAATGACTCGTTCCCATCTACATGTCATTGTTAACATCCATGACACATTTTATGATCAGACTAAAGGTACGACCTGTAGCCCGTGCTAAAGAATTTAGTCATACAAAGAGTAAAATCCAAGATAGCTGCTGGCGGCCATGTTTTTTGACCGAATGACCCCAAAATTACTCGTTCCCATCTACATGTCAAAATTAACATCCATGACAAATTTCATGATGATCAGGCGAAGAGTACGACCTGTGGCCCGTGCTAATGGATTAAATTTTGAAATCAAAGATGGCCGATGGCGGCCATGTTTTTTGTCCTAATGACCCCAAAATGACTTGTTCGCATCTACATTCCAATTTCAACAGCCATGACAAATTTCATGATGATCAGACTAAAGGTACGACCTGTAGCCCGTGCTAAAGGATTTAGTCATACAAAGAGTAAAATCCAAGATGGCTGCTGGTGGTCATATTTTTTGGCCGAATGACCCAAAAATGACTCGTTCCCATCTACATGTCATTGTTAACATCCATGACAAATTTTATGATGATCCGACCAAAGGTACGACCTGTAGCCCGTGTCAAAGGATTTAGTCATGCAAAGAGTAAAATCTAAGATGGCTGCCGGCGGCCATGTTTTTTGGCCGAATGACCCCAAAATGACTCGTTCCCATCTACATGTCAATATTAACATCCATGACAAATTTCATGACAATAAGACGAACAGTACGGCCTGTAGCCTGTGCTAATGGATTGAATTTTGAAATCCAAGATGGCCAATGGCGGCCATGTTTTTTTTCCGAATGACCCCAAAATGACTCGTTCCCATCTACATATCAATGTCAACATCCATGACAAATTTCATAATAATAGGACCAAAGGTACGAACTGTAGCCCGTGCTAAAGGAAATTGTTGACGAATCACGCACACACGCACGACGGATACCAAGCCATGGCAATAGCTCAAACTTTACAAAGTAAAATTGAGCTAACAAACCAGTGACGTCGCTTTTGTCGAAAATTGATAGTCAGTACAATCGCCCTGTATACATGTACTTTCAGAAAATACAAAACACAACGTTATATCCCACCAATCTCAGTGTCTCGATATCATTTGACCAAATTTCTTGACATGAAACCGCGACAAACACGGCATGAAATACATCGCATTGAGGAAACAATTTACCATTGTTTCAATTCAACTTCAAGTTCGCGGTAAAATAAAAACCGCAATTTGTAAGTGGTAAACATCTGAAAAAGACATCAGGTATATGCAGAAACTAATTGTTGTGCATATTTATTTCTATTTGAGGTGGCAATTTTTCATGTTTATCAGCATTTTTAACGATAAGAGCGATGCTATTTGAGGGACTATATTTTATCTAGCGCATTAAATATAAAATTAAAAAGTTTTCTATGGCAGCACATTTCGTTATTACGAGGCATTTGTTTGTCTAAATAACGTTTTTAAGTTCGAAGAGCATTAGAATGGGGATAACAGTGTGGTGTTTTGTGATTTCGGAAAGGTACATGGCGTATATACTGTGGCAAATACCCGTTAATGGGCGACGGCGGAGCCATGTACCTTTCCGAAATCACAAAACACCACACCGTTATCCCCTAATTATATCTACTGCATATTAGGGGATATAGAAGGGGAAAAATAACTAAAGACAATGTTAATTTGAGACTAGAGATACTTCCCAAAGATGAGGCCTAAGCAGAATAAGGTCCCCAGTGGGTGAATTTGGTGCTTCTAGCCCTCTGGGGAACTCATTCTGCAAATAACAGATACACTATTTGCAGGTCGTGTAGATTACATCGAGGAGTGATTTCATTTAGTTATAGAAATGTTAACCCTTTCACAATGGGATCTGTGCTGGTGCAGCATTAAAGATCCTGTGCCAATGCATTCTCTTATATATGCGATTCTTACATAGGGAGCCTCGCATACATAAGATAATGTGCTGGCTTACAAACTCAAGGTAAATATTGTCAGGCCAATATATTCTCTTATATATATATAAGAGAATACATTGGCACAGTGTTTTCACAAAATTTTAGGAAGCTCCAGTCAGGGTTTGCGCTGCCACTTGCCAAGGGCAAATTTTTTGGACATTTGGCAAAAAAAATATTTTCATTTGGCTCAAATTTTGGCAAGTCACTTTTTAATTCCTCAAGAAAGTTGAATAATATTAATCAATCAATACCATTCATTTCAGGAAACTCACAATATAATTATATTAGTGGTGTATTATATAGGAAAAGGAAATATATAGGTATAGGAAAAGTTAACACCTTTATTAAGATGCAGTTAATCCGATAGCATTAGTATTGATGGGTGAGGAATTGCCCGTATTTAGTGTGGTGGTGGTGTATACATATCTAATCCTCTTGTATATAATGTGCCTTTCTGATGAAGCAACCCTTCTACAATTTAATGTTCGGTGATTGGTTTAACCCTTTACCCAACAGAAGGGCCATGTGCCAATGCATTCTCTTATATATGCGAGTCGACCATAGGTCGCCTCGCATATATAAGAGAATGCATTGGCTTAACACATTAAAAATTATAAAATTGTTAAAGAATGTAAGAAAAAATGGTAAAAAGTGTAATTTTTTTATTTTTTTTAGGCCAATGCATTCTCTTATATATGCGAGGCGACCTATGGTCGACTCGCATATATAAGAGAATGCATTGGCACAGGGCATAACTGTAACTATCACAATGTGGTCAAGGAGCCGGTTCCAATGATATCCATATTTGTATGGTTTTATTGAGACAGACCCAAGATATTTTAGGCTGTTGAAGCTTTATTTGGCCGGTTGTGGCCGGTTTGTTCGGTGATTGGTTTAAACCACAAAATAAGACTCAATGTTGCATACATTTATACTATCAGGGATAGAATTTGGCAAAAAATATTTTCATTTGCCAAATTATTTGGCAAAAGTAAATTTTTATCCAGCGCGGAAGGGTTAACAGTGATGTAGCCAGGCCTTAAAATCAAAGCTAATTCACAAGTTTGAGGGTATTAAGAGAATCAAAATCAAATCCTGATATGCCGAAAGTTGGGTGGGAGGGGGGTATGGTTTATCACTCGCTCTATATTAGGGGTGGTTGAAAGGACATCCCTCAGCAAAGTTTAAAAATTCAATGCACTGAGTCAATTTCTCAACAGTAATATCTTACTTTCATATCTTAAAATATTTACCCTCTCCCTGTATCTTCAGTCAAATGAGTTGATGTGATTGTGACAAGAATGCAGAATTGCAATATTTATTGTACATGCATAGCTTTCAATATTGAAAGATTAACTGTTAGTGAATTGAAAAAGAAGTACCCTGGACTAGCTATGATATATATGATGTCTGTATACAACAAAGCAGAGATACATGTACAAGCCTTGAAATAGTGTGTCTGTCATTTGCAGGCGGGGTAGCATCACTAAATTCACCCTCTGGGGACCTCATTCTGCAAATGACAGACACATTATTTCAAGACTTGTACATGTATGTATTACCTCGAGCAGTGAATCTGCGGGGATAGTGAATCCTTTGAGTAAGCTGGTTGACAGTGAGCTGCTGAGTGAGTTCTGTGTCAGCTGACTATCTGCTAAGTGTCCACTCGTATGACTGAGCGAGTTCTGTGTCAGCTGACTATCTGCTAAGTGTCCACTTGTATGACTGCTCGGAGAAGAACCTACAAAAGTTTATTATCTTAATGTTTTATTTAATTTTCAAGGGCTATAATTATATTGTAGAAGTTAGGCTAAATAAAAAATAGTTGATAACCATTGACATTCAAGTCTGTAAATAGTGTGTCTGTCATTTGCAGAATGAAGTCCTCAGAGGGTGAGTTTAATGATGCTATGCCTCATGGTGGGCTAGCATCACCAAATTCACCCTCTGGGGACCTCATTCTGCTTGAATGTGAAAGTTGAATTGTATAAATAATACTAGATATCAACATGAAGAATATATATAAAGTTAAATCCAAGATGGCAGCTGGCAGTCATTTTTCCCAATGATATTCAAAAACATTTGATAGCCAAGTTCGTATGCTGTGTTATGTAAACAAAAGCCAGGTTCTGTAGATTTTTGGCTTTTATCGCGGTTTTAACAAATGTGACTATTTTAACAGCATACCCACCACGAAGGCCATCCATGCCTTTAAAATAATCGTAAAATTCATACTCACCAGTTGGTGAACTATTTTTCGTGTCTTGGGAATCAGACGAAGATGAGATCCTTTGCGTGTGCCCAGCAGTCGTGTCTCTTTGCGTGAGTCCAGCAGTCGTATCTACTGAATGAAGCTTGCTCGTATCTTTATCTAAAGTCGCAGACGTGTCAAAAACTACTGTTTTTTCTAAGCTGTTCCGTATTTGCTGGACACCGTCATCCGAGTTAGAATGCAAATCAGTAATTACCTGCCGTTTATTGGTCAGAGCCTTCGCACTGGTAACAGTATTCTCGAGTGCCTGAAATTTCCGTTTCAAATTCATTGTTGAAGTTGTCATAGGATGTGATGATATGTCCGCCACCGCTGACGATACATTCTCTAAAAAACTGATCTTGATATCATCAGAACTGATCTTGATATCATCAGAAGTGACGTTCTTTTGATTAAGAAACTCATCCATCTCAGCACGAGTCATTAAACCCTTTTCCATATCCGTAACACGAGGACTTACACTCGACCGATTACTACTAATCTGCAACGATGATGAATGAAGCCTCCCTCTATCATTCACACCATAATTATTAGCAATGTTATTTTCAGTCAACGAGACGTTATTTTCAGATTTTTGTCTCACAGGTTTTACGTTATTTTCAGTCAACGAGAGGCTATTTTCAGATTTTTGTCTCACAGGTTTTACATTATTTTCAGTCAACGAGAAGCTATTTTCAGATTTTTGTCTCACATTTTTTACGCCAGCATCCAAAATATTTTCATCAACATCTGCTTTCTTTCTGATCATTTTCTCACCAGATGGCGCCCTGTGTTGGTCCCCCGCTGTTTTATTACTTCTCCTTGTTATCATCTCCAATGTGTTGTCTCCCCTCGTAGATAGGAAATCAACAGCAGAATTTGATCCGAACAATAGATCGTCTTCATCCATGTTAAGTAACTTACTTAATGAGATGTCTGCCGTCAACGCATTTGAATCATTTAGATTATCTCTATTTTCCGGTAAAATTTCTATAGACGACACTGGAGTTGTGGTTTCTATAGATGAAACTGGAGTTTTGGTTTCTATATATGAAACTGGAGTTTTTGTTTCTATAGATGAAACTGGAGTTGGGGAAATCACTTTATTCACTTGATTTGCATCCCTAGAGATCTGAAGCTTTGAATTACGATCTGAACTGGGACTTACACGCTCCAATGATTTCCGTCTCTCATTCTGATCTGAGATACATGCTCCTGTGTTTTCAGCATCAAAGACCTTTAAATAAGAAAAAGATTATATGAGATATTTTAAAGATGTTATAAGACTCTAGAGCAATTTTATCAAAATTTATTTTGTTGAGTCATGAAAATCCCTCATCTTTTGAGAAGTATCTAATAGTTTAACATTGTTTTTAGTTACTTTCTTACCTTCTGGGAAGTTTCTATATCACCTAATTTGCAGAAGATAAATTTCATAATCGAGGTGACTAATGGGTGAACATCACCAACTTCAACTGGGGAACTTTAATCTGATCCTAGGTCTCCCATAGCAGTTGAGACCTTAGCAGAATAAGGTCCCCAGAGGGTGAATTTGGTGATGCTAGCCCGCTGTGCAGGATAGCGTCAATAAATTCACCTCTGGGGACCACATTCTGCAAATGACAGACATACTATTTGCAGACTTGAACGTTTGTGATATTATTCTGACCTTTTCCAGTCAACATTCATTGTTTTGCAATGATTTTAATATCAAACTTATGAAATTATCATTAAGTCCCATTAATGTAATTATGTCATGCGTCTCCAGCAAGCCTTATTATGACACTCCCTATCAAGTCTAGAAATAGTGTGTGTCGGTCCCCAGAGGGTGAATTTAGTGGCGAGCTATCATCGCCAAATTCATCCTCCGGGGACCTCATATTGCTGAGCCCTGAGAACTTTGGTGATGTCACCTCGATTATGCATTTTATCTTCTGAAAATTAGTGGATATAGAAACTGAACAGAAGGGAAAAAGTAACTAAAAACAATGTTAATCTGAGACTATAGATACTTCCCAGAAGATGAGGCCTAAACAGAATGAGGTCCCCAGAGGGTGAATTTGGTGATGCTAGCCTGCTGTGCATCACTAAATTCACCCTCTCGGGACCTCATTCTGCAAATGACAGACACACTTTTTGAAGGCTTGATAGGGGAGTCTCATAATATGGTGTATATATACAGGGCCGTCGTGACCATAATATGGTGTATATATACAGGGCCGTCGTGACCATAATATGGTGTATATATACAGGGCCGTCGTGACCATAATATGGTGTATATATACAGGGCCGTCGTGACCTCATAATATGGTGTATATATACAGGGCCGTCGTGACCTCAATATTATTTTGTTACATCAAACCCAAAATTATATAGGATCTCTACACTTTAAGTTCACAATTTATACCATTTTCAATTAAAATGCCAATATAGTATATTTAAATTTAACACCAACCAGAAAACCTGAAACTACATACGCCATCATATTTTTTTATTGTCATATTATTGTACTATTTATTCAGGGGCAGCAGGAAGGAGGCCAGTAGATCATGCTGCCCCTGTACAATACTAACTAATTCATCCTTGTTATTATTTCTTTAAAAATCTACATCTACGGTACCTTAGTCTTCTCACCGCCACGAGTAGCCATCCGTGCCTTCTCCAGTAGCAGCTCAGTTGAATCTTGATTTTTCACTGATCCCGTAACGCATTCAGTCAGTTCCATAACGCCACCATTGGGCAACAGTTGAGTTTGATCAGTCTGTGATCTAGCTCTCAACCGGGCCTCGATACTCTCTGCTTTTGGAAGCACGCCAACACACTCTGTCATTTCCATGTCGATACCTTTTGGGAATAGTTGCGTTCTGTCGACTGAATTTCTTCCTGCTTCAGAGCTTGACTTTGATTCTGGAAATAAAATTTTAGATATATAATCCGAATTAAAGCTCCTAAATTACTATTTGTATTGGCTTCGGGCGTGAACCATATAATTGTATTGGCTTCGGGCGTGAACCATATAATTGTATTGGCTTCGGGCGTGAACCATATAATTGATTCGAGTCGAGGAACCCACCCATCAAAGCTCATAGTTATCAGATATAAATTTAAAAAATCTGTTATTTTTGACCACCTCAAATATTTGGTGGCCTAGCAAATATTGGATGAGCCGACCGACATACTCTTGATACAAAATTGCGTTGAACAAAATGTTGAAATAAAACACGTTTTGGAAAAGTTTATACCAGAGTTCACAGTGGTTAGGATTATTTTTGGGTAATTAAATCGATTCTGATAACTAAAGTATCTTTTGAAGAAATGTTTTTGGAATCTGATGATATGGGGACCATCGAATCGGATTGTGTACCTTTAAGCACTTTTGAAGATGGGATGAGTGGGGTTTCATGATGGGAGTGCGCTGGTGCAGGACTAAATATCCTGTGCCAGTGCATCCTCTTATATATGCGAGTCTCCCATAGGGAGCCTCACATATATAAGAGAATGCACTGGCTTACAAGGTCAAGGTCAATATTGTTAGGCCAATAAATTCTCTTATATATGCAAGGCTCCCTATGGGAGACTCGCATATATAAGAGAATGCATTGTCACAGGGTTTTCGCAATCTTTCAGAAAGCTCCCGTCATGGAAGGGTTAAGTGATTTTTATTTAGCATACGAACCCTTTGATTTTTGTGTAGGTATCGATGCATCTTCTTTCTGCAATTCTTGAGTCATGAATTTATTTGTTTTCATGCCGCCCCCACTATGCATTAGCTGAGAGTCATCGGTTGAGTTTTTGACACTCTTTTGTATATTTATAGTCGTATCTTGTTGTATTCCTTGTGTGACGCATCCAGTCATTTCCATATCCGCACCATCATGAAACAGTTGTGTTTGATCGGGAGATTTTCTTGTATCTTTCTGGACAGCGAGAGTTTCATCCCGTTTTTTCAATCCTTGTGTCAAGCACTCAGTCATTTCCATGTCTGCACCACGACCAAAGATTTGCGTTTTGTCAGGCGACCTTCAAAATAAATTGAGAATTTCAACATTATAAATTTCCTCTACCAATGTCGGAACAAAATATTGTCAGTACACTTATTTTATGCGCAAATTTTTAACTTGACATTTTGTTGCAAAGTTTACGTTCCCTAAAAACTAGTAGATATTCAGTTTTTTATGGACTGAGATTTCTCCCAGCGGCAATAGGGGTACAATCAGGGTTACAATCAGGGTACAAAAGGGGTACAATCAGGGTTGGCTAATTTAACCCTTTACCCAACAGAACGGCCCTGTGCCAATGCATTCTCTTATATATGCGAGTCGACCATAGGTCGCCTCGCATATATAAGAGAATGCATTGGCTTAACACATATTAAAAATGATCAAATTGTCAAAGAATGTAGAAAATATTATAAGAAAAAAATGGTAAAAAGTGTTAATGTGTTTTTAGGCCAATGCATTCTCTTATATATGCGAGTCGACCTATGGTCGACTCGCATATATAAGAGAATGCATTGGCACAGGGCATAACTGTAACCATCACAATGTGGTCAATGAACCGGTTCCAATGATATCCATATTTGTATGGTGTTATTGAGACAGACCGAAGATATTTTAGGCTGTTGAAGCTTTATATGGGCGTTTTTGGCCATTTTGTTGGGTAAAGGGTTAAATCAATTTTGAGTGGCGAGGATTAGCGAGCGCTATACCGGTATGTTTTAAATCACGAAATGGAGGTACTAAAAGTAAACATGACTTTGTTCGATACAATATAACAGACACCTTTCGCATAATGAACGACGACAGATAATTATTACGAATAGGGTACCACATCACTAGAATTTTAATCATTTTTTATTATTTTTTCTTTCATTCTTTAACAATTTTTATCATTTTTTTCTTATATTCTTTGACAGTTTTATAATTTTGTTTATAAATTTTCTTACATTCTTTATAATTTTTTTTCATTTTTTTTCATTTTTTCTTACATTCTATAACAATTATAAAAAAATTATATAAAATTTGTTAGGCCAATGCATTCTCTTATATATGCGAGGCGGAAACCATGCAACATAATAATGTTTACAAAACAACAAGTCCCAGTAAATACCTTATGGATTCTTTCTGTATACCCGCAGATAAATAACGCTTTTGCAATGCTTCAGTTAAGCATTCTGTCATTTCCATTTCCGCACCATCTTGGAAATGTCGAGTTATGTCCCCACCCGCAGCTGAGCTCACCAATCCCCGCGGTATAACACCAGTTAATTCTCGCTTCTGTATTCTTTGATTGACACATTCTGTCATTTCCATATCGCCACCCGGCGCACCATCAGTGAATCTCTGCGTCGCTTCAAGATTTACCTGATAATTATAATAAGATGTTTTAGGCCAAGTAAACTAAATTTTCCTGTTTCTCAGACCCACGTGCATGGTCCCGAAACCCAGCGTATTCAACTTTTTATTTGCATTTACTTCTTGTATCTAGAAATACAGAAGGGTCTTGGCATCCTACTTAAAATAGGGCTGAATAAGATTGGATGAGAGATGAAGTGTCAGTGATAATGACGATGATGACATTAATGAGGATGACAATGATGATGTTGTTGTTGGTGATGGGGACGCGGATGATGCTGATGACTACTATGATGATGATGACGATGATGTGGCTGATGACGATTAGTGTGACGAGAGATATGACAATGATGACAATTATCACGATTATGATGGCGACGATGACATCTAGAAGATGTCATATGAAGTTTGGTGACGAGAGATATGACAATGATGATAATTATGATCGCGACGATGACATCGAGAGGTTACCGGAAGATACATATGAAGATTGGTGATGATCGGATGAGAAATAAGACTAGTCATGCAAGGAGTAAAATACAAGATGGCCACTGGTGGCTATGTTTTTAAACAAAATTCGGAAAGATTTGATGGTTCCAATCTAGTGGTCACCCCGAAGATCCAAATGAAATTGGGGTGACAATTGGATGAGGGATGTGGTCTGTAGGGTGTGCCAAAGGATTTAGTTATGCAAAGGGTCAAATCCAAGATGCAAAGTGTACAATACAAGATGGCTGCTGGTGGCCATGTTTTTTTGCTGAATGAGCCCAAAATGACTTGTTTTAATCTACATGTCAAGTTCAACAGCCATGACAAATTTCATAATCATTAGGCCTGTAGCCTGTGCTATTGGATTTACATTGTTTAACCCTTTGAACCCTGACGCCCCATGCGATAGACACCATGAACGGGGGGGGGGGGCTCCCCATGGTATTTACATTGTTTAACCCTTTGAACCCTGACGCCCCATCGATAGACACCATGAACGTGGGCTCCCCATGGTATTGGATTTACATTGTTTAACCCTTTGAACCCTGACGCCCCATGCGATAGACACCATGAACGTGGGCTCCCCATGGTATTTACATGGTTTAACCCTTTGAACCCTGACGCCCCATGCGATAGACACCATGAACGTGGGCTCCCCATGGTATTTACATTGTTTAACCCTTTGAACCCTGAAGCCCCATGCGATAGACACCATGAACGGGGGGGGGCTCCCCATGGTATTGGATTTACATTGTTTAACCCTTTGAACCCTGACGCCCCATGCGATAGACACCATGAACGGGGGCTCCCCATGCTATTGGTTTTACATTGTTTAACCCTTTGAACCCTGAAGCCCCATGCGATAGACACCATGAACGGGGGCTCCCCATGCTATTGGATTTACATTGTTTAACCCTTTGAACCCTGACGCCCCATGCGATAGACACCATGAACGGGGGCTCCCCATGCTATTGGTTTTACATTGTTTAACCCTTTGAACCCTGAAGCCCCATGCGATAGACACCATGAACGGGGGCTCCCCATGCTATTGGATTTACATTGTTTAACCCTTTGAACCCTGACGCCCCATGCGATAGACACCATGAACGGGGGTTCCCCATGCTATTGGATTTACATTGTTTAACCCTTTGAACCCTGACGCCCCATGCGATAGACACCATGAACCCATGGTATTTTCCCTTTAAATTAGATAGGGTCTTGTCGTATTATGTTGGTTATGTTTAAATTGTGACACAGGTCTGAATATTTACATGGTGCAGCATTAAATATCCTGTGCCAGTTCATTCTCTTAAAAATGTGAGTCTCCATAGGGATCCTATCTCTTAAAAATGTGAGTCTCCATAGGGATCCTATCATATATAAAAGAATGTACTGGCTTACAAGGTCAAGGAATATATTGTTAGGACAATATATTATCTTATATATGTGAGGGTCCCTATGGGAGACTTGCTTATATAAGAGAATGCATTGGCACAGGGTTTTCGCAATATTTCAGGAAACTCCAGTCATTAACCCTTTACCCAACAAACCGGCCAAATAAAGCTGCAACAGCCTAAATTATCTTGGGTCTGTCTCAATAAAACCATACAAATATGGATATCATTGGAACCGGCTCATTGACCACATTGTGATGGTTACAGATATGCCCTGTGCCAATGCATTCTCTTATATATGCGAGTCGACCATAGGTCGCCTCGCATATATAAGAGAATGCATTGGCCTAAAAAAAATCTTTTTTTAACACTTTTTACCATTTTTTCTTACATTCTTTAACAATTTTATAATTTTTAATGTGTTAAGCCAATGCATTCTCTTATATATGCGAGGCGACCTATGGTTCATTGTTAACAGGTCAGACAAGTGAGCAGTGCTAAGCGAAGTCAAATTGTCTTCTATCGGTACATTTAAGGCCAGTCCAAAACATGTCTTCTCTTACGGATGCAGAAATTAGTCAAGTCTGTGTGATATCTGGCAATTTATTAATGCACGAACACCAGAAGCCATACGTCTGGCATACACAGGCTTGATGTAGAACCTATGGTCGACTCGCATATATAAGAGAATGCATTGGCACAGGACCGTTCTGTTGGGTAAAGGGTTAATGACCTAATTAAAATTTTGTAAATCTGTGGTAAACATGAATCTCTGCATCACTTTCAAGTCTGAAAATAACGTGTGTGTCATTTGCAGAATGAGGTCCCCAGAGGGTGAATTTGGTGGTGCTAGCCCGATATGTGGGATAGCATCACTAAATTCATTCTGCAAATGAGATATAGGAAGAGATAGACCATCTTTAATGGTAAACATTTAATGATTAGTAAAGTACTGAATGAATGGAAAGGGCTAAATATCAACACGTCGTCTTCAAGCCTTGCATGAAATAGCTACATGTCTGTCATTTGCAGAATGAGGTCCCCAGAGGGTGAATTTAGTGATGCTATCCCGCACAGTGGGCTAGCATCACCAAATTCACCCTCTGGAGACCTCATTCTGCAAATATCTCATTTTCTGGGAAGTATATATAAATAGCATCAATTTAACATTGTATTAGTTGCGTTTTCCCTTCTGGGAAGTTTCTATATCCCCCTAATTTGCGCAAGATAAAATGCATAATTGAGGTGCCCAATGGGTGAACATCACCGACTTCAACTGGGGAACTTTAATCTTATCCTAGGTCTACCATAGAAGTTGAGGACCTAAGCAGAATGAGGTCCTCTGAGGGTGAATTTGGTGATGCTAAATTCAGCCTCTGGGAACTTCATTCTGCAAATGACAGACACGCTATTTGCAGGCTTGATCACTTTACCTGAGTGTTATCTTCGCTGTCTCTACTGCGGAGTCCTTTTCCTCGCGAGAATGCAGATAAAGCACTCGCCGTTTTTACGTTCTCCTTCTCTGAATGGCTTATGTTATTAACGGTTTCCTGCAATATTAACCCTGTGAACTCCATTTCTTCCTCGTCTAGATTAGCATTTGTGTCAGCTGACATCTGTTTGCCGATTCGTGCAGATTTCTCAGGTATGACGTTAGGGAGCGGAAACTCGCCATCACGTTTTGAGGCACTAAATTTAGAACTCATGAAGTTTTTCAGGAAGGATGATGCATCTATTTTTTGTGGAGGACTTGGTTCGGTCGGACTGATCGATGTCGACTCTGACGAACCGTATTGAGAGTGAATCTGCGGCTCTTGAATCTCAGTGATTCTCTGTTGTTCTGGATGCCTCATACTGCTGTAAGAGAAAAGCCATCAATGTTTTTATGTGTAAACATAAATAGGTAAGTGGGGGTCTGACCAGGTAGCATGAAGCCAGGGCACTAGAACTAGACCTGCAAAAATTATAAAAAGTGCTAAAAATAACAATTCTGGTTATCAAATTCCACAATTTGTCACAATGACACAGCCAAAGTCAGAGTTATGCACTGGCAGGTGGACCAAAAGACCTTTTAAAAGATTTTAGTAAAAAGAATAATGGCTTAAAATATATTCATCATATAAATTTACCAACATAATAATTGTTCGCGCACAAAATGAATGGATGTCAAGACAAGAGGAGAGCGGCTGCAAAGCATATCAAAGAAGGGGTATATAATGGGCCAGGGTCCCAATGGCATGAATTTAGAGGCGGAGAACAAGGTCCCGGAGGGGTTTACAAATATTTGGAAAAGAAATTTAGAATGTACAGGCCAAAACAAGTTTTTAAGAATCAAAGTTAAACCACAGGAAGGATGATGCATCTATTTTTTGGCGGAGGACTTGGTTCGGTCGGACTGATCATTGTCGAGTCTGATGAACCGTATTTAGAGCGAATCTTCTCGGTTGTTCTGGGCGCCTTTTTGTAAGTGGGTTTCTGACCAGGTAGCACAATGCCAGGGTAAGTGACTCCATACCTAGCACACTAGAATGGCAGAGGCAATGTCAGAGTAATGCACTGGCAGGTGGAACAAAAGGCCTTTTGGGTTCGTCAAAGGTTTTAGTGAAAAGAATAATGGCTTAAAATATATTTGTCATATAAATTTACCCACATAATAATTGTTGGTGCAAGAAATGAATGGATGTCAAGAGTAAGAGGAGAGCGTCTGAAAAGCATATCAAAGAAGAGTTGTATAATGGGGTCAGGGTCCGAATCATGTGCAAACCACCCTTATCAACCATGTTTATCTCACAGTCAACACTAAATAACCCAACACAAATCGAATATCATAATTATATTCTAATTAACCTAATAACATTGATCGATATCATTGCCCTAAGCTCTTACGTCACTGCGCATGCCGATAATACATGTGTGTCTTAACCCTTTACCCAACAAAACGGCAAAAAACGCCTTTTGCTTCAACAGCCGAAAATATCTTCGGTCTGTCTCAATAGAACCATACAAATATGAATATCATTGGAACCGGCTCCTTGACCACATTGTGATAGTTACAGTTATGCCCTGTGCCAATGCATTCTCTTATATATGCGAGTCGACCATAGGTCGCCTCGCATATATAAGAGAATGCATTGGCCTAAAAAAAATCTTTTTTTAACACTTTTTACCTTTTTTTCTTACATTCTTTACACTTTACACATTTCGGCACAGGGCCGTTCTGTTGGGTAAAGGTTTAAGGGTTAATTATTTGATGAAACCAAAATACTAAATAAGTGACATAACTCTGGTTAGAAAGTCGGTGCGGACCCAATTTGCTGTGTGCAACAATCGCACATGACAATTAACTGACATACCGGTACCAGAAATTGTCAAAATCCATCAATAAACGGCTATGTTATATAGGTTTTAGGACTGACAAATTTAGTTGCGCTGGCCACAGGTTTCCGTCTTCCGATCGTAACACAAAAAATGAGAACAGCAGTTATCTTGCAGTGGTTTTATACCCAATAGCCACATAGTAAAATGGAATTTTTCCACGTGAATGGGGGTTGTAGATTAGTCGACTTCGACTCAATTTTTGACTGTTGATTAGTTGACTATGAAATACCATAGTCGTTTCAACACAAAATGTTACGAGTTCATGTATTTTGCAATTAATGCTCAAATTCAACACTTATGTAGATGTTAGCAAAAACATACCAAAATAATTTTCAACAATTTTTTTTTTTTTATTTAAAATATATATTTTTTTGGGTCATATAAATAACAAAGCCGGATGACAAGACAGACATACGTAAATAGTCAATCCAATATAACCCCATTCTATTCAAGAGTGGGGGTATAAATAAACTGAATCAGAACTACTGGCCATCACATTTATCAATTCAAAGATTTGCTATAAATATAAAGTTGATGAAAATATAAAATAAACATAAAGTATGACTCACTTTTGGTTGCTGTCTGTTCTTGTTCCGATATTAATAGAGTTTTGGTTGCTGTCTGTTCTTGTTCTGATATTAATAGAGTTTTCCATAACTGATAGATGTCCAGCACATGCAGTCATGTCCATGTTAATATCATCGTAGTACGTTTTGTTGATGCTGATATCTTTAAATGATACATCCTCTTCATTACTAGGTACCACCTGTAATTGAGAAAAAGTTTTTACTTTCAATAGGCATAGATGATATAACCCTCATTCCCCTCCCCAACCTTGACTTAATATGGGTCAAAAATAGCGACAGACCTAGGTCAGTCCGCTTTTTACACAGGACGAGCGATCACCAACACTGATGATTAACAAATTGCAAGGAATTCTACACTTGGTGCCTGAATAAGACATGATCAGTAGTGCGGACCACGTGCACAGTTGTCTACACCATCCTGGGTAATGCTTTTTCGGCGAATGTTTAGTAGTAATGATCCTCTCACATTTTAATTTACTGTAGATTTCTGTCTGTAAGTCCCAATTTTCTGACCCACTATTTCCCCTTAAAATGCACAATATACATCGGTAAGTCATGGTGGGGGGGGGGGGTGAATTCTGAGCTACAACAGTGAACACAGGTGAGCTTTGGCAGTCCCTGCGACGAACAGTGCATACCTTTTCCCTCAAAACAAGGTCTGTATCAAAGAAATGTTTAATTAAAAATAAAACAATTAAAATATTAATAGTTATTATCAGTGTATTTATTCCCTATCCAATGAATACAAAATTATCCATTATTAACAATCCCGCATGAGGTCATCTCCATCTGAGGAATGGCTTTTGATTTTACAACAAATTGTTTTGATCGGTACTGTGAACAAAATAAAAAGAAAGCAGGCATCCATAACGTTAGCATGTGACATGAGCTCTGCTACGTAACTAACACCTGTTACTGCGAGACAGTATGACAATGTGTCTTTTGCCAACCGCGGTAGTATTTGATGTCGGCTTTTAATAATGCTACTGTTATAAAAGTCGTTGTATCCATTGTATGCTGTTGTGCTTACATCCTTTTAGTTCATGAACTTGAGATCTAAGAAAGACGGTCTGTTTTAATTTGGTTTCTATACGAAGCTTCAATGTTCCTGCTTGTCTCAAGTGCAAGGAAATTGCTACTTTTCAGTGATAAACATAAAACTTTTCTCCCGACAGAGCACCTGGTATGTGCTTCCCAAATACGGCCACATTCCCCCAAACCCTAGCGGAAACCCTGCTTTAATGGTGATGTTTTTACAGACTGTTATCATCTTTCCACATTTACCCACTGTGAGTGCCTTGGGTCCCTTTAAAGAGCATGAACTAGTTTGGTTTTTTCAATGAATATATAACGAACCTCTTTGAAGTTTGTGTCCTGAATGGGAGCTGTCAGTAACTGCTCCAAACCTAGAAAATAGAAAAAGCGAGATCGTAACTCAAGTAAAATATTTGTTGCTAAAACATGCATCATAATTGGTTCAAAATTAAAAACTTTAAGTCAGTTAATCCTTTAATGATGGGAGCTGCGCTGGTGCAGCATTAAAGATCCTGTGCCAGTGTATTCTCTTATATATGTGAGTCTCCCATAGGGAGCCTTGCATGTATAAGAGAATGCACTGGCTTACAAGATCATGGTAAATATTGTTAGGTCAATGTATTCTCTTATATATGTGAGGCTCCCTATGAGAGACTCCAAATCGCATATATAAGAGAATGCATTGGTACAGGGTTTTCGCAAAATTTCAGGAGGCTCTAGTGATAGAAGGGTTAATTCCCAATCACACAATGATGGATGAAAACATTTTGAATATGGCATGCTACGATTGACGATGAGTGTAAAATACGCCATCGCACAGCCAGGAATCATGCAAATAAGTGCAACCACTGGTTGTTTACTGTAGATACAGTTATCGATTAACCCTTCTATCAGTGGAGCCTCCTAAAAATTATCGAAAACCCTGTGCCTAGGCATTCTCTTATATATGAGAGTCTCCCATGGGGAGCCTCACATATACCAGATAATACAATGGCCTAACAATATTTACCTTGACCTTGTAAGCTAGTACATTCTCTAGTATGTTCTACACCAGTTTGTTATGACCCATACCACAATGAAACACATGGTTAGACCTAAAACATTCTTAAAGTTGCGACATCAACAGCCATTTCTGTTAAAGTCCAGCTGAACTGTAACCTAATTTAAGTCCGGCCGCCAGGTCACGGATGCGTGTTTTGGCGTATAAAGTTTTTTTCTCTGCGGATTTTGTAAATTCAGGTATCCGACATCAAGATTTTATCGGCTGGCCATCTGTCAGCCTTGAGCAATTTTTTTATAGCGCCCTAAAAAGTATTACCCCCCCCCCCCCATTTTTTCCCAGACGTAAAACCAGTTACTTGGAATTTGTTGCAAATTCACATGACTAATCTAGTAAAAATGTATATATTTTCATGAAGCTAAGACATAATGACACTATTTTGGGCCAAAATTGAAATTCCCCACCCAAGATGGCCACCAAAATGGCCACCGGAAGTTGAAAATATGACATTTTTTCACAAATATCTTCTAGATCAGTTCATGCTGTTTGGAACTGGTTGAGTAATATGAATTTATTTTGTATTTTGTATATTAACTGACAATTGGAGCAATTAAATATGCAATTATTGGGGTCCTATCCGCTTGTGATCCCTCAAAAATTCGATTTTACAGAACGCGGTATAAAATTTCACAAAAAATCACAACTGGGATTCTAGTCATATTTCAAAAAGAAATGAACTGAAGGTTGCAATTAAGTGAGGCATACTATTACCTATGAATATTCCAACTAAGTGAAACAAAAATTCTTACTTTGGCTCAAAATGGCTGACAAAATGGCCGCCAAAATATGGAAAATGGTAAATATTGCCCTAGGGTGTCCTGCAATCGCTTACAAGTTGTGGTTGATGTACAAAATTGGCTATTATGCCTTCTATACATTGAATACTAACATGTCTGCTGCACCATGGTTAATTGTTACTGTTGTCCAAAACTTGACATAAATATCGGCAAAAATTAACTTTTCGGTTTTGGAAAAAAATTTCTAGTAATATTGTAACTATCTTTGAATTGAAAGGTGTGTATTGTATTGGTCTATCTTAAATGTGTCACACTACGGTGTTTATAGACCAAATTGCTCAAGGTGGCTTCCAAAATGGCAACCAAATTGGTAATAAGTTATTTTTTTACATATATCATTATAACATTATATATATATAATTATTCTCTGCGTTATCCGAAAATGTAGCAAATTGTGACCCATTTGGTTATTATACGTGTTAGTTAATTAACTGACAATTAAATGTTCTATTATGGCTGTACCAGTTCCGTATAGGGCATGACAAATTCATTTTAAATTATGGAATTTTGCGGAGAACTTCTTTTGTGATTCTGACCATATTATTGGAAGGAAATGTGCAGAAGTTTGAGACGGAACTGAGATGAACCATAATATGTGACTCTTCTGGTCCATTATGATAAACAAATATCAACTGGATACAGGATGGATGCCAAGATGGTAGCCAGGGAGTTACTCTATGACCATAGGTGAGGTGAATAGGTATACATGGAGTTAGTGTATGTCATGAATGATGTGAATATGTATACAATGAGTGACTATATGGTTATGAGTGTGTTGTCCATATTGAGATGTATAGGTATACAGGGAGAGGTCATGGTCAGGTGTGTGGTGAATCGGTATGAATGGAGTTGACTGTATGGTGTACCCCGCTCGACAAAACAAGTGTCCATTGGCACCACGGTGTATTTGCCGTTCGGCCGCGGTGTCAGCGTTTGTAACTGCGGTTGAGAACTGCGCCCGAAAGCAAGTACACTGCGGCCGAACGGCAAGTACACCATGGCCGAAAGGCAACTACAACGCAGCCGAATGGCATGTGCACCGTGGTTAGATTTCTGGTTTGTATCATCTTTTTTCAGTTTAATGAACGTACACCGCAGCAACTACACCATGGCCGAATGGCAAGTACACTGCGGCCCAACTGTAGTTAGCCGGTGGAGCCGCAGTGTTGTTGCATTTCGGCCGCGGTGGCAACGCTAACCGCACCGTGGTTAAGAGGACACTTGTTTTGTCCAGCAGGGTATGGTTGTGTGAATATTGTACGGGTGCACCCGGTGTGCCTTTATGGACATTGATGTGGTGTATGGATATAGCTACATGGTCATGGGTGGGATGTACATATGTTTCTGTATGATCACGGATGGGGTGTGTGGATAAATAGTGAGTGATTTTATGGCTACGGGTAATGTGTATGGTATACATATTCACCTCACCATTGGCCATGTCACTCATTGTATCCATATTTGTCACACCATAGCCGAATAGCCACTCAAGATATACTAATACACCCCAGCCATGTCAGTATAGTCACTCCATGTGTGCATATGCACATCATCCATGGCCATATAGCCACTCGCTATATACACATACACCTCGCACATGACCATATAGCAACACCATTGTATACCCGCATAACCTACACATGACCATACCGCCACGAGTCGCCAAGTAGGAACACCAGGTATACTCACACAGCTGACACATGACCATTTAGTCACTCCCGGCATAGATATTCATTACATTGATGTCACTCCTTGTATACCTACTCATTTCACCATTGACCATAGTCACTACCTGTATATATATTCCACACACAGTCATAAACATGTAACCACTCGATATATACATATGAAGCCCACCCTAGACCATAGAGTCACTCCAGGTATACATATGCACCTCACCACTGGCCATTCAGTCCTTCCAGATATACAAACGAGAGGCCGATCACGATCGGCAGATGTTAACCCATCCCTTGGCGATAAAAATTTAATATGATAGGATAAATGAGAGTTTTGGTGTTGAATTATAGAGTACTAGTATACTGTTATGTACTATTATAGACAAATGTACATAACACAAATTATTGGAATTTATGGGTCACTGGCATTTATATAAGAGAATGCTATGGTACAGGATCTGTAATGCTAAACTGCCACAGCCAGCAAGCCCATGGGTTAAATGTGTAGGTGTGACCTGGACATGGAATACTTGGATTAAGAGAGTCCAATTTAAGTTTACAATAATAATGTGTCCTAGTATACAGATAAGCAACCTCACCACTGACCCATTAATATCAATTATATAGCAGAGCTGTCAAAATATCACAGGAATTGTTTATGCTGAACACTGACCTCTCTATTAAACCAATAACAATTATAATGATATCAGACCATCTGAAGATATAACTCTGCAGCACAGATGTCCAAGTCTACTGTTAATATCATGTGATGTTTATTGTTGAATCTTTATTTTAAATTAGATACCATAGCCTTCTTTATCAGATTATTGGCACATTGGCCTAAGAGACATCAGAAAATAATATAGCCTTATCAATAGCTAAGTATTCCAAAGGCAATTGGTGAATTGGATTTAATGTTGCTCCAAACAGATTTACCAGTACATAACACAAGATTTTGGACCGATTTAATCAAATTTGGTGTGGTGATTCGGGGTACCCTTGGCAGAGTTATAATGGTGTGAGTTTTGCAAATTTTTATAACTCTAAAAAAAAAAAGGTTTTTAACTATTTAAAAAAATTAAAGGGACACATTGGAAATCTTTTTATCAACTTTTATCATAATCATTAATATCTAAATGAAAACAAATGACAATGTCAATGACATTTTTTTTCTTATTATTATAAAAGTTAAAAATAATTATTTTTTTAAATCGATCTTTTTTTTCAAATGTTTTTTCGAAAAAGGGTCATAACTCCTTTAAAATTAATCGGATCAAACCCATATTCGAACTCGATCTGTATTTTGGGCTGTGAAACTCACACACCAAATTTGGTTCCAATCAGATAAAAAATGTTTGAGTTATGGCAGAATGCGTGAATTCTAAGTTGAAAAAGGGCCATAACTCTGTAACAAAATCTCGGATCAAACCCAAATTCGAACTCGATCTGTATTTTGGGCTGAGAAACCCATATACAAAATTTGGTTTCGATCGGATAAAAAATGTTTGAGTTATCGCATTACTCGTAAAGTGTCTACGGACAGACAGACGGACAGACAGACAGACAGACAGACGGACGAACGACAAGTGGTCAATCCGGGCAATGACACTATGTTTACCATACTATGGTATGGGTAAACATAAAAACCCGCACACACGACCACTCATACCATCCATACTTGCATATATACATCACACATGACAGTTCAGCAATGTACTGTATAATCATACACGCCATCCATGATCATACAGCTAATCCCTACACACATACCAATGATAATACATCCACGAGATATAAACATATACATCCCATCCGTTACCACAAGGACACTCCCTATATACCCACACGATAATGTCCACCAGCTTACTCCAGGTATGCATATACACTTCAATCATGACAGTACAGTCATTCCACGTATACCACACTCATTGCCCGTAACCATAAACTCACTCACGATTTATCCACACACCCCATCCATGATCATACAGAAAACACATGTACATCCCACCCATGACCTTACAGTCACTCCATATATACATAATCAATACATAGATGGCCATGTAGCTATAACCATACATCACATCAATGTCCATACAGGCACACCGGGTGCACCCATACAAGATACACACAACCATACACCATACAGTCACTCCATTCATTCCGATTCACCCCTTACCTGACCATGACCATATTCACATCATTCATGACATACACTAACTCCATGCATACCTATTCACCTCAAATATGATCATAGAGTAACTCCATGGCTACCATCTTGGCATCCATCCTGTATCCAGTTGATATTGGTTTATCATAATGGACCAGAAGAGCCACATACCTGCTGGACAAAACAAGTGTCCACTTAACCGAGGTGTGGTTAGCATTGCCACCGCGGCCGAAATGCTACTACACCGCAGCTCCACCGGCTAACTACAGTTGGGCCGCGGTGTACTTTCCATTCAGCCATGGTGTAGTTGCCACGGTGTACGTTCATTAAACTTAAAAAAGCGATACAAACCAGAAATCTAACCACGGTGTGCATGCCATTCGGCCGCGTTGTAGTTGCCTTTCGGCCAAGGTGTACTTGCTGTATGGCCGCAGTGTACATGCGGTGCTCAACTGTAGTTACAAACACTGACACCGCGGCTGAACGGCAAATACACTGCGGTGCCACTGGACACTTGTTTTGTCCAGCAGGGTATTATGGTTCATCTCAGTTCCGTCTCAAAGTTCTGCCCATTTCCTTTCAATAATATGGTCAGAATCACAAAAGAGGTTCTCCGCAAAATTCCATACTTTTAATGATAAATTTGTCATGTCCCATACGGAACTGGGACAGCCATAATAGAACATTTAGTTGTCAGTTAATTAACTAACACATATAATAACCATGTGAGTCACAATTTGCTACATTTTCGGATAACGCAGAGAATAATGTTATATATATAATGTTATGATATACGTAAAAAAAAATAACTTATTACCAATTTGGTTGCCATATTGGAAGCCATCTTGAGCAATTTGTTCTATAAACACCGTAGTGTGACACATTTAAGATAGACCAATACAATAAACACCTTTAAATCCAAAGATAATTACATATTACTAGAAAAATGGTCCAAACCTGAAAAGAAAATTTTTGCCGAAATTTATGTCAAGTTTTTGAGAGAAACGTCCAATAGTTTTGGTGATGTCAGTGGTGGCAACAGTAACAATCAACCATGGTGCAGCAGACATGTTAGTATTCAATGTATAGAAGGCATAATAGCCAATGTTGTACATCAACCACAACTTGTAAGCGATTGCAGGACACCCTAGGGCGATATTTACCATTTTTCCATATTTTGGCGGCCATTTTGACCAAAGTAAGAATTTTGGTTCCAGTGAGTTGGAATATTCATAGGTAATGGTATGCCTCACTTAATTGCAACCTTCTGTTCATTTCTTGTTGAAATATGACTAGAATCCCAGTTGTGATTTTTTTGTGAAATTTTATAACGCGTTCTGTAAAATCAAATTTTTGAGGGATCACAAGTGGATAGGACCCCAATAATTGCATATTTAATTGCTCCAATCATTTAATATATAAAATACAAAATAAAGTCATTTTACTGAACCAGTTCCAAACAGCATGAACTGATCTAGAAGATATTTGTGAAAAAATGTCATATTGTCAACTTCCGGCGGCCATTTTGGTGGCCATCTTGGATGGTGAGTTTCAATTTTGACCCAAACTAGTGTCATTATGTCTTAGCTTCATGAAAATATATACATTTTACTAGATTAGGCATGTGAACTTGCAACAAATTCCAAGCTATTGGTTTTACGTCTGGGAAAAAATTGGGGGGGGGGGGTATACTTTTTAGGGCGCTATAAAAAAAATTGCTCAAGGCTGACAGATGGCCAGCCGATAAAATCTTGATGTCGGATACCTGAATTTACAAAATCTGCAGAGAAAAAAACTTTATACGCGAAAACACGCATTCGTGAATTCCGGGGGTTTGGCGACCGGACTGTGAACAAAACAGTCGCCGAAGATTTGTTTTCATTTTGCACTGCCGCACATGGCTACTGGAGGAGCACGTGACATGACGTCACGGAGGGATCACAAATGCACAGTTCTGCTTTGCGTCATTGACAACATGCGGCGACAATGGCGATGGTAGGTCTGCGCTAACATTGTAAAGATGATTTTGATCTTGCTGCATTCGAGCCTGATGACAATGATCCTCCACATATCGGCGAGAGACCAGTGACCGACGATCCGACAATAAATCGTCGCATCCGTGGACCATTTACACCGGTCCCCCCCCCCCCCTCTTTCGGACCAAAAGTAGAAAGATAGGCTTTTGTACGTTGGTCTAAACGTCAACACATTTCCCAATCCCCAACAATAACTGAATTGAAATTCAAACAGCTAGTTAGACAGTTCAGCCTGTATGTGGGAGATTTTTATTAACTAAAAAAAAAAAATTGTGCCTAATACCTGTGGTGTGTTGTGTATAATTTTCAACTTATGTTGAGTCAAGCAATTGCGTGGGGGAGGGGGTAGACACATCCTTTCACCATTTATGCAGAAACCTATTGCATATCACAAGTAGACTCCATGATGAAATAAACAATTATGTTTTAACTTGATATTCACAATACTGGGTATTAAATTTATGTTGGTATGTAATTATTTCATCTAGTTCAGTCATGAACGTAGTGGGCAGAAATCCGCAAAAGCTTGACCTATATTCCATCACTAGTATGCTTCAATTAAATGCTCTTTATGTTTACATTTTTCAACTGGCTTTAATATATTGAGAATTTATGGTCACTAATGGAAGGTAGGTGTGAAACATCAAACATTTTATACTATAAAGAATTTCCAAACTGAGCACTGTCTACGTACCGGTACTGACCTGAATTTTACATGCAGTATCATGCATGGCCTTTAGATTATCATAAACACATTTTTTGAGTCTGTCAAAACAAAAACCGCAAAAGGCGTACATATATATTATTTTCAGTGTGTATTATGTTTATTCACTTTATTGTTTCAAATGAATCAAGACCCGTAACGCACAATCTCCACAAGGACCAACTAAAAAGACCTGTATAGCCTAGATCTACTAGTGCTGGGACGGTTGGGGTTTTTTCCTAACCGGTTAACCACGGGCATTAACCTAACCATAACCAGTTAACCGTGACCAGTATTACCCTCAGTACGAGATTGAATACACTGGTCACTATATCGGCAAAACAAATGTTTATACGCCTCCCGGAAACGTTGATATACATGCGATCACAAATAATGTCTTGGTCGTACAATGCGTTTCCGTTACGGTGATCAAATAGTTGTAAATGTGTATAAATTAATTCAATTTTGAGCCCATACAAACTAAAATATAATATATATTAGTGGTGCGCTAGTATATCGATGTTTATATGGGAGCTTGCTTGCAAAACCTTCAGCGACGAAATATAGTTCCTCCCTTGTGTATATCCCGGGGCCCCCGGGAACGATTAGCCCAAACAAGGTACTGAAGATAGGTATACTGTTGTTTAGTAATGTTTACTAGTGTTTGGGTATAGGCAGATATGTATTAATCACAGTGGCTACACAATGTTACTTCAATTATTTAATAAACAAATTCAAACAAAATTAAATCGTCGTGATTCATTACGCAAGCCCCAGCCAGTGTTTAGGAATTAAAGTTATCGAACGCATCACTAGATATACTTTTATTTCCCACTCCCAGTAGGCCTGTATTTTTTCTGGATGTGCGACTTCATATTGGATGTTGATCCATAATAAACGAATCGCATTCAGCAGGCCTTGAATACTGCCCATTTATTCTTCCTTTTTTTTCTTTTCGTTATCTTCAATTATATGACTAAATGTCCCCAAACGTTTGATTTCCGTTGTAGGTAGGTCTTCTGTCATCGCTTTGAGACGAACTAATGGCAATGACAAAGGGGGGGGCAGTTTCAAGAAAACAGACATAATATTGATGACGTAGTAAAAGTCTAAACTTGATTGCTTTGATGTATGCCGCGGTGCATGTGCAGCCGGAACGCCATGACCATGTAATGCCGCCAAAGGAAATTAGCATTGTATGTGTAGCAAGTGATTCACAGACTGACACAGATGTCACACAAGAGTGTAGTTGTTGGTTTCATGTCTAGAAAAATCGCCAGTGATCAAACAGGCATGTGTTGTGGGGTATGTGAATACACAATCAACTGTCCAAATCGCTTCTATAAGCGGCTTCTTATTACTTACTCTCGTTACGTAAACTTCCGTAAATGATTTCGGCAAACATTTGCACGGAGTACTACGATGATAGTACGATCGTTATCAATATTACGGTTATCCGGTTGTGGCCTCCTCCAACCGGTTGACACGCGTAACCGAACCGTAACCGGTTATCCGGACAACCGTCCCAGCACTAATATCTACCACACTCTGTGGAAATGTGGGCGTTCCTGTGCATATGACGTACGTAGTACGGTACTGCTTTGATCACAAATCGAACGATATGTTACGCATGCTACATTCGCAATAACAAAATAGTCCCTCGCGATTGCTGTTCTTATTTTAAAAATAATACCCATACAGTGGGCTGAAGGCATGTTAAAAGGTAACAGAATTCCACAATTGATCAATCTTTTACGATTGTAGTCATAGTCAACTTTAGACACATTATTGTCGAGTATGGATATGCACACGCACATGACGTTGAGGTTAGGTCAGATGTATTTCACATCACCTGCATGAAATTTGTTTGTGTTTATAGTTCAAATACCAGTTTGTTAATTCTCGGTTACTGCTTAATGACTGATGTAGTCATATAAATTCGTAGCCATGTATATAATTTGAACTACCGTCAAGAATTTCTCTGAACAATTCGATTGGAATACAAGGAATTAAAAAATTTTGGTTGAAATATTGGCGAAAAAAAGGTACTTTTTTTCGTCTGATTTCATTTATATGCTTTCACAAATGGATTAATACATGGGTGATTCATATTGGATTTTAATTATTCAAAAAATTCAATCTGGTGAGTAGACTTATTAATGATTTTCATTGAATCATTACATTTCAAGTTCAGGTTACTAAATCGATGTTTACGTCACGAAAGACTAGAATTAACGTAGAACGGTCACTTATATTTACACAGATTGTTGATTGGTAGCCTTGTAAATCATGCTTAATATTGCATATTGTCATGCATAGCTGACATTTTTGTATTGTCAAGGTGCCGATTTATGTATTCACGCTTGAATAGAACAATTCACACATCGCCGAAAGTAAATTCTCATGTATGATCCATGTACTACGATGTAGGGCTACTGATACACCACCACTGTCCTGAAACCCCGAAAAGGACTGTGAGTGGGTGTTTATTGGTACCGGTATGGTTATTCACGTACAGGTAACATTTTGTTTGACACTGTGAATCACACTTTTGTATGTCCCAGCTTGAATTGAAACAATATTTGTGAAAGATCCTTCTTCAAAGTGCTTGGAACACAAGCAGCTGTATTGTGACAGCCCATTCCAAGCTCTCGTTGCGGACAAACGCCGTCCACTGTCGTCGAATGGCTGCATTAATTCTTGGGCCACTTGAACATATATGGCTACAGTTTGCAGCGACGAGTACTTTTTATTCTTCAAAAATATAAACAACGATAAAAAAAAACGATTTCAAAATACGTGATTTTAAAAACGCCGCATAAAATTTCTTCCCGTCTTTGTACCCTCGATGACGTCATTTCCGAGTCGCGATGGAAACAGCCGATTCAAAAATGAATATTGTAAACAAAGAAGCCGTTTTATTCAAATGTCTGGAAATAGTACTTTTTTTCAAACAAAATGGACAGGATACATGTTATAAACCTTATTTAGCATAAGTTAAGACATATTTAGATATATTTGGAGCTAAATTAATTGTATTATTCAGCTGGTCTTTAAAATAACTCACAAGGACACCGAATGATGCAAATATATGACATCATGAGGTGGTGCTGAGAGTAGGATAACATCTCGGGAGCGGAATAACATGTTTGGTCTTTTGAGAGTGGGGAATGGGATTTATAGTTTTACCTTAAAAGTTGATGAAAATATAATGAAGTATAATAGTTTAACCCTTTCAGTGCCAAGTCCGATTTTTGTATCAACCAATATTTCCTTGATCATTTTTCAAATTTATTGATTATAATGTGATAAATTGATGGAAAGAGCTCTTACAAAAATCGGACTTGGCACTGAAAGAATTAAAGCCACATGTAGTATTTGAACAAATAATGTGTACTAATATTATACAAATCTAACCTTGAGGAATGACATTTAATTCCAATGTGGTACTTTGGTCGAAAGTTAACCTGAAAAATATAATTTCAAAATTGACCAATTAGACAATTAAATTTCTGCACGGAATTAATCCTTCGCCAATTAGCCAAAATTATTCAATGGTATAATGAGTTCGATAAGTTACTATTAGATACAAATTCAGCTGATTTGTGTGATCCCAAAGCACACAAGTAGTGTCAAAACTGGTTACAGATCATTTTGAGTTCAAGATTATTTTTTAAGTTTAACAAAATCAGTTGATATTTGTTCAAGTTATCTGTCAGCCTGCAACCTTGCCAAATTTTTTAAAGAGTTTTTTTTTAACTCAACCAAAACAACAATAGTTAATACAAACTTGATTTCTATGGAATCAGATGAATAGTTAATATAAACTTACCCAGTGGTGTCTTCATCTGTAGAATCATCTGAAAACAGATATAAAACTAGAGGTGTGACTGTCCCAATGGGACTACGGATACCCCCCTTTTTAAAATACTAAGATGTTTCACATGTCAGTAAACATTTAGTTAAAATAATAAAATAACAGTTCCCATTGCAGGTGTACAACCATAACCCTAATCTTAAACCTATTGACCGAAAATTGTAGGAATAAAAGCTTGGAAAAAATTATGTATGTTGCGAAAAAATTTCTAAGTCGAAAAAGGGGAATAACTCCACACAAAAAATGCCGGACAGACGTCATAATCGCAGGTGCACAGGTTCCCATGGTACTAAATATCAGTTCCAAGATTAAAAAACATTGACTGAAAAATGTAGGAATAAAAGCTTGGACAAAATTATGCATGTTGCAAAAAAAGTTTCTAAGTTGAAAAAGGGGGATAACTCCACCAAAAAATGTCAGACAGATGTCATAATCGCAGGTGCACAAGTTCCAATGGTACTAAATATCTGTGCCAAGTTTTAAAAAAATTGACCAAAAAATGTAGGAATAAAAGATCGGACAAAAGTATACATGTTGCGAAAAATTTCTAAGTCGAAAAAGGGGGGATAACTCCAAAAATAAAAGTCCGACAGACGTCATAATCGCAGGTGCACAGGTTCCCATGATGGTTGATGTCTGTGCCAAGTTTCACAGAAATTGATCAAAAAACGACTGAGAAAAACTCCGGACAAATTTGTGTCCACGGACGGACGGACGACGGACGGACGGACGACGGACGGACGGACGGACAAGCTGACTCCAGTATACCCCCCCTAACTTCGTTGCGGGGGGTATAATAACTAGAGGTGTGACTGTCCCAATGGGACTACGGATACCCCCCTTTTTAAAAAATACTAAGATGTTTGACATGTCAGTAAACATTTAGTTAAAATAATGAAATAACAGTTCCCATTGCAGGTGTACAACCATAACCCTAATCTTAAACCTATTGACCGAAAATTGTAGGAATAAAAGCTTGGACAAAATTATGTATGTTGCGAAATAAATTCTAAGTCGAAAATGGGGAATAACTCCACACAAAAAATGTCGGACAGACGTCATAATTGCAGGTGCACAGGTTCCCATGGTACTAAATATCAGTGCCAAGATTAAAAAACATTGACCGAAAAATGTAGGAATAAAAGCTCGGACAAAATTATGCATGTTGCAAAAAAAGTTTCTAAGTTGAAAAAGGGGGATAACTCCACCAAAAAATGTCGGACAGATGTCATAATCGCAGATGCACAAGTTCCAATGGTACTAAATATCTGTGCCACGTTTTAAAAAAATTGACCAAAAAATGTAGGAATAAAAGCTCGGACAAAAGTATACATGCTGCGAAAATTTTCTAAGTCGAAAAAGGGGGGATAACTCCAAAAAAAAAAGTCCAACAGACGTCATAATCTCAGGTGCACATGTTCCCATGGTGGTTGATGTCTGTGCCAAGTTTCACGGAAATTGATCAAAAAACGACTGAGAAAAACTCCGGACAAATTTGTGTCCACGGACGGACGGACGACGGACGACGGACGGACGACGGACGGACAAGCTGACTCCAGTATACCCCCCCTAACTTCGTTGCGGGGGGTATAATAAGCAGATGTACAGCTACATCTAATTCAAGCCCATAAAATCATTCACTCCTGGGAATTCAGAAATATCACCTATTAAAGCAATATCAGAAGATATCAGGGGAAAAATCTCTTAATGGAAGAGGGAAAAAAAATATATAAAAAAAATAGAGAGGTCTTTACATACCGATTAGCAATTATTATGATGTAAAATCACATATCAGATCACGGATGAATGCAAATCCCATTTAATCACACTTTAAAAAAAAATTGCGAATAAAAATAAATAAAACTAACTCATCAATATCTCATTTAATTCTCAATTTCCGATGCTATTACGACTGAAATAACGATTCAAATGGAGACGAGTCTTATACAAACCGATGCTATTACATGTATGACTGAAAGAATGATTCAAATGGAGACGAGTCTTATACAAACCGATGCTATTACGACTGAAAGAACGATTCAAATGGAGACGAGTCTCATACAAACCGATGCTATTACGACTGAAAGAACGATTCAAATGGAAACGAGTCTTATACAAACCGATGCTATTATGACTGAAAGAACGATTCAAATGGAGACGAGTCTCATACAAACCGATGCTATTACAACTGAAAGAACGATTCAAATGGAGACGAGTCTCATACAAACCGATGCTATTACGACTGAAAGAACGATTCAAATGGAAACGAGTCTTATACAAACCGATGCTATTACGACTGAAAGAACGATTCAAATGGAGACGAGTCTCATATAAACCGATGCTATTACGACTGAAAGAACGATTCAAATGGAGACGAGTCTCATACAAACCGATGCTATTACGACTGAAAGAACGATTCAAATGGAAACGAGTCTTATACAAACCGATGCTATTACGACTGAAAGAACGATTCAAATGGAGACGAGTCTTATACAAACCGATGCTATTATGACTGAAAGAACGATTCAAATGGTGACGAGTCTTATACAAACCGATGCTATTATGACTGAAAGAACGATTCAAATGGAGACGAGTCTTCTACAAACCGATGCTATTATGACTGAAAGAACGATTCAAATGGAGACGAGTCTTATACAAACCGATGCTATTATGACTGAAAGAACGATTCAAATGGTGACGAGTCTTATACAAACCGATGCTATTATGACTGAAAGAACGATTCAAATGGTGACGAGTCTTATACAAACCGATGCTATTATGACTGAAAGAACGGTTCAAATGGAGACGAGTCTTATACAAACCGATGCTATTATGACTGAAAGAACGGTTCAAATGGAGACGAGTCTTATACAAACCGATGCTATTACGACTGAAAGAACGGTTCAAATGGAGACGAGTCTTATACAAACCGATGCTATTATTACTGAAAGAACGATTCAAATGGAGACGAGTCTTATACAAACCGATGCTATTACGACTGAAAGAACATTTCAAATGGTGACGAGTCTTATACAAACCGATGCTATTACGACTGAAAGAACGATTCAAATGGAGACGATTCTTATACAAACCGATGCTATTACGACTGAAAGAACGATTCAAATGGTGACGAGTCTTATACAAACCGATGCTATTATGACTGAAAGAACGATTCAAATAGAGACGAGTCTTATACAAACCGATGCTATTACGACTGAAAGAACGATTCAAATGGAGACGAGTCTTATACAAACCGATGCTATTACGACTGAAAGAACGATTCAATGGAGACAAGTCTTATACAAACCGATGCTATTACGACTGAAAAAACGATTCAAATGGAGACGAGTCTTATACAAACCGATGCTATTATGACTGAAAGAACGATTCAAATGGAGACGAGTCTTATACAAACCGATGCTATTATGACTGAAAGAACGATTCAAATGGAGACGAGTCTTATACAAACCGATGCTATTACGACTGAAAGAACGATTCAAATGGTGACGAGTCTCATACAAACCGATGCTATTACGACTGAAAGAACGATTCAAATGGAGACGAGTCTTATACAAACCGATGCTATTACGACTGAAAGAACGATTCAAATGGAGACGAGTCTTATACAAACCGATGCTATTACGACTGAAAGAACGATTCAAATGGAGACGAGTCTTATACAAACCGATGCTATTACGACTGAAAGAACGATTCAAATGGAGACGAGTCTTATACAAACCGATGCTATTACGACTGAAAGAACGATTCAAATGGAGATGAGTCTTATACAAACCGATGCTATTAATTACGACTGAAAGAACGATTCAAATGGTGACGATTCTTATACAAACCGATGCTATTACGACTGAAAGAACGATTCAAATGGAGACGAGTCTCATACAACCGATGCTATTACGACTGAAAGAACGATTCAAATGGAGACGAGTCTTATACAAACCGATGCTATTACGACTGAAAGAACAATTCAAATGGAGACGAGTCTCATACAACCGATGCTATTACGACTGAAAGAACGATTCAAATGGAGACGAGTCTTATACAAACCGATGCTATTACGACTGAAAGAACGATTCAAATGGAGACGAGTCTTATACAAACCGATGCTATTATGACTGAAAGAACGATTCAAATGGTGACGAGTCTTATACAAACCGATGCTATTACGACTGAAAGAACGATTCAAATGGAGACGAGTCTCATACAAACCGATGCTATTACGACTGAAAGAATGATTCAAATGGAGACGAGTCTCATACAAACCGATGCTATTACGACTGAAAGAACGATTCAAATGGAGACGAGTCTTATACAAACCGATGCTATTATGACTGAAAGAACGATTCAAATGGAGACGAGTCTTATACAAACCGATGCTATTACGACTGAAAGAATGATTCCAATGGAGACGAGTCTCATACAAACCGATGCTATTACGACTGAAAGAACGATTCAAATGGACACGAGTCTTATACAAACACAACGGGCAAGTTTGTTTTTTGTTTGCATTTTCGGTAAAAAAGTTGTCTGCATGTTTTTAACGAAATACGATAATTAATATGCCATAACAATTTCAAACCATGAATGTAAGCCTGCAAATAGTGTCTGTCATTTGCAGAATGAGGTTCCCAGAGGGTGAATTTAGTGACGCTACTCCAGACGGCAGGCTAGCATCACCAAATTCATCCTCTGGGAACCTCATTCTTCTAAAGCCTCAACTGCTATGGGAGACCTAGGATCAGATTGAAGTTCCCCAGTTAAAGTTGGTGATGTTCACCCATTGCCAGTCGCATCGATTATCCATTTTATCTAATGCAAATTAGAGGATATAGCAACTGAACAGAAGGGAAAAATTAACTAACGAGAGGCCGATCACGATCGGCAGATGTTAACCCATTCCTTGGCGACAGTAAATTACTATGATCGGAATCATAAATGAGAGTTTTGGTGTTGAATTATAGAGTATACTGTTATGTACTATTATAGACAAATGTACATAACACAAATTATTGGAATTTATGGGTCACTCGCATTTATATAAGAGAATGCACTGGTACAGCTAAACCACCACAGCCTTGGGTTAAATGTGAAAGGTGGCCTGGACAAGGAATACTTGGGTTAAGAGAGTCCAATTTAAGTTTACAATAATAATGTATCACATTCTAACAACAATATAGTATACAGATAAGCCACCTGACTGCTGACCCATTAATATCAATTAAATAGCAGAGCTGTCAACAGATCACAATAATTGTTTATGTTGAACACTGACAATAACAATTATAATGACCTCAGACCATCTGAAGATATCACTCAACAGCACATATGTCCAAGCCTACGGTTAATACCATGTGATGTTTATTTTTGAATCTTTATTTTAAATTAGATACCATAGCTTTCTTTATCAGATTATTTGCACATCAACTGGCATAAGAGACATCAGGAAATAATATAAACTTATCAATAGCTAAGTAGTCCAAAGGCATGAGATGGAATTGATGAATTGGGTTTAAAGTTTAAAGTCGCTCCAAACAAATTTACCAGTACATAACACAAGATTATGGACCGATTTTAAACCAAATTTGGTGTGGTGACTCAGGGTACCCTTGGCAGATTTATAATGGTGTTAGTTTTTCAAATTTGTTTTTTTTAATTATTTAAACAAAAAATATTTTATTATATATTATTTTTATTTATCTATTCATATTCATTTTTTGTTTGTTAAATTGAGCAAGGAAATAAATCTAAATTTTTTTTTTTTTTTTTGAGTGAATATATTTTTTCGAAAAGGGCCATAACTCAGTTAAAAATAGTCCGATCAATATTCGAACTCCATCTGTCTTTTATGCTAAGAAATTGATATACAAAATTTGGTTCCGATCAGATATAAAATGTTTGAGTTATCGCACCATGCGTAAAGTGTCTACAGACAGACAGACAGACGGACTAACGATGAGTGGTCAATCCGGACGACACTATGTTTACCATACTATGGTATGGGTAAACATAAAAACAATGTTAATTTGAGACAATAGATACTTCCCAGAAGATGAGGCCTAAGAAGAATGAGGTCCCCAGAGAGTAAATTTAGTGATGCTAGCCCGCTATGCGGGGTAGCATCACTAAGTTCACCCTCTGGGGACCTCATTCTGCAATGTAATACACACTATTTGCAATAGCATAAATTTCATTCAGTAATATAAGTGCACAATTTGCCTTTAACCGAATTAAATTTTGTTTCATATACCTTCATCATCTGGTTCCATCCATCGCTGCGGCGAATCTTTGGCATATTCCCTGTAATGTACAGCAGAACAATAAATTTTTATATAAGTATAATTCATTTTGGCAAAATATACCAATACAATTTGAGTGCATAAAGAGAACTTTTCTATTTATACAAAGAAACGTTTTCAACATTCAGTTTAGTGAACTGGTATAAATGTAATCTTCATAAATTATAGTGAAGGCCATGCAAAGTCAATTACGCATTTCTCTGGCCGAAACATTTTGCGCGGCATTTAACTCTTTCATAATGGGAGCTGCACTGGTGCAGCATTAAATGTACTGTGCCAGTGCATTCTCTTATATATGAGAGCCTCTCATAGGGAGTCTTGCATATATGAGAGAATGCACTGGCTTACAAGTTCAAGGTAACTGTTGTTAGGCCATTGTATTCTCTTATATATGCTAGGCTCCCTATGGGACCGAATACAGGCTCAGACAAAGTTCCGGACAAACGGACGCACACACAGAAGCAAACATGGACGAGGGTCAATACTATAGTCAGGGAACAATTAACATATATATAGATATATTGAATGAGGGTGCACAGGGGATTGGAACAAGTTATATAACTTAGAATAGTTCCTCTCCCTAGCAGATTATAATTAACAGGGCTGAGAATCTAGTTGTAAATAAAAGACTCTGCCCCAAATAAGAGAACCTGGCCAGTTTTCGAACTCGTTCCAAGACATTGTTGAGCAAGTCTCAGATACAAAATATCACAAAATCAGTTGATATTTGTTCATGTTATTGTGCTATCATGATCAAAATTCACGAAAATTAACTAATTAAGGGCCGTAACTTCACCCAGTGTAGGTAGACCTAGTCGGTTTTCGAGCTTGATGAATACATTGTTGAGAAAGTCACATATGTCAAATATCAACAAAATCAGTGTTAAAGTTATCTGTTGACGTCCACTGTCAGCCCGCGACTTTGCCAAACTTTTGATAGAGTTTTTTTTAAAACTCAACCGAAACAACTCTAGAAAATAAACTATGGTTGAATAGTTAATATAAACTTACCCAGCGTTATCTTCATATATATAGATATATTGAATGAGGGTGCACAGGGGATTTTAACCCTTTACCCAACAGAAGGGCCCTGTGCCAATGCATTCTCTTATATATGCGAGTCGACCATAGGTCGCCTCGCATATATAAGAGAATGCATTGGCTTAACACATTAAAAATTATAAAATTGTTAAAGAATGTAAGAAAAATGGTAAAAAGTGTTAAAAAAAGATTTTTTTTAGACCAATGCATTCTCTTATACATGCGAGGCGACCTATGGTCGACTCGCATATATAAGAGAATGCATTGGCACAGGGCATAACTGTGACCATCACAATGTGGTCAATGAACCGGTTCCAATGATATCCATATTTGTATGGTGTTATTGAGACAGACCGAAGATATTTTAGGCTGTTGAAGCTTTATTTGGGCGTTTTTGGCCGGTTGTTGGGTAAAGGGTTAACACAAGTTATATAACTTAGAATAGTTCCTCTCCCTAGCAGGCCTTATTTGACCAGTGAAAAAATATATCTAAAACTAAGTCAACAAGGACCATAACTCCGACAAAAATGGGCAGATCAAATTCAAACTTGACCTGTATATTCATGTGGGTAATACAAACTTTTAAAAGTTATCATCGGGAAACCAACTGGATCGGATGGAAGACACTGCTGATTTCTATAGTCACCCCTAATTTTTTATTCAGGGATAACTAGGTCCTACACCAGTGTCTACCTCAGTTGAAGGGCACAGTTTCAAGGAATAATTGCTTACAATATTAAGATACTTACTTGACAACATATGTATCAGCAAAACTAACCCGCTTTGATAAGGACCGGGTGTTATTGGCAAAACTGGCTGCAGCCTGCAATGATGAATAAAACATTGTCAATATTATTGGGTTTTTTCATGTTGAAGATGAACAATAGAACATTCGTTTAGTGCTATGTGCATATATCTTTAGCAGGTCTTCATAAAACTTGTTCCATAATATCCATCCACAAGTAGAGTTTAATATACATGTATGCTCGGGAACCGAAAAAACAGGAACTGGGAATGAAACTCCTTCAGAACCGGGAACCAGGAACGTTCCCGGGAAATGTATGGGTTCTATGCAGAAGTTGTACAACACGGGTTATAGGGCTACATGTAGTTAGGATGACAATGATCATAATAATGATAATTTAGATTAACTAATGGATATTCCAAATTGTTACATTTGACCTTCTTTGGCCACATAATGGTATACGACGTAATATTACACAAGTTGGAAATCATAAAACCATTGTTCCGACTTCCCAAACTTCAAACAAATTGTTGCCGATGTTGTGAACTTCTCATGACATCTCGTAACTTGTCTTCGTACATTAACTTAAGAGAATACAAAATAAACAGTCTATATATAGTTCGAATAAATTTGTGTGTTAATTTTCAATACTGTTTAGTGTCCTGATTTTTTATTTTATTGGGAGTCGGATGTAGTCTTGAAAAGTACATTCGGAGCAACACCAAGTCACCCAGTGACTTGTCAGTCAGGTAGCCAGTGTGCTTACATTATGTCTATATTGTGTAACTTGAATTATAACCGAAGCTCGAAATGTACGGGTATAATATTCTAACTGGACTCTACACTGACATTCACAAGTTCACAACTTGCATGAAACGATTTACTCTCACCGAAATTAGAATGTGACATCAGCAGAAACTGCACGTGCATCACGGTCTATTTACCGCATACACCGCCCATTCAAGCAACTGCGTGGGAGTACATATGTACATGTGTTGCTAACTGTAGCCTGTGAGTTTGCTGATGCAACATCGTCGCAATTGGTAATTTTACACAAGTTGTAAAAGTTTCCCATGAACGGTTCATGCCACTACGTTGTAACTCGTGAGCTCGTGTCTTGAAGTCACGGACCAAACCTTAAGTCCGTAAAGACATATGTGACCCGCCATATCAAATCCAGTCGTAAGTCGGGATTTTTTTACCCTGTGCCAATGCATTCTCTTATATATGCGAGTCGACCATAGGTCACCTCGCATATATAAGAGAATGCATTGGCCTAACAATTTTTTTTATTTTAATAATTTTTTCTTGTATTCTTTAACAATTTTATAATTTCACCCATACAGAGCCCCAGACAAACATGAGCAGACGACACTCTTCTATATGCTTCTATATATGTGTGGGGCTCCCTGCAGGGTAATGGATGTTTTTTATTTTATGTCCTAAAAATTGTAAGAAACATTTATTTTAAAAAACATGATAAAAAATTGTTAGGCCAATGCATTCTCTTATATATGCGAGGCGACCTATGGTCGACTCGCATATATAAGAGAATGCATTGGCACAGGGTAAAAAAATCCTGACTTACGACTGGATTTGATATGGCGGGTCACATATTGTGGACTTGTTTGGTTGCGTGGAATATATAGTTAGTACTCAGGCGGTATGCCAATATGCATGGGAATGTAGCAATCTACTAACATCGACAAAATTTCAAAGATATCAACCATACCACTCCATAGAAATTTAGAAAACATCGTCGGAACTGCACCCAATTGTAAATATTTACATCTCGATCCGCGATGCAACTATCGGCGATAATCTAACACAAATGTTTTCGCAATCGAGAGCCATTGCATTTAATTAATATATAAGAATGACAATGTGTATCGTCAATTTGGATTGATATTAGTAACAAATAACTACTTTGAGGAAGATTATTCTCAATGTCTATTTGATCACCCAACCGGAGTGCTTCACATCACTTTAACCCTTTACCCAACAGAAGGGCCATGTGCCAATGCATTCTCTTATATATGCGAGGCGACCTATGGTCGACTCGCATATATAAGAGAATGCATTGGCACAGGGCATAACTGTAACTATCACAATGTGGTCAAGGAGCCGGTTCCAATGATATCCATATTTGTATGGTTCTATTGAGACAGACCGAAGATATTTTAGGCTGTTGAAGCTTTATTTGGCCGGTTTTGGCCGGTTTGTTGGGTAAAGGGTTAACCCTTAGACGATAGCATGGGCAGAATTTGCAGATATATAACATATGTACAGCATTGTGTGCCGTGCACGGACAAATTAAACAAATTTATGTGCCGTTGGTGTCCCCTGATGTATGATATACCAAGTGTTAACAATTCACCCCGTCCCGGTTCCTTCAAATCATATTCCCGGGAAACGGGAATGAGATGAGTATGGGACCCGGGAACCGGGAAATTCCCGTTCCCGGTATTAAACCCTATCCACAAGATGTATTCAGGTTTTATTACTTCTTTATTAAATCATAAAACACATTGTTTCATGTAACATGACTTTATCACTGGTGCTATTTAATCCCCTAAATTGCTATACTTTTTCGGCTTCGGCGGTTAAAAAATATTTTATTTTAGTCAAGGAACCTCAGAGTTATTACTTAGATTTTGATTTTTTTGAAATCTTTTCATTTTCTACACCTTTTTCTTGAAAAATTTAAAATGTCACTTATAGAAGATCTACAACGAGTCCCCAGTTTATAGCGGAATTTACAAAACGAGTCCCCAGTTTATAGCGGAATTTACAAAACGAGTCCCCAGTTTATAGCGGAATTTACAAAACGAGTCCCCAGTTTATAGCGGAATTTACAAAACGAGTCCCCAGTTTATAGCGGAATTTACAAAACGAGTCCCCAGTTTATAGAGGAATTTACAAAACGAGTCCAGTAAAGTTGGTCTGAACCGAGCCTTGGCGAGCTCCATACCTAATTTACTGAACGAGTTTTGTAAACTCTGCTTTAAACTGGGAATGATTATAGATTCTATTTATTACGTGATCCAAAACATCGATAAAACATACTTAAAGGATTGCTATCCTGATGAACACAATGAAATACAACTGGAAAATACCCCCTATTATGAACAAAATAACCCATAACTGTCGCGTAATAAATAAGCCGAAAATAAATAAATAATACCTCCACCGGTTGTTCGGCTATCTCCGTCGCTAATCCTCATATAAGATCATATGAGTTGACAAACTTAAAACGCGGAATTGAAGATGGAGTTAATTGTGTCTACCTATATGATGTCATCAATATTATATACTAGTAATCGTGGTGTCGACTGGCTATGTTGAAAGCACATAATCGGCAGCACGTGCATGTTTAATGGAATAACTATATGTCAGCATGTCAACAATTGAAATTAAGGCTTGTATAAGGTGTAATTTGGGCCGGGCTAATGTTTTTTATAATAATGATTACATTAGAGTTGTGAATAATTTTATTAGTTTTCAATTGAAGATTTTAAACATAATCTAATAAATACATTGTCATCATGGATGTTTTAATCGTTATAAAACTAAGATTAGCGGCAGAATATCAGATTATATATGCGCATAATGGACAATTTATATATATACTAGCAGATTAGCCCGCCACTGGCGGGATTGGTCCCATGGCTTGTGTCGATCCATTAATTTTTGTTTTTCAAGGTAACCCCGTACAGGCACGCTGACAGCATGCTATCATTTGCGGGTACCCGTTTCAAGGTAATGTTGGGTGGACAAAATAACCCGACAAAAATATTCCCCGTCCCGAGTTGACCATACATAACAAATGTCACCGCTGACGACCGAGATATCGCCCCAAGGTCATTTGTGGGTACCCGTTTCAAGGTCAAGGTCACCTCAGGCGGACAAACTGACCCGACGAAAATCTCCCCCGTCCCTTGGAAGCCCTAAATACAAAATTTCGTCTTGATATCCCCAGTTTCCGAGAGGGTCGATTGAGCCGTATTTATACTCGTGTATATAAACGCTCTTTAACAACGCCACCGCAGATACGAACGCTCCTTAATCGTTAACCCATCAATTCCAATGACGGTGGCAGGGCAAAGGCTGAAGGAGTGCTCGGACGTTCTCAGAAGCGGTGCGATGGCACTTCTCGTGGCTTTTTACCCTTAGATAGCAAGTTTGGGCTCAATCAGTCGAGCCGTTTTCGAGTCTATAAAGGATATACATACGGAAGTCTCAAAATAAATGGTAGATTATCAGTATATTGAAAGAAAGTACTACTATTTTTTTAGGATCATATTCCTTTAAATCAACAAATTGGACATGAAGCTACCATCGGCTTCTATAAGGCCTGTGATGATGTTTCACGTAACAATGAGTTGTTTAGTCACGTAAAGAAACAGTCCCAGATAAATAAAGACTCTTTGACGTATTTAATGGCGTATATTTAATAAAATAATTTTCAAATCCAGGATGCCCGCTTTTCTTTTTTTTTTGGAAAATCATCTCTTTTACCAAACCACCCGACTGTGACGTCAGTTTGCATTATCTAGCTTTAAAATTTGACATGTATACTTCTTACCATTTTGTTCGAATCTATATTTGACAGAGCTCCCCTTTCTCTCTCAAGTCGAGTTTTCAAAATCTGAAATCATAAAGAACAACTCATTCATTTTCAGTTTTGTTCTGGTGTAACACTTCCATCCCTTCGAGACAGTATGACAGGCTATGTTAAGAACATAAACTTCAAGCGATCTCGTGGAGCTATTCAGAGCGTAGCAAGAGGGATAACTCCCTCGTTTTGTTAGCACCCTCCATTTAGAATGAAGTAATTTTGTCGTCTACATCCGATATGAAAAACTTTATTATGCCTTTATAGACAACTAATTTACTAATCTTCCGTCTATTCACTGTTTTATTCACAAAAGAAACAAGATGCATTTCCAGTGCAATATCAACAATTTTTATTTTTTTAATCTTCCAGATACATGTAGGTATGTTTTGGCCTAACAATGTTTTTCAATTTTAATAATTTTTTCTTGTATTCTTTAACAATTTTATAATTTCACCCATACAGAGCCCCATAGTGGAGTCGCTTAACGAAAAATCGTTCACTTTTGGATAGAAACATGAAACTTTCAGGGTTGGTTGGGTATGTGGTCCTCATCAACTAGTCAGCTGGTTCTAGGTTTCTGGTGACCCCTTGACCTTCAAATTGACCTTGACATTTCGAAAATTTGAGATTTAGGGGTAACTATTTTGTATCGAATATAATGGCTATATTAAATGATATATAGACATTGGAGATTTTCGAAGCGATACCATGGATGTCCACCTTTGTATCCACATTCAATTTGTCTATGATAATCCAAAATGGCCACCATAATGGACGCCAAAATAAAACAAAATTACGTTTTTTCACTAATATCTTTCAAATCAGTTCCTGCTTTTTGGAACTGTTTGAGAATTGCAACTTTATTTTGTATTGGTCATGTTAACTGATCATTGGAGCAATGAAATATGCCATTTGTGGGCTCCCTGCCAAGTCCGATCCCATAAAAATTCGATTTTACAGAAAGTGGTATAAAAATTTACAAAAAATCACCATTGGGATTCTAGTCATATTTCGTCAAGAAATGGGAAGAACTGAGCAATCTAAGTGACAAATTCCATTTCTTATGAATATTCCAACTCAATGGGGCCCAAATTGTCAATTTGGCTCAAAATGGCTGCCAAAATGGCAGCCAAAATGGCAGCCAGAATATGGAAAAATGTAAATATTGCCCCAGCGAGTCATGCAACCGCATACCAGTTGTGGTTGATGAAAAAATGACTATTCTGTCTTATAGATATTGAATACTACCATCTCTGATGTACCTTGGTTAATTGTTGCTATTTTAAACACTGAAATTACCAGAATTATTGGATTTTTCTATCACAAACTGGACATCAAAATCGGCAAAAATTAACCTTTCAGGTTAAGACAATTTTTTCAAGTAAAATGGTATCGAAGGTGTTTATTGTCTTTATCTGTTTTAAATGGGTCATACTTATCTGTTTTTGGACAAAATTACTCAAGATGGTTTGCAAAATGGCAACCAAATTTGGTAAAACAAATTATTTTTCATATATATCCTGAATATTATTCTCTGATGTTCTGAAAAGTTAGCAAATTGTGACTCACTTTTTATTAACCCTGTTACTTATGAGGCATGACAAATTAGTTATAAACGATGTAGTATGGAATTTTGCCAAAAACTTCTTTTGGGGTTCTGACCATGTTTTTTGTACGGAAATGGACAGCACTTTGAAACTGAACTGAAAGGGGCATTATTATGAGGCTACGACAATAAAATTGTGGCTCATTGGCATCGAAATGACTAATGCCAGGAAAACCGTTTCCCCCATTGTGCATATAAACCACCATCAGGATGTAGAACTCTCTGACATCACTTCTATATGGGTCATTTCACAATCAAGTTGAGCACTTTTTCTCACCAACTGACCAACCACAAATCAGTTGTTTTCAAAATTATTTGTTCATATTCAATTTTTCATACTCATAAGTGATAGTTGATGAAAAATATGCCATATTACCCTCTCTAGAATCAAATTCTGTATTTTATGGCATGCAAATGGTGGAGTAGGGGCGAGTTTTGAACACATTACTCTAAATTAAGCATTCTACACACTAGCTGTCAGTGGCTGATGCAAAGTTGGAAAATGGTCTGAGTAAAATACATGAAATAGCCATTTCATTGCAATATCAGTCATCCAACAAATGTTCTTAAATAAATTTTGTCACCAATTAAAAAAAATTGTACCTCAAAAATTACCCAATTTCCAAACAGTAGCTCCCAATGTCAAAATATTCCAAGTTTCTTTGATGGATTTTATATTCTACAAGTCAACTGGAGCACATACAGTAAAATTGTACTTTATTTCCTTCATTATTCTTGCAATCGTCTATTTTTAACCCAATTTATAGGCACGTGTTTCGGAGTGGACATTTTATAATTTCTTATAATTTAATTGGCTACGGAGCTCCATGATCCTTGACAGTGAGTAAAAATCTAGTGAATGTGTGAATACCACCACTACCTGGATGTAGAGGTAGTAAACGTATAGATTTTCTTATTAAATTTCTTGATGCAAAGAAAATTTCAGAGTGTGTTTCGGAGTGGACATTTTGTTTGACATATAATTCCGCAGACTAAAACATACATTGGGAAATATCTGAATTAATGTCTCATATTTATCAACAAGAAGGGTTACTGTCTGCTATATTAAGACCATGTTTGTCCACATGAACAGTATATATCATACACAACTGTACCCCGTTTCGGAGTGGACATCATAAAAAGCTAATTTTGGACATTAATTGTCTGTACAATCAAACAAGTGTTACTCGATTATTATTTGGTTATTTTTAACACCGTGTTCTGCATTTGAATCAGTTGGTGATCTCTAGTCTGGAAAGCAACATAATATTTTCAAATTCACAGTCCATAATTTCTTTATCTTATATGTGAGTTCTGCATTACAAATTTTGAGAAAGCAATTTTACTGGATTTTGGTGTTTGACAGGGCAAAAGGCATCCATGTTCTATTTATTATCTATAACATGACCATTTAAAGTGTTCAGCTAAATGTATACATTTGTAAGATGACAGTAACTGTCCTATAAATCTACAGGTATGGCAACAACTTTCATTGGAGTGAGAAAACTAAAATGCTCAACCTGATTGTGAAATGACCCTTATCGATTAACATGTCCCTGAGTTATTGTGTAAAGCGATACCCACCCAAATTTACACATGTACAGCCCACCCATGACCATACACTAGCTCCATATATAAACACCACATAAATGACAATGTAGCCACTCGTTTTTTACACACACACTTCATCCATGACCGTACAGCCATATTTAGGTATAACCGTACACCACGCACTTGACTATTTAGTCACAAGTCACCATGCAGGTATACTTCTACGCCTCACCCACGACCGTATAATCACTCTATACATGTATATAGCTCTACACCCCATTCATGATCATACATTCACTTCATGTATACATATTCGCCTCACCATTGGCCATACAATTACTCCATGTATATATATTTGCCACATCCATGGCCATGTAGTCACTCAAGCTATACATATACACCACACCCATAACAATAGAGTCACTCCAAGTACACATATATGCATCACCAATGGCCATACAGACGTTCTATATATACCAATACCCCGCTCACACGACCATTCATACACCCAGGGTTGCATATAGACCTCACTCATGACAATTCAGCCACTCGCTGTATACTCATAACCACATTCGTGGTCATATAGTCAATCATTGTTTACCAATTCACATCACCATTGGCCATATGGTTATTCCATATACACATATTGGCCGCACCAATGGTCATATAGCCACTAAAGATATACATATGCACCCCACCCATGCCTATAAAGTCACTCCAGGTATACATATACACATCACCAGTGGCCATGCAGCTTCCAAGACATACCAATACCCAGCACATCACCTCACCATTGGCAATACGGTCACTCCCTGTATACACATGACCATATAGCCACTCAATATATGCATATACACCCCACTCATGACCATAGATTCTATTCCAGTTGTGTGTATACACCTCACTAATTACCATACAATCCTTCAAGACATACCCGTACCATTTACACCACCTCACCATCGGCCATATGGTATCTCCATCATACCTATTTGCCACATACATGGCATATAGCCACTCAAGATATACATGTACATATGCAGCCCACACATGGCCATAGAGTTATGCAATGTATACATATACACCTCAGCATTGAATGGATACACCAACAACACATGGTAATTGTGATGAACTGAAATATCTAATTCATGTTTTTCTCTTATTTCCAGTATCTCTACACAACTAGTTTAGTGATGTAATAAAAGTGTTATATTCGAACTTCGACTCTACTCATTTCACCACAGTTTACATCACTAAACTATCTTCATGGAGCGCTTCCTAAAGCCGGAGAAATTCAACTCAGATCCGAACAGTCCCACAGCCGCCAAAGAATGGACACACTGGAAAAAAACATTAAGCAACTTTCTCGAATCATTGAGTGAAGCGGAGATAATACCAGACAATCTAAGAACGCTAATAAACTTTGTATCGCCTTCCGTGTATGAATACATTGCTGACTGCACCACTTATAATGCTGCCCTGGCAATTCTGGAAGCAACATATGTGCGTCCCAAGAACGAAATTCTCGCTAGACATTTGTTGGCTACACGACACCAACAAACTGGAGAAACACTCGACCAGTTTCTTCAGGAATTGCGACAGTTATCAAAGGCATGTAACTTTAAAGCTGTTACAGCCGATATCTACAAGGAGGAGAGCATTCGCGACGCATTTATAAACTGGATTTCGTCACAAGTAATCCGACAGAGACTGCTCGAGAACAAACAATTAGACTTGACAACAATGTTCGATCAAGCACGATCCCTAGAGTCTGCTCAGAAGAGCAATGAACTTTATTCTCAACCAGTATCCATTGTGAACTAGCAACAACTATCCCGATACTCAAACTAATTTGCCTGCAGTTACCGAAAGAACTGTAGCTGCCACCTATCGAAGTGGTAATCAACAGAAATGCTTCTTCTGTGGGAATAGCCCTCTTCATCAACGTAGATTGTGTCCTGCAAGAGACGTTACATGTAATAACTGCCGTAAACAAGGACATTTTTCTAAAGTCTGTCGATCTTCTGCGAATCCGAGAGGTACATCTGCACCGTCTAGTACCGCAAGAGGAACTTCTGCTTCGTGTACACCGGTCCTCGCAACGGTTTCCGCGGCATCTCCTCAAACTCTATCGAAGGCTGTGATCGATGTTATCGTTCAGGGACGAAAGTGCAAAGCGCTTATAGACACCGGCAGTTCAGAGAGCTTTGTGGACCGGAATACAGCCGAACGCATGAACATTCCGATAGAACCATCGAACGGACTCGTGTCCATGGCGTCAAGTTCCCTCACCAGTTCCATGACTGGAAGATGCAAGGTGACATTAGACTACGAAAAACGCAAATACACCGATGTCTGCTTGTCTGTGTTAGATAGTTTGTGTTGTGATGTCATCCTCGGCCACGACTTTATGAACAGACATCAGAGTAAATGAAGTGGCTAATTATCGTATTTACAGTACACTGGACATGAAAAGTGCTTATCATCAGATACCTCTGCAAGACGAAGAAAGGAAGTATACCGCATTTGAGGCTAACGGACAGCTATATCAATTCCGCAGAGTTCCATTCGGAGTGACCAATGGTGTAGCAAGTTTCCAAAGAATCATGGACAAACTTGTTGAACAACACAAATTAAAGGGTGTGTTCGTTTACGTAGACGATATAACGGTCGCTGGCATGACTCAAGAAGAACATGACGAAAATCTGCAGAAATTCTTGGAAATGGCGAATCAGCACAATTTGACATTTAACAAGGAAAAATGTGTTTATTCTGTCGCAAAACTTAATCTCCTGGGATACTTGATCAGCCATCATTGTCTGAAACCTGATCCAGACCGCATGAAACCTCTCCGAGATCTACCAGTGCCGTACAGCATGAAGTCTCTGAAGCGGGCAACAGGCTTATTCGCATACTACAGCCAGTGGATCACCGGGTTCTCGGACAAACTAAAACCCCTAACAACAGCAACGCAGTTCCCACTGGACAAAGAGGCGGTATCCGCCTTCGACACTCTCAAAGAGGAAATAGAACACGCTAGCGTCAAATCAATCGATGAATCGACCCCCTTGGTTATCGAAACAGATGCATCGGACATCGCTGTGGCTGGCAGTCTCAATCAAGGAGGCCGACCTGTGGCATTCTTCTCGCGCACATTAAATTCGAGCGAAATGAACCATTCAGCTGTAGAGAAAGAGGCTTGCGCCATCATAGAATCGGTGAGAAAATGGCGATATCTACTCAACGGAAAACATTTCACTCTAATCACTGATCAAGAGGCAGTATCCTTCATGTTCGGTTCGAAAAACAGGGGAAAAATCAAGAATGATAAAATCATGCGATGGAGGTCCGAGCTGAGTTGCTATAGTTATGACATCAAATATCGTCCAGGAAAAGACAACTCCACTGCTGACTGCTTGTCGAGGGCAAGTTGTTCTGCAACGAATCGAGATATCCTTCTCGAGCTTCATAACTCTTTGTGTCACCCAGACATTACACGGTTGATGCATTTTGTCAGGTCGAAAAACCTGCCTTATTCCGTTGAAGATGTCAAGAGGGTGACCAAGCAGTGTGCTGTTTGTGCTAGGGTAAAACCAAATTTCTGTGACCCAGCCAATCCTCCACTCATCAAAGCAACTCAACCCTTCGAGAGGCTAAGCATGGACTTTAAGGGACCGCTACCCTCAAATTCCAGAAACCGTTATTTACTGACTGTAGTCGATGAGTTCTCGAGGTTTCCGTTTGCATTTCCATGTTCGGATATGACGTCCGGAACTGTAATTACGTGTTTGACCCAACTCTTCTCACTGTTCGGAATGCCGTCATACGTGCACTCGGATCGTGGACAATCCTTCATGAGCGCTGAAGTAAAGTCTTTTCTCCAAACACATAACATTGCGTCCAGTCGATCAACTCCATATAACCCCCAATGCAACGGACAATGTGAACGCTACAATGGCATTATCTGGAAAGCCGTTACTCTTGCGTTACAAACCAAAGGGTTGAAGGACTCTCAATGGGAACTAGTTCTACATGATGCTTTGCACTCGATTCGAAGTTTACTCTGTACCGCTACGAACTGCACACCCCATGAACGCTTCCTGGGATTTGCACGTAGATCTTCAACTGGCAGATCGATCCCTACTTGGCTTATGATACCTGGTACCGTGTTACTGAAACGACATGTTCGAACCAGCAAGTATGATCCGATCGTTGACGAAGTGGAGCTATTAGAGGCAAATCCTTCTTACGCTCACATCCGTATGCCTGATGGACGTGAATCCACAGTTTCCTTGAGAGATCTGGCTCCAAGCCCAAGTAACACTGATGGAACCGTCAGTGTCGAAGATTCTGCTAGGGATATTGCTCAAAGTTCAAGTAACGTTGATGAAACCGGTGTTGATGATTCCGCTGATGATTCTAGTTGGGTTAGGCGCTCTAGCCGACATACTAAGCAACCAGATCGTTTGGGGTATTCTGAGTGAGAGATTATTCCCCGGCCTGAGAACAGTTAACGATTTAGCAGGCAGCTAGCGATTTAAGTTCTGTGACTGTTTGTGGACTGACACTTATCTCTTTCTAGAAGGGGAGAATGTGATAGGGCTGGGCGATATTGACCCAAAAAAATATCGCGATATTATGATGACAATATCGCGGTACACGATAGTATCGCGATATTATTTTGGAATATAACAATTGTTAATTACAATGTCTAATATATGCAATATTTCATGAATAAAGTTGCATCTTTGCACAGTACACACCTGCGTTTTATTTACGATTTGTGGGCCATGCGAGGTTGCGTAAATATGTATTGCAGATTTATTGTACATCACAGTATCATGAGTCATGACCACTCGTCTGCAACTGCAAGACTGCAACATCTAGCTGACAGTTTGCCGACGCCGAACGCATTAACAAATAACAATCACACATACTCATCAACTCATACATGTGTTATTGACTTATTGTTGACATGAGTCATCACATTGAGTGAGGTGTCAGCAGATGAGCTGCGTGATTATAAATTATAATCACATGTCGGCTTCTTTGGTCCTTTAGTGGGGGAACGCGTATGTAAAACAAATGGTTGTATGAACAGTAATTCGTCTTAGAACGCGGCCCACGTGCGTTTTCAGATTTCTTAAATTTTTATATATAAAATAATATACAGAGAGAGAGAGAGAGATATGTGATCATATCAGGTGAAATAATTCACGAGGGTAGCCGGCTCTGGTAAAAACCGAGTGAGCGGAGCGAACAATGATTTGACGGTTTTTACCAATAGGCGATAGGACCGGCTCCCCGAGTGAATTATGACATTTATGTCACGTAATTATGGAAGCTAATAAATTATTCTGTTTATTTACAGTTTTACACACTGTGCGTGCGCTCACTGCGTTATTCACAATTTCACAGGTGTGACATTATTACTTTTAATTCACGAGAAATCTTGATAAATCTCCGCTAACTTCCGCTAAGTGTGTAATAAAATGTGATAACGCGTGTCACAATTTCACAAAAGATATCCCAACTGCGGCCATCCATTCGCACAGATTGCCAAACTGGCTTGTAGTATGGAGCATCAATTTTCTCACAAGTTCCTTGATAAAAGGAAAGATTGAAGATGATGTTAGGTTGCTCCAACAACAATGTGCGTGCGAAGACATACAAAGTATTAATGTATGAGAAGAGTGGACTCTTTAGATCACAACAAGGACTGTCAGGGAGGAAGAACGGAAAGAGTGAAGACTTCAGTGAAGACTTATACATTTCCTGCATGTACTTCAGAGCGGATCTCAATCTCCAAACTTTGTCAACTTACATAGTTTTTATAAACCTCACTGTAAAACAGTTTTAGTATGTCGTGGTGTGATTTCAATTTCCATGTTGCTTCGTGCAGTATTAACTATTAACTTACGCAGGCAGGCATGGCCACACAACGCCACTTATACGTTGTCACTTCGTTGTGTGAATATAGAGTTATCATTCCTGCATCGGGAATTGGTGATACCGATATTTTAAAATTAACACAGTATTTTTAACTGACTGACTGGTGAGTTGACTGATCTAATATTCTAATTTCAACACAGATTCCTGGAACAAGCTTTGACCCCACTCCAGTAATACTTATAATAATTCTATAGAAAGGAAACTAACTTGACAGGGCCTAATTTTTTACCATTTATTTGGCGACTTTCGTAGACTTCATTTGAACCTTTCCATTTCAAATTTTCAAACAAATTATGTCAGGCGGATTAGCTGTATGTTTATAATCACATGTCGGCTTCTTTGATTGGCTTCTGGTTCTAACTTCAAAGTCAAAAGAATTACAGCAAAAATAATAATACTATTTTTAATTGAAAGAAGCTGAAACAAGAAATTAATTATTCAATTATAAATTTTGAACTGTCAGTTTTGAGTTTTTCGAGTGAACAATTGACTCCACATTATAGTTTTATACATGCCCGGACCACGGAAACAACAGTGTCAACAGTAATCTAATTACTCGCAATACTCGGGCAGGTTCTTTGTAAGGAACACGAGCATGTTCACCTTGGTGGGGTTCAGACATGATCTCTTCTTGGTGACAACATTACCCGCGGTGCTGAACAGGCGCTCTGAAGCGCAACTTGTTGCCTGGATGCACAAATATTTTCGAGCAAGTTTTGCCATCATTGGGAACAAGTTATGGTTAACTCGCCACCAATCAAGCGGATTGTCATCTTCGTCGATAGTCGGGAACATCAAATAAGTGGTAAACTCCTTCTTGGCACAGTCAATTGTATCTTTGCGTTTGTCCGCGTCACTTAACTCTTTGGGCTTGACTGATTCTGGTTTCTTAAAAAAGTCACTTAAGCGCTTTTTCTTTGTCATCGGTGGCTCGGAAACAAATGATTCTTTTGAGCTTTTGTCGACATTCTGTGCATCTTCTTCGGGTGTGTTTAATTTGATAGCCACTGACTCGTCTACAAGTGTGTTGATAATACCTTCCACCTTTTCTTGTGTAACATATTTTGCTTTGAAGCGCGGGTCCAATAAGGAAGATTTCTCTATTATGTCCCTCACGTCGCCTTCCTTATACTTTTCCTGCATGTATTTGAGTGCCTTGTATCTTATATCCTTAGTTAGTTCCGGTTCTTCATCTTTAGATTTAAGAAGGTCCGTCTCGAAGAGATGTAGCACTGGCAGAACATAAGAAATTGTCAGACTTTTCTCGCCCGATAGAATGTCCGTAAAATCCGAGAGGCGGGAGACTGCCACATTCACTGCTTCTAACACGGCTACATCTTGCCATGTGGGAATCAAATGTGTCGCCTTTCGGTCCGCACTTAAAACTTTCCTGAGTGCTCTCTCCTGCTCCAGTATTCGAGATATCATTTTTATCTTGGAGCCCCATCGCGTATCACAGGCTGTTACCAGTGAATGTTCAGGTAGACCCATCTCTTTTTGAGCTATGGTTAAGTCTCGTTTTTTTTTCCAGCTATGACTAAAGTGGGTGATGATTTTCTTTGCCTGGCCTATCGCTCTGCTCATTCTGTTGTCATCGTCATCAAGTCCTTTATTTACGGCAAGATTTAATCTATGTCCAAAGCAGGACATACGAACCCAGTTCTTGGACTCAATAGCACGTATTATGTTAGCTGCATTGTCGGATGTCACTGCCACCATGTTATTTTCCTTGAGATCCCATTCATTTAGGATATTTGTTAGCCCAGCAGCAAGTACATCAGCTGTGTGATCATCTGGGGTGAATATGGTTTCAAGGCAAGTTGATTTAAGGGACCAGTTGTTATCAATGTAATGTATGGTTAAACTCATATATGGGTCCGATGTCACACTTGACCACATGTCGGTTGTTGTTGAAAAGAATGTACATTCTTTCTTCAATGTACCCGAAACTTTAGCCCGAAGATCGTTGTACATGGCTGGAATTTTAGTTTGAGAGAAGTATTTTCTACTGGGCATTTCATATCTTGGGTCAAATTCAGATATCATTCTCTTGAATCCGACTTTATCGACAGTGTAAATTGGAAGCATGTCCTTTGCTAAGCAAAATGTCACCGCATTTGTCAACCGATTCCACCTCTTCCCATTTCGCTCATACATCTGATTTTTTTTAAATCCCTCAGATATACTAATTTGTTGAGATTTTTCATCTCCCCCACCTTTGGCAGCAATAGCGAATCGCAAGGGAGGGTTTTCTGTGTGTAGTTTGCCATATTCTGTTGGGTGATGGAGCCTTAAGTGCCTAAAGAGATTTGTTGTGTTGCCACCCTTCGCACCGACTTTTTTCTTACAAAGTTTGCATGAGGGTGCATCGTACCGCATTTCCCCAACTTCTGAGTCACCCCGAGCATCTATGAATCCGAAATATGCCCAGACAGGGGATTTTATTTTTTTCTTCTCTATAAAATTGTCAGCCATATTTAAAAAATGGTGGTCGGATTACTCTAATAAGTAATTAGTAAACAAGCAAATGACGTGATAAACAAACAAAGGGATATAATCATTATTAATTAATCCTGCAACGCGACCACGTGCGTTTGCAGATCTCTTAATTTTTAGAGTTATATCCCTTCGTCCACTGACTGAGATCAACTAAATAACGTAGCGTGCATTGAAATTGATTGAACTCGCAGACATGAGAAATAGCTTCTTTGATGTTTGCGACACAGTGATAATCGGACCTGTGAGCCGTGAAAAGTAGTCACACGTTGTCAGATATTGTGACACCGTCGACCAACTCGCTGAATGGCACATGTTTTCAAACAATGGGTTGCGTAAGCAAATAAATATATCCCGCTGTCGGTGAAATCCAGCCTAGTATGATGCAATAGCCTTCTGCCATGCTGCCCATGCACTATGATGCATGTCTCAGGGATGACGGATTGACGGGAGATAAAATCGCGAACACCGGGAAGTTCGAGACTATTATACTTGATGATCTTAATCTAACTTCCCCGTTTGTTGGGACCATATGATGGGTTTCTTCAGCAATCTACATGTGGAATATTACAAGTTACAACGTAGACGGTTTTACGATATTTTTATTTCAGACGATATTTTTGACGATCTCAAATTTAAAACCGGGTATACCCGATATATCGTCAAACCGCCCAGCACTAGAATGTGATGAACTGAAATATCTAATTCATGTTTTTCTCTTATTTCCAGTATCTCTACACAACTAGTTTAGTGATGTAATAAAAGTGTTATATTCGAACTTCGACTCTACTCATTTCACCACAGTAATTTTATACTGCAGACTTGCATATACACCTCACACATGACAATTCAGCCATTCGCTGTATACTCATACATCCTATCCATGATCATACAGCGACTCCCTGTATACATATATACCCCCTAATGACAATACACCAACAGCAAAGATGCACATACACACCATATACACCTAAGATCACAATGCCACTTCATATATACCAACACACTCGCCAATGACCATCCATCTATGCATGTATGCATATACATTTCAACAATCATGACCATACAACCGTTCCATATACACCTATAATTATTATACCCATAAGCATACAACCACTCCTTATGTATCCATACACCCCACCCATTTTCATACATCCAACACATGTGTACATACACACCCATCCATGACAATGAAGCCACCAAATGTACACCTGTACATTCCACACATGATAATAAAGTCACTCCATATATACATAAACAACACACGGATGGAATGTAGCTACTCTTGTTATACCCTTACACCACTTCAGTGACTATACAGCCACTCCACGTATACCTATTCACATCATGCATTAGCACTCCTTGTTTACCTGCATCTCACCATAAATACCACACACATGACCATATAGACACTCCTTGTATAACTAGTCACACCATTCGTGATTATATTTCATGTATACCTATTTACATCATCTGTGACCACAAAGTCACTCCCTGACTACCATTTTTACAAACATCATGTATTAAGTTGATCAATGTTGATAACTTTTGAAGCTAATTTGTTGACGCTAATTTGTGAGAGTAGCAACATCAATTGGTCCGCTCAGCTCAGTTTCGAAGTTCTGCATGGCGTGCATGCCCATTTCCCTTCAGAAACATGGCCAGAATCTCAAAAGAAGTTTTTAAGGCAAAATTCCATACTGCATCCTTTAACATGAATTTGTCATGCCTCATAAGGTACTGGGACAACCATAATAGAACCTATAGTTTTCACTTGATTAAGTAACATGATTAATAACCCAGTAGCTCACAATTTGCTACCTTTTCGGAACAGCAGAGAATAATGTTTGGGATATACATATTTATGAAAAATTAACTTGTTGGGTGCATAAGAAATGTTAGTTTTCAATCTATACAACACATAATAGTCAAACTTTGTCATCAACCACAACTTGTATGTGGTTGCATGGCACGCAGCATGGGCAATATTTACCATTTTTCACATTTTGGCCACCATTTTTGCAGCCATTTTGAGCCAAAGTGACAATTTTGGAACCAATGAGTTGGAATATGCATAATAAATGGAATGTTTCACTAAAATTGCACAGTTCTGCCCATTTCTTGATGAAATATGACTAGAAATCACAATGGTGATTTTGGGAAAATGTTATACCGCATTCTGTAAAATCGAATTTTTGAGAGATCAGAAGGGTTTCTGACTTCATGAATGGCACATTTCATTGCTCCAATGGTCAAACATGAATAGTACAACATAAAGTGAGAATTCTCAACCAGTACAAAACAGCATAAACTGATCTTAAAGATATTAGAGAAAACAAATCAAATTTTACACTTCCAGCTGCCATTTTGGCTGCCATTTTTTCAGCCATTTTGAGCCAAAGTGACAATTTTTGTACTAATGAGTTGGAATATGCATAAAAAATGGAATGCTTCACTAAAATTGCACAGTTCTGCCCATTTCTTGATGAAATATGACTAGAAATCCCAATGGTGATTTTTGGTATCATTTTATACCGCTTTCTGTAAATCAAATTTTCGAGGGATCAGAAGTGTTTATGATCCCATTAATGGCATATTTCATTGCTCCAATGGTAAGTTAACTTGAAAAATACAACATAAAGTCACAATTCTCAACCAGTACCAGCATAAACTGATCTTAAAGATATTAGAGAAAACAAATCAAATTTTCCACTTCCAGCTGCCATTTTGACGGCCATCTTGGACGGTGAGTTCCAATTTTACCCTATAAGGATGGAAAGTTATCTTATCTTCACAAAAATGTTTACATTTGTATACATATGACAAGACTGTCTCACTATAATTTGCATCAAACTGATTTAGTGACCTGTCTGAAAAACGGCAGCCATGTTGGGCACCATCTTGAATTTAACGGGTTCCACTTAACCGAAAGCTGGAACCAGCTGGATTATGATCAGGGATATAGTGGACAATATATGTGCGAAGTTTGGTGCTTCTATCCGGAAGTGAACGATTCTTCCATTATTGTGGGTTAAGCGACTCCACTACCAGACAAACATGAGCAGACGACACTCTTCTATATGCTTCTATATATGTGTGGGGCTCCCTGCAGGGTAATGGATGTTTTTTATTTTATGTCCTAAAAATTGTAAGAAACATTTATTAAAAAACAGGATAAAAAATACATCATTTTGGGGTTCGAACAAGCCATGACATAACGTTAATTCACAATAATTTTATCCTGGTATTAAAACAATGTAATGTGTATATTTACTATCAATATGAAACATTTACATGTAGTTCTGAGCAGAAAGTGATGCATATTGAGCCTAATATTGGCTGAAAAATAAAATGAAAAACATATTTCATGCAGGGTTTTTTTTCTTCCTTGAATTTATTCCACACCCATTGATGTGGCATTCCAGCCATTGAATATAGTATTGTACACCTCTAGTGGAATAGAAACCAAAACCATTCTTGTTGATGTTATCGCCAAGAAGATGCCATACATTACGCATCAAACAATCTGCTTTGAATGACGGCCGATCATTACTGGTTATTCATAAAACTTAAATCATAATAAGGGTAGCTACAATGACAATGTATACATCAATGAAGGTGACAGTGATGGATTGAACTTATCTGACATAACGGTGTAGAATAAATACAGAACAAAACTGGCATCATAATTTCAAATATTTTAACGAATTCATTGCGGATGGCTAATAGTTATGCTACGCTCTCACAAAATAAATCCTTGTACCATCGGATCCCCAACTCATTCGATTAAATATTCTCAATTAAGATGCGCGTCGTCTATATATTCCATATTGTCATATTATTTTTATTCAAACTCACTGAAGATCTTCTCTCATTTTTTCTCTTTTTCTTGTATTGATCCATGCTAAAAGAGAAATCTACGATCAAACAAACAAATTAACAAATTGGTGTTGGAGCTCCGAATTAAATTGATCATTTTGAGCATGTCTGTACTTTGTTCTGAGTGTTAGTACCCCGACAAGCTTGGATATAGTGTGTCATTTGCAGAATGAGGCCCCAAGAGGGTGAATTTAGAGATACTATTCCGCACAGCAGGCTAGCATCACCAAATTCACCCTCTGGAGACCTCATTCTGCTCAGGCCTCATCTTCTGGGAAGTCTCTAGATATGGTCTAAAATTAACATTGTTTTTAGTTACTTTTCCCCTTGTGTTCAGTTTCTATATCCCCTAATTTGCCGGAGGTAAATTGCATAATCGAGGTGACTACTGCAATGGGTGAATATCACAAACTTCAACTGGGGAACTTCAATCTGATCCCAGGTCATGCTTTTCAGAATTTTTGTTTTGTTTTGGACTTTCCATGGTCTTATATATAACTTCCCATAGCAGTTGAGACCTAAGCAGAATGAGGTTCCCAGAGGGTGCAAATGTCAGACACACTATATTCAGGTTTGCAGCAATCAACTAATCAGCTTATGTCAATATTCTGTTGAGAATAATAAAAGAAAGTAGATGATGGGGTGACTGTTACAAGTCTACGAGCACATTTGTAGTTACATGTACATGTACTATTTATGAAGCTTTTCAAACCGGTCACAATTTAGTCCGCTTTTCGCCAGCAACCACTTTCATACATGTTAGTCAGCTTTTCATATTTTTGAATAGTACAAGTCCATTTTCATTCTAGCAGGCGAAAAATAAGAAAACAAACACACAATTACAAAATTAAAAATATTTTTTTTTGCCAAAGAGGTTGACTTTTAGTGGTCATAATCACTTAAGGCCAAAGAAAATTAAATGTCTGGTTTGGGTTACAAGCTGGCAAAAAATAAGGTCGGTAGAAAGGCTTGATATGATTTTTTTTATTATTTTTTTTATTTTGACATATTCTTATAACTTTTCATTTGAATATTTTACTCTGAAAGATTGACATAAAACTACTTTTGATTATTTTTGTATAAATAGAGGATCTCACATGAGTTTCTATATTATACGGAATTTATCAACCGAGTTCACTAAATTCGATTTGAGCCGAGGTTTACCGAGGCTCAATAGAATTTAGTGGACGAGGTTGATAAATTACGTATAAAATAGAACGAGTTTGAGATACCTTTTATCACATGATAAAAAAAACGCGAAGTATTCATTGAAAACTTGTAACAATCATTAACTTTAGCAATCGCAAGTCATTTAAATAAAGGAGTGACGTCATCGCACACGCTAATATTACATGTGTGTCTTACCAATAATTATGAAGCTGGTTGTGTGGGTTAATTATGTGATAAATTTTAATATTACACAATACGTTTACTTATAAATCAACCTATTCTGAGATGCTTATACACTGTATCTCTTTTTTTTCATGAAATTTTTGGAGAAAAATTTAAATAGATTTTCTTGAAAACCATGAAAAACACTTTAGGGTAGGTGGTTTAAAATAGGGTCAGTAGGGAAACCCAAACCACAAATTATTTTTTTCTTTGGCCTGATGAAACGGTGAGATATGAAAAGCTGACTATGAAATTGAACGCCAGTAAAAAGCTAACCACATTTGTGACAGGTCTGAAAAGCTGACTACAAATGTGATCTGACACTTGTGACAATAACCCTATCAGCGAAAGTACCAGTACCACCTTATTAACCCTTTCATGATGGGCGCCCTGCTGGAGCAGTATTAAAGATCCTGTGCCAGTGAATTCTCCCATAGAGAGCCCTGCATATACAACGGAATGCACTGGCTTACAAGGTTAAATATTGTTAGGCCAATATATTCTCTTATATATGCAAGGCACCCTACTCTCAGGTGCCTAATAATAGTGTCAGCATGATTATTAATTGTGGAGAAAATCACCAACGATCACTATTATTTGGCCATCACGATTATTAGGCATCTGAGAGTATGGGAAACTCCCTTATATACTAAGAGAATGCATTGGCACAGGGTTTTTGTAAAATTTCAGGAAGCTCCAGTCATGAAAGGGTTAAAATCGATACATAATATTATAAATTAGCTGAAATTGCATTGAACCGATCATGAGGACAAGCCGTATTTATAGCCTTTTCTTTACTAAATACTCATTGATGAGTTGTTCTCTGGTCGTTTGTTGAACATATTATCTAAACATTACCCATCAATAAATAAGAATCCTGCACTTGTATTATAAATTTTTCTATTTCCATTTTCTCTGCTCATATTTCCTGAACACCCCTCCAGATGAATAATAGATCATTCCAATATCAACTTTTATAACTAAATAAGACTTGTCAAAATGCAGAATCGCTGGAATGAGGTCATTATTAATTATATCTCTGTGATGAGACAGTGCGATGTATCTTCTTCTAGATCATATATGTTTCTAGATTCTAGAACATACATGCTCTATCATATTATTAAGCATGTGCATATTGTTAGTGCAAGCATTATGTAAGACAACCTCCAGTCATGCAAAGAAGGAGACATACATGTAAGTGAACTATGATACAACATGATGATAATATAGAATGGCATTAAACTTTCAATGGGTAGGATATTTATAATACATTTTAGCAGCAGAGTAACATCAATGATCATGTGGGCATGATTCACAGAAGTAGTAAACAAAAAGAAAGAAGCTAATGTAGAATTACATGGTTGCAGGGGATTTGAAGACAAGTTTTTTTTTTACCCTGTGCATATTGATTAAGCTAGGATCTAACTTAGATAGTTTACCCTGTGCCAATGCATTCTCTTATATATGCGAGTCGACCATAGGTCGCCTCGCATATATAAGAGAATGCATTGGCCTAACAATTGTTTACAATTTTAATAATTTGTTCTTGTATTCTTTAACAATTTTATAATTTCACCCATACAGAGCCCCAGACAAACATGAGCAGACGACACTCTTCTATATGCTTCTATATATGAGTGGAGCTCCCTGCAGGGTAATGGATGTTTTTTATTTTATGTCCTAAAAATTGTGAGAAACATTTATTTAAAAAACATGATAAAAAATTGTTAGGCCAATGCATTCTCTTATATATGGTCGACTCGCATATATAAGAGAATGCATTGGCACAGGGTAAAACAAAATAAATATAGTTTAATTTTCCACAGAAATCAAAATGAGGCGAATAAAATTTAACTGATCTAACACCAGTAACACTTGAATAAGCTATTTAATTTGGTTATAATTATTTGTTATAAATTATGAGGAAAAGCTCCAGCGAACCTTTCAGACGGGTCCTCTTCTCCGCCACCCATCTGTAATAAACAAGGATATTTATCTCAAGTTGTAGCAGTACATGTATTAGTTTTAATATTTCTGTAGTTTGAAACAGGCCTTGAAAAATTCGGTCGCATACTCAACTCACTCTTATCTTCTTTGCCACCTGGTAGAAAAATATCCAGAGGGTATGAAATGACAATGGCACGAGATTCTAGATAGAAGCCGCTTGTGAACCACATTTACACTCAATTGCCATAGATTGAAGAACCATCTATAACTGTGCTTCAAGAAAAGTCTGGTATCCTATATAAGTTGTCCGTCACTAAAATATAACAAAAACTGTCTATATAACATCAAAAACAGTCCAAAGACTATTTATTTCCATTTAAAAAAAATTGTCACCAAAGAAAGTTATTGAAACATTGGCCAGATCGAACACGTCCAACATAGAATCATGCTGAGCCATATCTGATAAATATTAAGGTACATTTCAATTTATATGCTTTGTAGCGGAATCATGTACGACTGCAAATTTCGGATACCGTACACCGGGTACTATTTTTGTATAATAATTAATTTGTATTGAGTTTGAACTGGTTTGAAGAGTCTTTTTGTGAACAAAACAACATTCAGATCCGCCATGATGATGATCGGAAGTAATAAGCGGAAGTTACATTTAATACATGTACGAATATAGAGATCATAAAAAATCATACCAATAGTAGTAACCATTAGTAACGTGTAGAGATGGGCGGTTAACCGTGGAATCAGTTCGGTTTCGGTTGTCGGGAAAAACCGGAATTGACATCCGTGGTAAGTTGGGAAAACCCGTAGTTTCGGTTGTCACAACTTCCTGTAATCATGGCAGAACACGACGAACAAACGAGTCCTGTGTGGAAATATTTTTCAAAGAAAGATAACAAATCTAAGTGTGCCGCCTGTAATATATGCAGAAAGGAGTTCGCATGGTAAAATCGCGCAACAAATTAATTATGTTGCTTCCGTGTACACCTATTTTCGCCATAGTAAACACAACACAAGTCAGTTTATTTCTCATGTTATTTTAATCATTAAGGCCGTACAAATACTCTGAAAGGTGAATTTGATAAACGAGGATACGATATGAAAAGGTATCAATGATTGTTACCCGCATTCCCTATTAGTTTTTATCACTGTTTGGATGTTAAATCGTCAAATATATTTGTGCGCCGTTGATTAAAAATGTTATGCCGGAATCGGAGCCGGAATGAATTATACCGTTTGTCGGTAAACTGTTGAGAAATAGCACTCATTCAGGTGACTTGTATTGGATGCATGTATACTGTATAGTGTGTACAATATTATGTTCCCTAAATATGGTAATTGGCATATAGCCAGATAATGTGATTGAGAGATTCTAGTCATGTTTTATTTTCATTTTGTTGTTTATTTCAAATTTTATATTTTTCAAATCATAACTATACACATATATCTAGTCACACACATTAGTTTTATGCCAATATAAATGATCATTATATTATTTCACACTTATGATCATATGATGCTGAATTGCAGTCATACACAATACACAGACTCACTTGCATTCTAGCACTGCCACTCGACATGGAAATTAACAATATACATGTAATAGTAACAATATGATACATAATTTAATATTATAAAAGGACATGTACCTCACAAGTTATGGTGATACAATTGGTGTGTTTTCTTTGTAATATGATGAAGCATAATTAGATTTTGTTCACATTAGTAATTTTTATTAATAAAAACCGAAACCGAAACCGAGACTCAACTCTTTTTCCACAACCGAAACCGAGGCAAAATTTCACAACCGCCCATCTCTAGTAACGTGTACACTAGCTTGATTGAGCGATTAATAGCAGTGCATATCGATGACCCGATGGACCTTATGGAACACTCTGGTTTCATTTCAAATAAAATTAGCAGTCTTTTACTGTGAGTATGAAGTGGCAGCACTTGATCAAAGTAATAATGCCTGATTCAATCATTAACCCTTTGAACCCTGTCGTCCTGAACGTTAAATGATCCCAATCCGAGGCGCTTGACATTAGTTTGTGTTTCTGATGATGTAACTCGTAATGCTCTTAACTGGACGTATTTACATGTATACACGTTCAAATATACGGCAATCTACTATGCTGACCGAACTAGTGTGTGGTGAAATATATCACAAGGTATTTCAACAAGACATTCTATTCCAAGTTCAGTATACATGTACATGTAGATTATATTACGGCTCCGTTTGGCCGCACTATATAAAATTATAACAAAATTCTTGTCCTTTGCGTATGATAAAAGGCATTTCACAAGATGCATCTCTGTGCATCCACGAAGAAACAGACCCAATTTGGTTGCTAACATCAGATGTATGAACATGTGACTCATTCGTGCAAAGAAGATGAACAATTCTAGTTAATTAATAATTTGTGCATTGATCGTGAAATTTCTAACGAAATACTTCTCCTTTTCCGACTAAAAAAAAAACAAACTTTTTTTTCTCAAAATAAGCCTGTGCGCATGTGCTAAGAAACAGACCCTCTATCATCAGCTTGTCTGTCAAAGTCACATGGGTAAACATGTGACGCATGTGTGCAAAGTAGAAATACAATTCTAGTTGATATGTGTGTTTATTGTGTTTTAATTTCATGTCAAATATCGTATGATTTCCGGACTAGTATTCTGGTCTCCTGGGATATAGGAATATAAGGATTGGACCGGTATTCTGGACTCTTAGATTCTACTCTTGAGTGCCTAATAAACATACATGTACGATTATTAAAATCGAGGTAAAATTCCCACCTGTACGATCGTTATTTGGTCCTGTATGTTTATTAAATTAACCAAAAGAAATAATTCACCAATCTTAAATTGTGTTATTCATAGATAAATGAACTCTGATTGTTGACAGTGATCAGCACACTATAGATTCACAGACCTGGCTATCCATCAAAACTATTTCTGTCACATAGCATCAGTAAACCAGTCAGATGGTGCGTTTTGTTGGGATGTATGGTACTAATATTTCCAGTCTGTACGTTTATTCCGCCCTGTACTATTATTCAGTTACGCGACATTTTCCAACCTGTACTATTATTCCACCCTGTACTTTTATTAGGCACTCAAGAGTAAGGGTTTATAAGATAATAGAAGATGACATCGGCAGCTTGTTTTTGATGCTCATTTTCCATTCTAGGATAGGATAGCTGAATTCAGCTACTAGTAGGATAGCTCATTAGCTGATTTATATTTTCAGCTATTCCACCTATTGAACAGTATTCACTGTATTGTCTGATTGTAGCTGAATTTTCACAGACAAAGTCTATAAACAAGCTCTATAATCAGGTCAGGCACATCCTGAATTCCACTATTATAGTGATCCAAAATCATATTTCACATAAATTGTTCAAAATCAGAGTCACACTAATTTGCTATCATAAATATGTTTTGTCCAGGAAAATTATTAATCATGATATAAACATATCACAAATACAAGCACTAAACACAAAATACCGGGCATATGACGCCTGTTTCCTATAAATAACATACTCACCTTCAACTCTGCAGCGATTAAATCGTTCCAGACGCCAAATTAACGGAGTTTAAAACATTTTTCACCATTAGCGACGAGTGACTCGTCGACATCCATGTTTTCAAATACTTGTTTAATCGGAAGATTGATAGACCGATGTTCTGCAACAAATAGTATGTCGGACCACATGCACTTATTTTCAGAACACTGGTTCGCTTCCCACAATGCACAGAACCAAAATGGCGATATGGATGTCACTCGTCGCTAACAGTAGTTAATAGCTTATCATATCATTATTTATAGGAAACAGGCGACAGATGCCCGGTATTTTGTGTTTAGTGCTTTTATTTGAGATATGTTTGTCCGGGCACCTGGTAATAAATGCATAACTTTAGCTCTTTATATTGGGATACCGATTTATAAACTCGATTAAAACCTTATTTTTGGGACTTTATGTCCAGTAACTGTCAGTAACTGTGAATAGTGTAATAGAGCCCGCCGCGGAAGCGAAGCGAATATGAGATATATACTAATCGACTTTTTCGGCCCAATCTAAAAATAAATTGAAATCACCTAAAATAGGATAATTTATTCATAACTGAAGGGTCAGCCAGGGTCAGCGGAGTCCAAAATTCTATTGTTGGCAACGGTCGCCATTTTGTATTGATTAATGCCACCTCGAAATGTGTAATTGGGCAAAATGCTCCAGGGCAAAAATACAAAACTTTGATCTAGCAACTGTTAGCTATACTTCATCATATGTAGGAACATCATGCTCCTAAAGCCCAATATATTTTCAAAAAGTGAATGTAAATTGAACAAAAGCTCTGGTTAACAAAAAAGTTAAATTGCATGAAAAAGTTTTGTTTACATATTTCATAAAATTATTAAAAATATTTACCCCGAAAGAGGAATCTAGCGACATTGCTGCCCGTTTACATATTAACTTAAATTTTCTAACGGTATTTCCGCCTAAAAAATTGATGAAATATTCTCAAAGTTCAAGAGCGACAAATGGAAACTTTAAGTTCCGATTGAAAGATCGCAGAGTCATTTAAAGATTGCTTCTTGGGAAACTAGTAAAGGCGTCATGACATCAAGACGTACATCATGACGTCACTACCTACACCGGCGCGCAAAATTCCAGACAGGACTGCGTCGATGGCCAGACAGCTGAGACTCGTATTACATGGCAAGCTAAATATCCACATTTACGTTATATGTGATTATTTACATACATTGTATATATCATTTTCTTGTGTCCCATTATAATTAGGGTGGATACACACATGCATGTCATTTCTGTATGTAAATTACATGTATTTTACATGGCCACACCAATAATTAACAACATTAATCACCTGCGCGCTAGCGGTTCATTGTTAGCAGGCCAGACAAGTGAGCAGTGCTAAGCGAAGTCAAATTGTCTTCTATCAGTACATTTCAGATCAGTCCAGAACATGTCTTCCCTCACGAATGCGGAAATTAGTCAAGTCTGTGTGATATCTGGCATTTTATTAATGCACGACCACCAGAAGCCATACGTCTGGCATATACAGGCTTGATGTAGAACATTTTCAACCATGATGCTTGTTTGGGTGGGGTCTCAAAGCTTCAAATCGCTAAGGGACTTAGTTGAATGTATCGGTCGGAATAATCTGGGCAAGAAGGTACAATATGATATGTTTTGCTTAAATAGCTCAGAGTTAGCCACCCCCGCCTGGTAGCTTTCGGGGTCATATATAGCCCCAGCATGCGTCAGGGAAATCCTGATCCACAACTGCTATAAATAAGAGAGGACTGGTAATTATTTAAATAGAAAGTCTACTATATGGGTTATCCCACGAACAATTATTTTAAGTGGCCTGTCGACTCGGTCCAAGATAACGGCTTATCTACATTCCGACTTAATTGGAACTAGAACTCAGTGCGTTCAACACGTAGGCAATGATTGGGTTGTCAGTGGACACATATTACATCGTCTGTATGATCCATGTAAAACGCCGAATTGGCAAATACACGATATTACAGAGATTACATGCATGTGCGTTAGGGCCCTGCGAACCGTTCGAGGTTCGGTTCGAAACCGCTGTGATGATTCGGTCTGGTTCGAAACCTTAGACGGGATTCGTTTATATCGAACCTTTTCTTTAGTCCCGCAAAATGGGCAAATTTTGCGTACTGGGAATTGTTTATTGATTATATACCGTATATTAATTGGTTTACATACAACTGTGTGATACTATGATTTTATGTTTACATTGGACATAATTACTTTGATCATTACTCGGGCGGGGTAACTGGGTGATATTTCATTGAACGGGTCTTTTGGCATAACTTTATTCCGCTCCCGCTAAACGGTCCAGTCGGACATGTCAAATTCGTGATAATTAATTAGTAAAACTATAACATTTCTATCTCAGTCAAAGTTCTACCTCGTCAAAGTTTGTTTTATTCTCCATATAACTTTACTAATAGACATAATTATACCTAACAAACGAAACAATAAGTTATGATTATTGATGAATACAGATCGAACAAGCTTTTTTGAATTCCGTAAACTGGCTGAAAGTGAATCTATAGGTATTTCCGGCAGCCTTCTGTGTCAACAATTGGAGTCAACCAATCACAGTGAGGAGAAGGTGTGGCCATTGTTTATCAACATAAATGATTGACATGATTATGTAACCCGATGTGCTTTGTCTTATGACACTTAATTGCTACAACGCGACGTCGGCACGCTTTGATCTTTGTCATGTGTTGTCGCAGTTACAGATGGACGAGTCTGTTAATAGTTACCGAGTTATGCCACGTGGCGCGTTCATGCTGTCAGTGTGTTAGGAGTTCAATGCGTCGTTTATCGCGTTGTTTACATTGTACTTATTTACTATTGGAAGCTTGACCGATGATTCAATCAGACATCTGTCTCACTTACTGTTAGAATAAGTCATAAGTTATGATTTTTCATGAGTGATGCTCAGTGAGCGGACGCGGGTATATACGGAGAATGATAATCGGATATTTGTTTTAATCGGGGTTATGTAATATAATGTATGGACATAAACGGAACATAAAATCAACGTTTTATCGGATTGTCATTCATCTCCAATATATAATAATTCTTCAACATGTAATTATCTTATATCGTATACGATAAATTTGTATATAACACGTTGATTGTACTATTATAATGATCCACATACGTTCTAACTGGCTACTAGTATTATGAGTACGTCGCTTGGACTCTCTTCAATGACACGGTCGGTAATTGGGTTCGAGGTTCGAGATTCGGTTCGATTCGAAACCAAGACGATGATTCGGTTTCAAGGTTCGGTTCGACCTAAATTATAAGGTTCGCAGGGCCCTAATGTGTGTATCCATCCTTAGGGTTTATCATCAAATCCTTCTATAAAGATAACAATTCATCCAGGGAAGGATCCACATAATTTTTGGGGACACCTGTTCTGTATTTTGAGTATGTGCCCATATGAGTTTGGATGTTAAAATATTCAGTACTGGATACTTGATTGTGCAAATAAAGGCTCCATATTATAGACTATATATCATCTGCGGGCTGATGATTTGCATTACTAGTACATTTTGTTGAAATTATAGAAAAATTCCTTGAAAATATGGAAGATCCAACTTGAATAAATACTATCTACATGGAATTTGGGGACATTTGGGTCTCTATAGTTTGGGCACCCAAACCTGTAACAGATATCAAAACATCACTGGATCCTTTTCTGAATTCATCCGATAATCCCATGAACAGTAACAAGCGGGCGCAAATTACGTTTACGTACATGATGATGATCATAAATAATACCACTTGTCCACTATTATGTCAATTTATGACTATAATTAGTTGGTGAACCCAACTATTCAAACAGAGCTAGACGCTCTCGAATAGTTGGGCCGCCGTAGCGTTATTCACGACCTCCAAGTGCTTTTCCATTATTATGAATTTTTTTCCAACTTATAACATGAAAATACAAACATTGTATATAAATTATGTTGAAGACTAATCTGTTCTGAGTGAGTATCAACAAGCTACCCGACGAAAAAAATAAAAATGTGACATTTGTAGTTGTTTTAAAAATACATGGTAGACTGCTTGCCGAAAAACTATTTCGGCAAAAAATTAGACACTACCCCGCCTCATTTCAATCACCAAATTCACATATAACTAGATGGTTTTATCTGCTACCATTATGTTGTAAGATCAAGTGATAATGGCAGATTACGAAGGCATTGTGTACAATACCTGACTCTCGAAATATAATCCGAACTTTGAGATAAATCCGAGACCGTTAATTTGTCAACATTTAAAACTTTATCTGTAGTAAATTGACGGAACGGAACAGGCGGAACGAACTTACAACTACATAACCGGAAAGGAGATCAGACGATCGACCGAGTGAAAGCAACAGCAACAACTATTTTTTGAATTTTAAGTTTTAATAAACAATGGAGTTTGATTTCAAAGAAACAATGACCAAGGGCGTGGCGATATGTGTGGGGACACAATATAAAGTGTAAGCCAAGGCCGTGGCCGGCTCCAAATAAAATGTGTAAACGGAGTGTTATGTTTGGACCGTTGTTTCTCAATGGATATTAATGAAATTTGGTATATATGTCCGGGCTGAGGCATGGAATACACTAACGTTTGAATTGTTTTTAAATTAACAAATTTGTTGATTTTCTTCAACTTTTTCGTTCTGGAACACACATTAATATTCAAATAGTGGTCTCGGTATCAAACGCCCAAGTTCCGACCACGTCGCCATCGCTATGCGTATATATATAAGATATACGTGCCAATAACGTTGACAAAGCATTGGCGACAATATGGAGTCGAAACCGAGACAACTATCTGAATATTATAGTCTAAGAGTCGTCAATTAGTTAAAGCCGATTACCTACGCCGCTAAAACACCGTATGGCTACCTTACATATATATTACAATTTGACGACAGTTGGTAAGTTAGGGTGTCAATTTGGAAAATTCTCACTCAATTAGGATGTAAATATTTTGGTCTTCACGAAAGAGGTTGGAATAATAATTTGGACACCTAATAAGGCACTTTAGCCACGCCCTTAAACAAAATGATTTGATGATATATGATGATGTCATGGCGATGATGATTTTAATAATAATAATATGTTGATGTCGGATGATGACGATGGTGATTATGAAATGGTTACATGCATATATACATATATAATCAATAAGTTTATTTCTCATGAACCTATACACACACATAGGTATGGAGATATAAACACAATGGCAGCCGATGGGTCATATGTACGCCACATAAATATGTTTGGCGTATTGGGTAGATGCTCAGCTTTTGGAAATTGAGGCTTTTCTTCGTGTTGGTAGACATGCTGACAATGATATTAATGGCACACTTTAACGTGTGTTAGGACATTCTAATGCGGTTTCCGCATATTTTAAATAGTCATGTTCTACCAATCGACGCGGGGATAGACTCTCTGGGTCAAAATAAGCTCCCAGGCAACGAGAGCACACTGATAATTAAAAGTATACTGAATTATTGAGGTTAATATGAGATTAATATCCAAACAAGGTCGCACCTTCCAACATGACCCATGATGAAATTTTAATTAAATACCCCCACCAAAGCTCAAAACGTGCAGGTCTGAACATGCATATTTTAAAACAAAAATAGAAAGTATATGCATGGGTAACCTTTAAAAACATTTGAATATACATATATATATCGTTGTCTCCAAACTCATCGTGTTATCCATTGTTGTTATATGTGCTTTTAAAGTTTAAAAATATTTGAATCGAAAATAAACTCGAAACAAACAAGAACATGTTATAGCCGGAATCCAATTATGTTCGTTCCGTTTCCGATTCCTTATTCACTGTTTTGACGGATTTTTACAAATACAAAATGGCTGAAAGTTCGAGGCGGTAGAAATATGCTCTCGCTTTATGCGAAGAATGTCACGACTAACATCTGAAACATGCATTGACACCACACTAGAAATGTACTAGAAGCTCTGATCTACAAGTATGTGGTAGTTTTGGTTGTTAAATAATATTTTTTAGTGTGTGTTATCGCTTGTGAAAAGTCGAGTAAATGTCCATACCAATGATTAGTGACGGAGTACTGCTTTCAGTGATATACAGTCCTGACTTTTATAGAGCTATGCTCTGATAATAAAAGTCAGGTTTACGGACTAGACTATAATCAGATAATACTAATAGTGCAATTCAGGATGTGCCTGACCAGATAATAGTCAGTACTTAATTGAACTTGTTTCAACCTATCATATACAATCAGACAGTGACAGACTCAGCATGACAATTGACATTTACATTGAGTGATTGACAATACACAAATTTGCCCAAAAATCATATTTCTCGAAAACTTTTAAAGTTTTAATATTTCATACTCAAATTTGCGGTCTTCGTCTGTCACTTACATAACAGTTATTGCACAATTAACATAAAAATTGTTTAAACTAATGTCTGGCACCTTTTGTTTCTCCAATAGAGTTCCTATATGAGATGGGCAATTAACATTTTTGTGGAGAAAGGATTATTTGATTTTTAGCAGTTTCAAAACAACCGGGAAAATACGTTGACATGCGCAGAACGATTAATATAGGCTAGCGCTTAAAGACAACCATTTGAATACCCACTATATTTAACGGACACAAAATAATCCGGAATGAATTATGACAATTTACGAATTAACTTTTGATAGTGTGACAAACTCTCTCCCCTCCCACCTCTCTCTATACCGGTATATATTACTGGTATAATATTGTAGGCCTATGTATGGGAGGCCAAATTCACATTTAATAATGAATTGCGCGCGCCGAAAGTATAATATTGTATGTATGGGAGGCGAAATTCACATTTAATAATGAATTACGCGCGCCGAAAGCGACAAAAAGTGCGCCATTAGTAACGCACCGAAAGCGACAAAATGTGCGCCGTTAAGGCGCACTTTTTGTCGCCTTTCGCGCCGAAAGCGACAAAATGTGCGCCATTAGCGTTGTTGGAGACCAAACAATAAATATAAAAGCTATCGGGGAGATTCGTGTATACTACGGACATGATCATTTGCACACGCGTGCACTGTAAAAAGGACTGTGTGGCAGCTTCCACACAATGACTGTGTGGAGGCATTATCTGAACATAAATGTGTACACAATACACACATATGTGTGTATCACCCAATATCCACACATATATGTGTACATCACCACACATATTTGTATGTGACGTCGGTTTTTTTAAATTTCACGTGGTGGTCACGCGCGCGTCGTTGTTTCGTACAGGCTCACAGGCTGCCGTAAAGTGTACACATGGAGTCTTGTTGATTGTGGTGGATCTCGAAATTCGATATATTGGTCGGTCTCTTCGATTATTTCTATAGTTAAGGTAAGATTATATTTAAATTGGCAAGATATTCACCTTTGTGAGAATTTCCGTATCTATTTTGTATAAAACATGATTGAACGAAATAATAAACTTGATTTGGATTTTCTGATTCATCAATTCCCTGTCGCATAGTCATATATTTACATTTTAGAGTTGTGCGTTTATCTGGGTTTATCTGTTGTTTCTGTGGTCTATATGATACACATCTTTCCGAAGCACAAAACCTGCTCGAAAATTGTCTTTATGTAAATTGACAAATTCAACTGTGTGGTGAAGACATTTACTGAACAAATGTGTGTTCATCACATACACACTATATATTATACAGCGTGCTTTAAACCAGAACCACAATTTTATTATTTTGCACGGTAAGGTTCTCATGTTGATAAAGTAACGACATTTTTTGTGTTTATATGGAATGCAGATGAGAGGAAATATATACTGAGACCAGTGACGTGGCGACAGGGCGGATATTGGGAAGGGTGTGTCTATAACCCTATCCCAAACCTCGGTAAAATTTACTAAAAATTCCAACAGTTGGAAATTTCATGCCTGACGCAACGTTACAAGTTTTACACCACATGCATTATAATAGGTTGAAATTATTCTCTTTGTTTGATTTTTCAACCAGTAATTAGTGGGAAATTTATAGTTTTTTTTAGACAAACAGTAGCATATTTTTCTACTTTTGGTAAAACAAAAATGGCCTCAAATGGCCATCGGGTGGAAGACTTCCATTTGGTTGGAAATTCTAATAGTTGGAAAGCTTGAGGTACCAATTGGAAAATTCAGAACGAGAGGGGGTGTGCAAATATAATTCTACAAATATGGTTCAAGGGGGATGGTGGGGTGTACTTCGACATTTTAATGTGGACACCCCCCCCCCCCCCCCCCACCAACGGCGACCACTGAGCCGCGTCCATGAATGAGACTTGTGGCTGTCACTGAAATGCCCTAGTCGCATACTACGAAGTGACATGTGGCACCCGGAATCACACAAAATGTGTGAAATTGGTGTTTCAAATTAATTTAATTTGAATATGATGAGCATCACTGTTGCAATAAACCTTGAAATACCACAATGGACGATCAATGTACCAAGGGAAACAAATTGTTGGGTGGGTGGGTGGGGTATTTATTTGTCAATTATATTGGTGGTTTACCAAGACGATGTGAAAAATTAACATGCATAATTTGGCTCCTCTGCTATGTATAACTTGCGTAAATTTGGTTACCGAGGGAGGGGCCCGGGGGGGGGGGGTGATGTCGTATATCTAATACATATGTAGCCACCGTTTGTGTCCAAAACTTTAAATTGTGAAGAATATTATGTCATTCAATAAATGTCATAGCAAATAAGGAACTTAGAAATAATCTAAAATTATAAATACTGCAGAATAGTGAGATGTGTCATTAAAGTATTATTAGCATTTGGACTAAGTGACGTACATGGTGAAGAGTTATCGTTTATACTATAAAAAAGGGGTGGGGGGGCTATGAATGTATTGTGTTATATATAGCTACAATTCCTTATGTAAAATTGCAAATTTCCCGTGTCAAGATTGCGCTTAATGAGGCATCGATCTGGCCATATAGATAAAGTAAAATATATTTATAAATTGTCCGAACATTCATTATGTGAAGCTATAATGAGTAGTACATGTATATATTTAGTATCATTCAAAAACTATATTCCTTTCTGAAAATGCGCTCTTTAATGTATGAATTATAATACTGTTATATATGTACATACAATGTATACTGTAAATAATATTCCCAATGGCATGTTATAAACAAAATAACTTCTCTGCTTACAGGTTCAATGGTGAAATCATGGCGGTCACGCGGTGTAACGTCGATGTAAATAACAAGATATGGACATGGCTGCCTTGGCAACGACGCAGATAAACTATAATCAACCAACCAAGAACCACGGTGGAATGTATGAGTTAGACACAAATTCCACAGTCAATGATTTTGGTATACATATGATGTCATGTGCTGTAATTTGGTTTCTGTGCAAGAGGCGATTACATTCAAAAAGACTATCCTCTTTGGAGCCCTTAATTTTCTTGTATAGTTCAAGGGATCTCAGAAAGCTTCAGTTAGTTTTAGAGCTTGTTCTTCTACACACGTGAGGGTGAGTCTGATGTAAGACAGCCAACCAGTAGCAATATATATGTATATATAGCAGAGACTGACTTTCGAATTGTTCCAATACATTCAAGTTGAAGGAAAATTCTAGTTATTGATGTGAAACCCATTAATGGAACTGAAACATGCACGCTTATAGTTTAAAGGATAACCAAAATATTACGTGAATGTGTTAAACGGCTGTTTGTTTTGTGTCTTTGTATTATTGAAATTAAAGACTATAGCTATACTATATCATTCGACAATCACGATTTCTGCTGTGTACACAAAAGAAGGCCGCGGACCCCCGGGATATGCATGTTTGCTGTTTGATAAGTTAATATTCGAAAACGTCCAGCGCAGCACGTCAATCATCAGTAGACTATAACATTTCATATGTATGGCGGATCTACCACACAGTCGTTTTAAGAGTGTGCACTATATAGGGTGTGTGCAGCATGCGATGGGTGTGTCATTCCCAACACAGGTGTGTCCCCATATCAGTAAACCGTTTTATGGGCGTGAGTCGCATGTTTGAGTCATCTTGTTATTGTGCAATTATAAATTCTAAGTTGATAATTTAGTAATGACATAAACGTTACGGCGCACATTTTGTCGCTTTCGGCGCGCCGAATCATGCGCTAATTATTAATATCGCACATTTTTGTCGCTTTCGGCGCTAATATCGCACTTTTTGTCGCTTTCCAGTACTTATTTACTTGAAATTGGCCCAAAAAAGGGAATTAGGGGTCCCTGGGGGCTTGATCCCTCATATGGTTTGCTTATTGAATTAAAATTTGGAACACGGAATTCTCCCCCAATATTTTCATGTTATCGGCATCTCTGCCCTATATACGAATGTGTGTCTCCACCCCGGAGTTCTAGTAAATTTTAGGAAGGGGATATCTCCTGCACAGATATATTTAGCATTTCCATGGTACTCAAAAGGGAATTATGAGTTATTGGTGGACTGCTTCCTGCATATGGTGGGCCTATATATAGACTCGAAACTTGAACAAGACATATTTCCAAATGAATATCAGCATCCGTGCCCCCAGGAATGTGACTCCACCCCGGAGTTCTAGTAAATTCCAGTAAAGGGACATCTCTTGCACAGATATATACAATTTGTATGGTCTATATAAACATCAAAATCACTCGTTATGAATAATAAGCTCGGAATTTACGGATCGGATATATATTCCACATATCGATCGTCCAGTTTCGGCAAATGTATGGTGGGTTGCACAACACAAGGGGCTCAACCTTCAGAAATGTCCGTTACTGTAAATTATGAATTTATACAGGTGTCAGTCAAGACTCAAGGGCAAATCTATAGCCCTAATAATCTTTTGACTAGTTACAGTAATGTCCTAATTAATCGACTCCTTAACCACAGCACAAACTTGTATATTCACAAAAATAATGCAGCATTAAAACGATATAATTATTGCACTCACCCAGCTTAATTGACAAGAGCAGTGGACATCGGAAATATTCGATGAATCAATCTCTAAATCAACCTGCAGGAGTGGACTTTCATTTTTCCGCTGGTTTCGGTGACATTTTGCTCCAACAAACAGTTTATTTTCCAACTTATTTATTGACACTTTGTGGACATAACCTTCGCTATATAGTATCCGAAACCTTGCTGACGGGATTTTAAAGATGTTCCCACCGAATTAAAAAATCTAAATTTTCCGTCAAATACGACAGAGCTCCTATATGCGCGGCTTCACAGATTCACTCATATTTACCATTTGTTTGTCTTACCGCAGCCAGCTCTATAAGCTGAAGGCGAGGTTATCGGCCGCTGGCCGAAAGGTGAATTCCGGCGGCGGAGATTTTTTCATGCGGCTGGCGGCGGCTTGTGGCCAATATGGCAGGCGGCGGCGTGCGATGGCGGATTCGGGCTCTACCCCCCCCCCCCCGCCCCGTGCAAAAAAATTTACTCACTGCAGTGGAATTGAACTTTATTTTGCAGACCCATCAACTACCATGAAGGGGGGTCGGGCAATATAGTCAAGGGCTCCGTTTTCCGTCCATCCGCGTATACAGTCATATCACCTTAAAGATGCATAATCCGAATCGAGTCGAAGAAGCTACCCATCAATTAAAGCTCAGAGTGATCAGATATCTAATTTTTTTATCAATACTTTTTGGCGGCCTGGCAACGAGACTAGGCCTACGGTCTCGGACCAAATTACGGATGAAGATGGATAACTCTAAAATCAAGTGGCTTTGGGTATTTAGATATTTGACAATCCGGCCAAATTTCGGTGAACAAAATGTTGACAAAAAACAGGTTTTGGGCAATTTTATACTATATACAGTTGACAGTGGTTATCATTATTTTTGAGCAGTTAATCGATTCTGATAACTGAAGCGGCATTTCAAAAAAAATTGTTGTTGGAATCTGATGATATGGGGACCATCGAATCGGAGTGGGTATCTTAATTGTAATTCGAGTGTTAATTATAAGATTGCGTTGTCCTTTAGCATGGTAATAGCATCCTTTATCATGGTAATAGCATCCTTTAGCATGGTAATAGCATCCTTTAGCATGGTAATAGCATCCTTTAGCATGGTAATAGCATCCTTTAGCATGGTAATAGCATCCTTTAGCATGGTAATAGCATCCTTTAGCATGGTAATAGCACATCTTGTGGGAGAGGATGTTCATATACAACGGGGTTCGTACATTCATTTTTACCAGTTACGGTCCTTGTTTGTCTTGAACATTTTAAATTTATTGTCTATACAATATTTTTACATATTTAACTCGAGTGTGGATCAACGAATTTTGGTAATAGACCACTTAATAATTGCACGCTAGTTTATTATTTCAGTGTTACCAGAGTTGCGGCCCCTGTTGTACTTAGAAATATATATATTGAATTTTCACTCAGTACAGACATTTTGCATGTTAAAGGCCCACTTAATTTTCGAATCACCAGATCACATTATATACAACATATTCCATGTTATATACCATTTGAAAGAGGAAGCTCCAAAACATTATATTATTAACTGATCCGGTCGAATAAACTGGGAACATGCTGTTTTTGTCGAGGTACCAATGTGTGTTCTGTATTTAATTTTGACCGGACTGTACTATAAACTCTACTATACTCAATGGAAGGGGAATAACTCTATCTCTTATTTTGAATTATGATGCATTCTGGGTTGACAAGGGGTGAAGTCTTGGAATGAATCTCTATCACTTGGTGGACAGTCCTAGACCACAGCTGCTCGTATTCTGTTGGAATCTGTATCTGTATTAGGTTTAGCGTAGGATCCTTCCGGATATAAGTACACTGGAGCTGGATCAATATGATGGTGTTTGACTGCTGGATGATGTTGTCTCCAGCAGTGAGGCACATGCACTTTCCTCAAGCTGGATAAATTCCATTCTAGAATAGTTCGTGAGAAGAATGAATGTTCTAGTTCCTTTGTGTCGGCCTTGATCAGCTTGAGGTTTTGAGTTATTACACTCATAATTTTGCACAATATTTTGTGACTGATAACCCTCGAAATGTTTAGCAACGATCTTTCGGCCCACTTTTCTATCGATTAATATGTCATGGATCGTGACAGATGGTAACTTCCCGTCAACTGTTTTACGGAAGAATATTTTTGTTTTGTTCCTCTTCCAAATGGTATATAATATGGAATAATGTTATCTGGGCATTTGAACATCAAGTGGGCCTTTAACCTCAATGGCAAGACTTGAATGCTATTTGGAATGCTAATAGACTTGGATTTACGGAAGAATACTCATATTGTTCGTTTATGTCTTGGTGTCAGAGTTATTGCCATTGTTAAATATTAGAAGAAAATAGTAAGATTTTCATCTTTTCACCACATATATATAGCATTTATTATGAATTAAGTATCAACAGATTTGAATATCATTTGAATAGTGATCTATTGGTCAATATGAGGGAAATTAAACGAGTTTTATTCATTGATTTTCCTCAGAGTGACGGACCATCTTGTACAACTATTTTACACTGCCCACTATCCAAACTATAAACGCCGGTGAATTTGCCATGCTTGGCGTTGCACTCGTTGTAAAGGAATAATTTTTTGGATGAATTCATAATGCACTGCAGTGAAATCTACCACACCAGTGAAATGAGGAAAACTTAAAATTATTAACCCTTTCTTTACTAAATGGATTCTCCTATATCAGAACAAGATCGAGAGAGAGAAATGCGAAAGTCGCACCGAAAGTTGGTTGCACCCGGAATCCCAATCCGGTCACCCATCCAAGGACTAACCGAGCTCGACGTTGCTTAACTTCTGTGATAAGACAAAGCATCTAACGACTGTGACAAATCTGGGACTAGTATACTAGTCCCAGGACAAATTAAGAGATCTTGAGAAGTCATCGACCTTCTATATTTACACCGCGACCACTGTCTACACTCCCATTCAGTTATAAAAGTATTCATCGGAATGACCTATTATCGAATCGGACGGATGTTCACAAAATATGAGCAGACGACAGACACACAGAAAGATAATACAAGTGCATATAAGTTCTACAAGGAAAATTCATTTGAAATAGTGTTTTAAACCTTTCTTTAATAAATTAATTCTCCTTTCAGTTATAAAAGTATATCCGTGTTTTGATCCGTCTGTCCATCAACAATTTCCTTTGGCACATCATACAGGCCACATCCCTCATCTGATCATCACCAAACGTCATATGGCCTTTTTGGGGTGACTTCCAGTTAGATGGGAGCATTACTTTTGTTCTGAAATCCGTTGAAAAATATGGACACCGGCAGCCATCTTGGATTACAAATTTGAATCCATTAGCACACCCTGCAGTTCGCATTTATTGGAGAATCACATTGCTGATCCGATCATCAACAAACTTCATATGGATCTTTTGGGTGACCAGTAGATGGGAGACATCAAATTTTCTGTATTTCATTGGTGGCCTCTGACGGCCATCTCAGACTTTACTGTTTGTATGACTAAATCCTGTGCACCCAAGGGGCCAACTCCCTCATCCGATCATCACCAAACTTCATATGGATATTCGGGGTGACCTGTAGATGGGAGCTATCTCAGATTGTTCTCTTTCTAGTAGTACTACTGCATCCTTTGGCACTCCCTACAGCCTAACTTTTTCATCCGATTAGTCCCAAACTATTTATGCATCTTCAGAGTAACATCTTCTAGTTACATAAGCATATAAACTATCCCAAGTTCCCTATCACTCTATGGACTGTAATAAATATGGGTTGGTCGCATTTCCAAGTTGAGCTACAGTAGCATTGACACTTTCATCAGGGTTGGCATTTGTCAACAATTTCCTTTGGCACATCATACAGGCCACATTCCTCATCCGATCATCACCAAACTTCATATGGTTCTTCGGGGCACAGGGGTCCGGGAATTTAAAAAAAAAATTATTGTATTATTTTCATAATAATATAATAAAATACATAAATAAATTCCCGGACCCAAATTTAAATCCATCGGCACAACCTGCAGCCATAATACCTTTGGCAATTTCCTTGGCCACACCCTGCAGGCCACATAATTCATCCGACAATCAACAAAACGTCATTTGGGGTGATCGACCACTAGATGGGAGCCCTCGTTTTTTCCCCGAAATTTGTTAAAAAAACATGGCCATCTTGGATTTAAAATTTGAATCAATTGGAACACCCTGCAGCCCAATTTTATTGGAGAAATGTTTTGAAAATTTACAGGCATATTCAGGATCACCTCTAAATGGGAGATGTCAAATTTTTACGATTTTCAATGAAAATATGGCGCCGGCAGCCATCTTGGATTTTACTCTTTATGTTATTTCGCACTTCGATGGCCTTCAGTCCACTTAAAAGTGGAAAGCAATATATAAATGTCTGGTTAACTATAGGATAACAAGAAAACAACAGAATAATCAAAAATATTTTACAGGTATAAATTATCACATAACATAATATGCATCAACATGGAAACAAATTTTGATTACAAACAAGTATATATTAACACCAGGAGTTGGTCCAAGGTATATTTACAGCGATGGAAAATTTACGGAATGGCAAGGGGCTCAACCTTCAGAAATGCCCTTTACTGTAAATTATGAATTTTACAAGGTGTCAGTCAAGACTCAAGGGCAAATTTATAGCCCTAATAATCTTTTGACTAGTTACAGTAATGTCCTAATTAATCGACTCCTTAACCACAGCAGAATTATGGGTAATTTTTCAGGATTTAGTCGGAAATATGGCTTGTTGCCATTCATCGGAAAGCTCTCAGTGAGGTTTCCGACGAATGGCAACAAGCCATATTTCCGACTAAATCCTGAAAAGTTACCCATAATTCTCCTGTGGTTATGGAGTCGATTAATTAGGGCATTACTGTATATATATAGTCAGCAATCACCTCTCAAATTATCATCAGATCTCCAGGAAACCCTTAATTTGTTAACCCTTCCAGGACTGGAGCTTTCTGGCACCCTGTACGTCCCAATGCATTTTCTTATAATCCTTGGACCAACCCCTGCTGCACATCAATGATATGTGGACATTTCTGCTTATTAAACAAGCTGAATTGGTCATTGTCACATATTTTCATGCAAAAAGCCAAAAGACACCCAGAATCCCGTAATCGTGCATGAAGACACCCAGAACCCCGTAATCATGCATAAAGACAACCATGATCTCCCAAATGTGCAAAAAGTCACCAAGCATCTCAAAGTCAATTCAAGGATATGGAGCAATTTAACATGGTACAATCCTCTCTTATTTCTCTGTGATATACAGTAATGCTCTAATTAATCGACCTCTTAACCACAGCAGAATTTTGCCAAAGCCATATTTCCGACTAAATCCTGAAAAGTTACCCATAATTCTGCTGTTGTTAAGAGGTCGATTAATTAGAGCATTACTGTATCTTATCCTGCTGTTAATGGTAAGTTCAATTACCTCTTCTCAATCACTGCCTCCACTCCCTTTCCTTCATTTTAACTTGATTATTCGGACCATACAGAACTAAACCCGTCTGCTATACCCCAATGGAATCTATTCCAAGATACCTGGGGTAACATTTATTTTATGAGGATAGGATTTAACAAAAGCGCCAGTCACACTCAAACCGAAGAAATTATAATTCAATTTCCATTGAAATTCCACTCCAATCAAAACAAATACTTATAATAATAATGAAAGTGTCAATGACACTGTAGCTCAACTTAGGTAGGGGAATAATTTAATGGTTGACAGTAAATGGAGGAATAGGAAAGGTGCTAATTGAAATGTCTAACATGCGCCAAAGGATTTAGTGATGCAAAGAGTAAAATACAAGATGGCTGCTGGTGGCCATTTTTTTTGGCCAATTGACCCCAAAAGAACTCGTTCCCATCTACGTATAATTGTTAACATCCATGACAAATTTTATGAAGATCTGACCAAAGCTACGACATACAAATTTCATGATGATCAGACGAACAGTACGACCTGTAGACCGCGCCAATGGATTGAATTTTAAAATCCAAGATGGCCGCTGGCAGCCATGTTTTTTGGCCGAATGACCCCACAATGATTCGTTCCCATCTACATGTCAATGTCAACATTCATGACAAATTTAATAAATATCAGACCAAAGGTATGACCTGTAGCCCACGCCAAAGGATTTAGTCATGCAAAAAGTAAAATGCTGGTGGCAATGTTTTTTGACCGAATGACCCCAAAACGACTCGTTCCCATCTACATGTCATTGTTATAATTAATGACAAATTTCATGACCATTTGACCAAAGCTACGACCTGTAGCCCGCACCAAAGGATTTAGTCATGCAAAGAGTAAAATCCAAGATGGCTGCTGGCGGCCATGTTTTTTGACCAAATGACCCCATAACGACTCGATCCCATCTACATGTCATTGTTATCATTCATGACAAATTTCATGATGATCAGACGAACAGTACGACCTGTAGCCCGCGCCAATGGATTGAATTTTGAAATCCAAGATGGCCGCCAGCAGCCATGTTTTTTGGCCGAATGACCCGACAATGATTCGTTCCCATCTACATGTCAATGTCAACGTTCATGACAAATTTTATAAAGATTAGACCAAAGGCAACCTATAGCCCGCACCAAAGGATTTAGTCATGCAAAGAGTAAAATCCAAGATGGCGGCCATGTTTTTTGGCCGAACGACTCCAAAATCACTCGTTCCCATCTACATGTCAGTGTTAACATCCATGACAAATTTCATAAACTTCCGACCAACACAACGACCTGTAGCCCGCGCCAAAGGATTTAGTCATGCAAAGAGTAAAATCCAAGATGGCTGCTGGCAGCCATGTTTTTTGGCCGAACGACCCCAAAATCACTCGTTCCCATCTACATGTCATTATTAACATCAATGACAAATTTCATGATGATCAGACGAACAGTACGACCTGTAGCCCGCGCCAATGGATTGAATCTTGAAATCCAAGATGGCTGCCAGCGGCCATGTTTTTTGGCCGAATAACCCCAAAATGACTCGTTCCCATCTACATGTCAATGTCAACATTCATGACAAATTTCATAAAGATCAGACCAAAGGTACGACCTGTAGCCCGCGCCAAAGGATTTAGTCATGCAAAGAGTAAAATACAAGATGGCTGCTGGCGGCCATGTTTTTTGGCCGAGCGACACCAAAATCACTCGTTCCCATCTACATGTCATTATTAACATCAATGACAAATTTCATGATGATCAGGCGAACAGTACGATCTGTAGCCCGCGCCAATGGATTGAATCTTGAAATCCAAGATGGCTGCCAGCGGCAATGTTTTTAGGCCGAATGACCCCAAAATGACTCGTTCCCATCTACATGTCAATGTCAACATTCATGACAAATTTCATAAAGATCAGACCAAAGGTACGACCTGTAGCCCGGGCCAAAGGATTTAGTCATGCAAAGAGTAAAATCCAAGATGGCTGCTGGCAGCCATGTTTTTCGGCCGAACAACTCCAAAATCACTCGTTCCCATCTACATGTCATTGTTAACATCCATGACAAATTTCATGATGTTCCGATCGAAGCTACGACCTGTAGCCCGCGCCAAAGGATTTAGTCATGCAAAGAGTAAAATCCAAGATGGCTGCTGGTGGCCATGTTTATTGGCCGAACAACCCCAAAATGACTCGTTCCTATCTACATGTCAATATTAACATCCATGACAAATTTCATGATGATCAGACAAACAGTACGACCTGTAGCCCGCGCCAATGGATTGAATCTTGAAATCCAAGATGGCTGCCAGCGGCCATGTTTTTTGGCAGAATGACCCCAAAATGACTCGTTCCCATCTACATGTCAATGTCAACATTCATGACAAATTTCATAAAGATCAGACCAAAGGTACGACCTGTAGCCCGGGCCAAAGGATTTAGTCATGCAAAGAGTAAAATCCAAGATGGCTGCTGGCGGCCATGTTTTTCGGCCGAACAACTCCAAAATCACTCGTTCCCATCTACATGTCATTGTTAACATCCATGACAAATTTCATGATGTTCCGATCAAAGCTACGACCTGTAGCCCGCGCCAAAGGATTTAGTCATGCAAAGAGTAAAATCCAAGATGGCTGCTGGTGGCCATGTTTATTGGCCGAACGACCCCAAAATGACTCGTTCCCATCTACATGTCAATATTAACATCCATGACAAATTTCATGATGATCAGACGAACAGTACGACCTGTAGCCCGCGCCAATGGATTGAATTTTGAAATCTAAGATGGCCACCAGCGGCCATGTTTTTTGGCCGAATGACCCCACAATGATTCGTTCCCATCTACATGTCAATGTCAACATTCATGACAAATTTCATAAAGATTAGACCAAAGGTACAACATGTAGCCCGCGCCAAAGGATTTAGTCATGCAAAGAGTAAAATCCAAGATGGCTGCTGGCGGCCATGTTTTTTGGCCGAACGACACCAAAATCACTCGTTGCCATCTACATGTCATTATTAACATCAATGACAAATTTCATGATGATCAGGCGAACAGTACGATCTGTAGCCCGCGCCAATGGATTGAATCTTGAAATCCAAGATGGCTGCCAGCGGCCATGTTTTTAGGCCGAATGACCCCAAAATGACTCGTTCCCATCTACATGTCAATGTCAACATTCATGACAAATTTCATGAAGATCAGACCAAAGGTACGACCTGTAGCCCGGGCCAAAGGATTTAGTCATGCAAAGAGTAAAATCCAAGATGGCTGCTGGCGGCCATGTTTTTCGGCCGAACGACCCCAAAATCACTCGTTCCCATCTACATGTCATTGTTAACATCCATGACAAATTTCATGATGTTCCGATCGAAGCTACGACCTGTAGCCCGCGCCAAAGGATTTAGTCATGCAAAGAGTAAAATCCAAGATGGCTGCTGGTGGCCATGTTTATTGGCCGAACAACCCCAAAATGACTCGTTCCCATCTACATGTCAATATTAACATCCATGACAAATTTCATGATGATCAGACGAACAGTACGACCTGTAGCCCGCGCCAATGGATTGAATCTTGAAATCCAAGATGGCTGCCAGCGGCCATGTTTTTTGGCAGAATGACCCCAAAATGACTCGTTCCCATCTACATGTCAATGTCAACATTCATGACAAATTTCATAAAGATCAGACCAAAGGTACGACCTGTAGCCCGGGCCAAAGGATTTAGTCATGCAAAGAGTAAAATCCAAGATGGCTGCTGGCGGCCATGTTTTTCGGCCGAACGACCCCAAAATCACTCGTTCCCATCTACATGTCATTGTTAACATCCATGACCAATTTCATGATGTTCCGATCGAAGCTACGACCTGTAGCCCGCGCCAAAGGATTTAGTCATGCAAAGAGTAAAATCCAAGATGGCTGCTGGTGGCCATGTTTATTGGCCGAACAACCCCAAAATGACTCGTTCCCATCTACATGTCAATATTAACATCCATGACAAATTTCATGATGATCAGACGAACAGTACGACCTGTAGCCCGCGCCAATGGATTGAATTTTGAAATCTAAGATGGCCACCAGCGGCCATGTTTTTTGGCAGAATGACCCCACATTGATTCGTTCCCATCTACATGTCAATGTCAACATTCATGACAAATTTCATAAAGATTAGACCAAAGGTACAACCTGTAGCCCGCGCCAAAGGATTTAGTCATGCAAAGAGTAAAATCCAAGATGGCTGCTGGCAGCCATGTTTTTTGGCCGAACGACCCCAAAATCACTCGTTCCCATCTACATGACAGTGTTAACATCCATGACAAATTTCATAAACTTCCGACCAAAACAACGACCTGTAGCCCGCGCCAAAGGATTTAGTCATGCAAAGAGTAAAATCCAAGATGGCTACTGGCAGCCATGTTTTTTGGCCGAACGACCCCAAAATCACTCGTTCCCATCTACATGTCATTATTAACATCAATGACAAATTTCATGATGATCAGATGAACAGTACGACCTGTAGGCCGCGCCAATGGATTGAATCTTGAAATCCAAGATGGCTGCCAGCGGCCATGTTTTTTGGCCGAATGACCCAAAAATTACTCGTTCCCATCTACATGTCAATGTTAACATTCATGACAAATTTCATGAAGATCAGACCAAAGGTACAACCTGTAGCCCGCGCCAAAGGAAATTGTTGACGGACACACGGACACACGAACACACGCACACACGGACGACGGACGCCAAACCATGGCAATAGCTCAAACTTACAAGTAAGTTGAGCTAATAATAATTAGCAGACCGATAATCTAAAATCGTGGTTTTGATGAGATTTCGAGATGCCATGTGACTGATTGCACATTTTGAGATCCTGGGTGTCTTTTTGCATGTTTGAGAGATCCTGGGTGTCTATTTGCATGATACTACGCGACAATGACTAATTCAGCATTAATCAAGTGTAATAATATTGTACATGTATATTTGTATCATTGCGTAGAAGCAGTCCTTAGATCAGAGGAATAGTGTTGAAACGATTAGTGGTTTTGAGGAATCGACTAGTCGCCAGAGGGAATCGACTACTAGTCGACTAGTCGGACCCCTTACCGAAACTTACCGTTTTGTGCTCATATACGTATATAATTTGCCGTTTGTTTTGAGTACCAGTAACTAACTTTGCATTTTCGAACATAAAGCAAGACGTGATTAAACACTATTTGTCGTGATTGTTTGGCTTAATATCACGGAAGGTTAATAGGTAATTAATTTGTCCCAGGTATATGATGTTTTATGACAATCAAATTACCATCCAGTTGATGTATGTATCTAAACGGTGGTGACAACACCTGATCGATCGCGGAAACGCTACGGATTACGGAGTGGAAGCGCGTGCAACAATCAGAAACCGGTGCATTATTCTATATGTTTTGTGTAAAAATGTTCCTTTAAAATTGATATGGTATCATTGGTATGGTATACCGGGCCGTACTGGTACTTACATACAATCGAACATCGTTGTTATCGAACTTGCCCAGTGTGCTTGTCACCGATTGACTTCACAAACGGGCGTACATGAAGAAATGCAAGATATTTTGAGAAACGAACTTCATCTCTGACAGAGTCAAACAAAAGTTACAATATAAATGTTATAACAGCTGTAGTGCGTACAAGCATTTTATGCTCGCAGATGTCATGTACATATATCGGACATGGAATGTGGTAAAGTTCCCTGTAAATATATAGTCCGCATATATTAAAAATGGGCCATGCATTGCGTACATAATGTTGTTCCTTGTATTCATTGCAAGGTCACGATATGACATAGCTTAATCACGGACAGTCATTTTCCCGCCAAAACGCACGTGTTTTCACTGTTTGATTTGATCGCGTACATAATTGTCTCTCGTGCATGGTACATTGTAAATATATATACAATTTTACTCGCGAGTCCCCGAATACACAATCGATCGTGTCAGTTTCAGAAATAAAACTGCGCAGACCGGCGATGTTAATAGGATCTAATAGTACATTTCAATGCGATGTCGTAAGTTCTATATTTAGCCCGATTCCAGGAATTTGCGTCATCCAGATTACGTTTCTGGGAACAGCTTTGTCACCGCCCAATTCCATGAAGGATTTAAGTTTGAGGTGCTAAAATACATTGTAAGTTTTCACAAACACAGCCCATAAACGACGTGGGATTTCCGAAGTGACTCGCCAGTTTAGTTCGAAATACGCGACGCTATTCGATGCATAGCATGGCCGACCGCGGGTTGGCTTTATATTTATATCTATAATACAATATATCTAGAACGTGCGATCGTATACGCTCGCCCATGCGTCAGTTGATGCATGTGGTGGTTGTAAAAAATATCACACAATTTTACAATAAACTTTAAAGGTATACTGACATAGTGCTTCAATAAACTATAATATATTGGATTTGTTATTAAACTTAAAACTTAATAATGTCACCTCGCAACTAACTTGATTGAAGTTGAGTCCTGCACACCTGCAAACACGTTGACCAGTTATCACTCAGATCAATTCCGTCACGCCGAAATAGACACGGTTGCGATAGGCGCTGATTCTTTGAAGTTGATTATCAAAGCCAGTCGTCTCAACTTCAAAGAATAAGCCGGCACGGCGCCGACAAATACATTGAGTTGAGATCATTGTGTTTCGCGTTCGTGCATGACCACCAAATACTGAAAGCAGTTATCGCATCAAAGGGACAACAAAGAAGGCTTTAGCAAGCTAATTGTGATTGTGTATTTCGATAGCCTGATTGTTTAAATTGTCCAGTAAGTCGGCAACGGCACTGCTTTCGCGATGGCATAATGGTGACTAGTCGACTGGCCGATTTCGGAATCGACTAATTTAATAATCGCGTCGATTTCGATTAGTCGATTAATCGTTTCAACACTACAGAGGAATGGATTAAATCTCTCTCAGTAGCACATCGGAACAGACCTCAGCAGACCAATCATAGCCATAATTTACGAGGAGCTGAGACTTTTTGCCTGAATTTTTTTTACATGATATACTCATTGTTGTAACACAGTTTTTGTAGAATATACCTTGTATATTACACATAAATATGTGAAAAAAATACAAGTAATTTGCCACAATTTCCCCCTGAAATACCATTCAATTTGCCTGAAAATTGCCCGAATTTTACCGAAAATATCTCAAATTGGCCAAAAATTCAAAACATTTGGGGGGGGGGGGGGGGGGCTGCAGCTGGGAATCCCACCCAGGCTCATATGGCTATGAGACCAATTTCCCATTAAAATGCCTGAACGTGATATTATAGTTTGGATTCGACAACATGGCCGCCTCTGAAACAACATTGCTCTAAAAAAAATTGATTTTGAACAGCCTATATACAAATGTGACAAAATCAGAGCATGTTTACTCTCAGGCCTCAAAATATGATGCTGGACATTTGTAGAATGAGGTCCCCAGAGGGTGATTTTAGTGATGCTACCCTGCACAGCAAGACAGTGTCACCAAATGCATTCTCTGGGGACCTCATTCTGCATGGCCTCATCTGCTATGGGAGACCTAAGACACAGATTTAAGTTCCCAGATGGTGAAGATGGTCATGTGCACCCATTGGGCACCTCGATTATGCATTGCGTCTTCTGCCAATTTTGGGGATATAGAGAAACTAAACTTAACCCTTTACCCAACAGAACGGCCCTGTGCCAATGCATTCTCTTATATATGCGAGTCGACCATAGGTCGCCTCGCATATATAAGAGAATGCATTGGCTTAACACATATTAAAAATGATAAAATTGTCAAAGAATGTAGAAAAATATTATAATTTTTTTTTTAAATGTAAGAAAAAATTATAAAATTGTTAAAGAATTTCAGAAAAAATGGTGAAAAGTGTTAAAAAAAGATTTTTTTTAGGCCAATGTATTCTCTTATATATGCGAGGCGACCTATGGTCGACTCGCATATATAAGAGAAAGCATTGGCACAGGGCATAACTGTAACCATCACAATGTTGTCAATGAACCGGTTCCAATGATATCCATATTTGTATGATGTTATTGAGACAGACTGAAGATATTTTAGGCTGTTGAAGCTTTATTTGGGCGTTTTTGGCCATTTTGTTGGGTAAAGGGTTAAAAAAGAAGTTTCTAAAGAAACTAAAAAAACTTGTTAATGTGATTATAAAGATACTTTCTGTAGGATATGAGGCCTAAGCAGAATGAGGTCCCCAGAGGGTGATTTTGAGGCCTGCTGAAAAACAAAGTCTGCGAAATCATGAGCAAAAATCAGAAATAAATTTAAAAGCAGATCTTCTCAATTGATTCGATTATCGTCTCCGTCTCGATTCCTTCTTCACACATGTTAACGAAGGCAAACAAATACCTCAAGGCATAGTCGTTCTGTAAAAGAAAGATATGATAAATAAATTCCAGGTTGTCATGCAGGTGACCAAAGAATGCATTTACCAACCACATAATATATATATAATGTATAAATAAATTCCAGCTTGTCATGCAGGTGATCAAAGAATACATTACCCACCACATAATATATATATATATATTGTATAAATAAATTCCAGCTTGTCACGCAGGTGACCAAATAATGCTTTACCAACCACATAATATATATATATATTGTATAAATAAATTCCAGCTTGTCATGCAGGTGATCAAAGAATGCATTTACCAACCACATAATATATATATAATCAGGCCTCAGCCTAGGGGTCAAGAACAGGGAGACTTGAAGTCTCCCTCCAGGAAATTTAGGGAGACTTCAGGAAATTTAGGGAGACTTCAGGGTGGGGAGACTACCAAAAATTGACAATTTTCAAATATCGCTTTATTTTATAACATCTGACAATAAAAAATTTAAAAAGATAAAATAACAAATAAAACTAAAAAAATTTGACTTTATCTGAAATTAGCTTAATTAATTGTTATTATACATTTAAAAATTTTGGAAATGTTTTGTGTAGCTATCATTTAAGCAAGACAATTATTAAGTTACAGTAATCAGTGGTAATAGTTACTTTTTTAACTAAATGAAAGTAGTATTATTTCCAAGACTGCAGCTGAATCATGATGCATGCATGTAACTTTTTAAGTTTAATTTGGTCACGGCTGTAATGTGGGTGTCCGCTAAAATAAACAATAAGGACTAACTAACAAAGGAGTTGCAAAAGCTTTTATTAATTAATGGCCTCCCTTAATTAATGCCAACATCACTGGTATAATCCGATTAAAGCAATAATCTTGACATTATTTTATTTACGGAAGTCGGTCTCTTCAAAAAGTCCGACGCGGTCTCTTCAAAAAATCCGACGCGTTACCGAAACGAACTTCCGAAGCGCCTGGTACATACTCTGATAATGTCGTAATTGTTTTATATCTGAAAAGCGGGATGGCGGTCTTTTAAGTTAATTAAAACATTTATTTGTGACACTCACGATGGTCAGTAACAACACAGATGCGAACATCTCATCGTGTTTTCAGCGTGTCAAAACATTCGTGATTAACATTCATTACCGCAAAGGGAACAAAGGCGACGGAATAACAACACAATTTTAAAACAATAGGTCATATTTTATTTTTTTATTTTAAACACTTGGGTCTTTGGCTCTGCATCGTCTGTTTCTTTTTGGGATGGCCGCCACAATTCATCTATATACGGACATGTCCGGAAAAAAAACTAGAAAAAAAATAAAGAAAAAAAAAAATAAAAAAAATTCCCCCTAAAATTGAAGGCGACTTCGATTTCGCCTTAGAGCGACGATAGGGCGAAGTCAGTGATAGTAAGGTGACAATCTCGCCCGAGTCGCCTTGTGAGCTGAGGCCTGTATATAATGTATAAATAAATTCCAGCTTGTCATGCAGGTGACAAAAGAATGCATTTACCAACCACATAATATATATATATTGTATAAATAAATTCCAGCTTGTCATGCAGGTGATCAAAGAATGCATTTACCAACCACATAATATATATATAATGTATAAATAAATTCCAGCGTGTCATGCAGGTGACAAAAGAATGCATTTACCAATGGCAAACTGAGACACAAATAACAAATTAATGTAATTTGGACATATCGGGGAAAACTAATTTAGCCTGTTATAATTTTTTAGATTGAGACCCTCGATTCCTGGAGGTTCACCCTCGCATTAACTTTGATTTCCAAGAATGATCGATTCCAGGACATTTTTTGTTGTAATAAATATGGAATTCGACATTTCAGTGTTTCTTACAGATTTATAAACATAACTATGCAATGGAAAAAAGTCAATCCTCGGATCCTCATGCTTATTTTTGGCATTTTTCCATATATTGGGTACAGTGTTTACTGATAGTGTTGAGGAATATAAAGGCCTGATACTCAGTCAAATCTGCAAATAGCATGTCTGTATTGTGTAGAATGAGGTCCACAGAGGTTGAATTTAGTCCAACAGCAGGCTAGCATCACCAAATTCACCATCTGGGGACCTCATTCTGCTTAGGCATCATCTTCTGGGAAGTATCTATAGTCTTAAATTAGCATTGTTTTTTGTTACATTTTCCTTTCTGGGAATATTCTATATCTCCTAATTTGCAGAAGATAAAATGCATAATCGAGGTGACTAATGGGGGAACATCACCAACTTTAACTGGGGAACTTCAATCTGATCCCAGGTCTCCCATACCAGTTGAGGCCTAAGCAGAATGAGGTTCCCAGTGGGTGAATTTGGTTATGCTAGCCCACAATGTGTGGTAGCGTCATTAAATTCACCCTCTGGGGACCTCATTCTGCACTATTTCAAGGCTTGCAGTATACATACGTCTGGTAGGTTGAGTTCTGTGCACGTCTCCTTCAGTTTATAGTACGCCGTCTCGTAGCACTCATGGTTGTATAATGGTGACCTCATTGTCAGCATTCTGTCACTCTCTCGACCAGTCAAGGTTGCTACGGTGACTATATCTCTCACGATTTCTTGCACCCTACCACGTTCCTGTAATAATTAAATTATGTTTGATACTGGATGAAAGTTATAAATAGAATAAAGAGTTTGACACATGCTTGCAAGTCCAATTCACGTAAGAAATAATAGATTGACTGTCGTCCATTACAGTAACGGCCTAAGTAATCGACCCCTTAACCACAGCAGAATTATGGGTAACTTTTCAGGATTTAGTCGGAAATATGGCTTGTTGCCATTCATTGGAAAGCTTTCAGTGAGAGCATTCCGATGAATGGCAACAAGCCATATTTCCGACTAAATCCTGAAAAGTTACCCATAATTCTGCTGTGGTTAAGGGGTCGATTACTTAGGGCATTACTGTACATACCCTGCAAATGGCATAACGCCCAGTGTGGGCATACCTATAACCTATGACAAAACCTAAAACCTAAAAATCTAAATTTTCAGATAAACAAAGATGAATAACTCAAGAACAAAATACCAAAACAAAATGCCCTTCTGTTCGGATTAGAGAGGTGTTCGGTTTAGAGAAAATCACACTACAGAATGTATTGACGTCATTGTTGAAGCACAACCGACTCATTGTTTATTAATTAAAATTTATTCAATAAAGTACCAAATCAAATATAAATAAAAGGTCGGCCGACCACAGTGTCCACCGACAATGTGGCAAGCCGCTTTGTTAAGAAATTAAAAAAAATGTTGAAATGTTCTAAGTCGAAAGGGTTAATAATTCCGTAAAAAAAAAAAAATTCCATCATCTATATACATGTTGCACATCTCCAATATGTGGGTAACAATACTCTGAAGTTTCAAATATCTACGATCAAAACTGTAGGAGTTGATTAAACCATGATTAAACTCATACAGAAAATTATAAAAAAAAAAATTTAAAGTCGAAAGGCCCATAACTCTGAGAAAAATCATTGGATCAAACTCAAATTCGAACTTGACCTGTATTTTGATATGAACGACCCACAGAAAAACGGAATTTTCAATTGAACAGCCCAAACTTGAGTTATCATTCGGAAACCAAAGAAAAAAGAAGTAAAATTGAATTTTCTAAGTCGAAAAAATTCCATAACTCTAGGAAAAATCATCGGATCAAACTCAAATTAGAACTTAACCTGTATCTTGATATGACTGATCCACATCAAAACGGTATTTGCAATTAAAGGATCCAAACTTGAGATATCATCCGGAAACCGAAAAAGTGAGAAATTTTCAAAGTAAAAAAAAAGTTGAAAAAGGGAAATAACTCCATAAAAGAACATCGGATCAAACCCAGAATTGCAGAGCACCTGTGTTCTTGGTTGAGTTTCAATCAAATCGGATGATCATTACTGGAGTTATAACTCCGGACGGACGCACGGACAGACGGGACGCACGGACGGACGCAGCTGATTACAATAGTCCCCCAAAAATATTTTTTTCGGAGGGACAATAACACCAGATAAAACATCATGTTATAATAAGAATTAAAAACATGGTATATTAAGACATAATACATGTATAGATAAGGCAGGAAACATGGAAACGATAAATGTTAGGGTGATTGCAAATGTCGCTTAAAAATGTTGCATTGTTAGTATAGTAGATTCGTACTGTTGCATAATCATACCGATTAATTAGCTGTGTTGTGTTCAGCGACCACTTTGAATCAGATTAGATATCTGTATGCTTATTTAAGACATTGAGTGAACAATAGCGACTTCACAGAGATTACAGCACTGACATTTCGTTTTTCATCAATAATTGCACTGAATTGAACTCTTATTTTTATGACCACTGTCCAAACTAAACAGTAATTAGCTAAATGTACACGATGGTAGTGAGTTGCACCAATACAGTTTTAATCAGCCTGTCACAGCGAATGAGCCGTCAATAAAATGGCCACTCAGAATTGAATGTGTAGAGTAGAAATTTTATCTTATAAAGGATCCCCAGTCTATACACTAGAGCCATTATGATTTCAGCATCAAGTTTGTAAAATGTACCGCATGCGTTCTGTTGGTATCGCTTCCGCGTTCGGATTTCGGAGGTAAAAATTAATGTTTTCGTTCACTTTTGGACTAGAAAAGCCATCCGATGTTCGGAATAGAGTTTCCAGATTACAGAGGTATTTTTTAGTGAGAATGCACTTCGGTGAATTCGGGACCGGACAATTTGGTCGGTATGGAGAGGGATTCGGTTTATAGAGGGTCCTGTTTGGAGAGGTTTTACTGTAGTTGTCATCTTTCAATTACTATCAAAGAAATTTGGCTATCAGGTACCAAACCCCAATTCAAATTTGACATGTATTGTGAGGTAATAAACAAACGTACAAAATATGAGTCCAATAGAATAAAGCAAAATATCATCTGGAAAGCAAGAATATGCAAAATTTGAAAAGGCCCACAACTCAGGAAAAAATCATCAAAACAGACCCAAATTCAAACTTTACTGTTATTTTGCTATGACTGAGCCACATACCAAATTTAGTTGAGATAAAATAATCCAAACTCATGTCATCATCCAGAAACCAAAATGTTGACGTCAAAATTGAATTTTCCAAGTTGAAAAAGGCTCATAACTCTGGCAAAAATCATCGGACTGAATCCAAATTCAAAATTGACCTGTATTTTGGTAAAACTGACCTACATACAAAGTTTAGTTGTGATAAAATAAACTAAACTCAAATTATCATCCGGAAACCAAAATATATTCAGACAATTGGTATTCAGTTGGAAAGTTTTTTCCTAATCCTAATGTATACAGAACCTACCATTGCCAGATGTTCCATTTGTATTAACAGATCACGTTCTTCATCTTCCGTGATGGCTTTCTTCAGCTTCCTCTCAAGGATAGCCATCGGAACATCCTCAGATCTGACTGCATCAGTCTATAGAAGAGACATAATCAACGGCTATAGTAGTATTTACTAGCGGTGAAGAACTGGTAAAGAATAAGGTTAGGGGATGGCAGTTTCACTTTATGTAAATAATCGGTACATCGTAGCCGCCGGTGTGGATAATGATATGGATGATATCACTATCAGTGTCCATCATTTAATTACCCCAAACACCTCTAACACTGAGACAAAGGCCATGGCTAACGGATTCGGATTAGCATTGCGTGAAAATTAATTAACTCTCACTGCTCCCTAAGTGTTTGTCAACACACTGCAGCCCATCTAATATAGGCATGCCTTACACAATGGGTGGCAATTTTTGTTTATATACATGTAGGTTGATCTCGGCTCAATATTGCTGGAAGATTTCCTGGCTAAATACTAGGAAACTGTGTGGTGTTTGTATAATCTTGACAATGACAATTATCATGCTCAAACAGTTCTATCAGGGTTTATTGGTGACGATATTTAGTCATACCGCGATATCATTTTCAGTATCATAGTCGGTATTAAAATCTGGATATTGTGAAGCCCTAATATTTATTGTCTCAAAAATCAAATTTGCTTCTAAAAATAGGCGCCTGGTGTGTTGTATAGTCCCAAGCATGTTCTAAGAGTAATGCTCGCCATGTTTCGGAGGCATAAAATATATAACATTGCTGCTGTGCCGTACCTCCTATATACATATATATATAGAGACCTTAAAATGTGAATATAGTGTCCTAAGTGCGACGTCGGAATACAGCGGCCATTCAAGCTTCCTTTTTTGGGGTTGCTTCGGTGGCCGTGTGGTATTGACGTCGGACTTTGAGTCGCAAGGCGCGCTCGCCGTCGGGCCGGGGTTCGTATCCCACCCAATCTCAAAAAATTTGCATTGTCTCAAAAATTTGCTCCTAATATTTATGTGTATTGGAAATAAAATATCCTAAGAATAAGATTGTCAGATCAATTTATCCTTTTCATGAGAGAAGCTGCGCTGAAGCAGCATTAAATATCCTGTGTCAGTGCATTTTATTATAAATGCGAGGCTCCCTATGGCTTACAAGGTCAAGGTAAATATTGTTAGGCCAATGTATTCTCTTATATATGGGAGACTCTCGCATATATGAGAATGCAGTGGCACAGGGGTTTCACAAAATTTCAGGAATCTCCAGTCATGGAAGGCTTAAAGCTGATTCAGGGATGCACAATCGACAGATTACCAAAGATGCTGTCAACTTTGGTCAAAATTTTCAAAAGTTGGAAATTTCATGCCTGATACATTAGTTGGAAATTTTACACCACATACAGGTTGAAATTGTTTTTGATATTCCAACCAGTCATCAGTGGGGAATTTATGGTATTTAGACAAACAGTGGCATATTTTTCTACTTTTGTTCTTAAACATTTGGTCTGAAATGGCAATCATTGCCAATCCGTTTCAGTTATATGGACATCCGTTAAATGTATATACTATTATTGTACATAGAATTCTCTGTCTTGAATTCTGCCTTAGAAAAGCGACCATGTTTAATAAATCATCTTTCATTGTAAATGTTATTACTGGCTCCTAAACAGATATCTCCTTAAAGAGAGGGGGGGGGGGGTGGGGCAAGCCTGATTTATAGCATGCCTGCCATTTGCAGAATGAGGTCCCCAGAGAGTGAATATAGTGATATAGTGATGCTATTCCGCAGAGACTCAGATTGAAGTTTCCAAATGGTGAATATTGTGATGTACACCCATTTGGAAGATCAACTAGAGGTGTGACTGTCCCAATGGGACTAATGATACCCCCCCCCCCCGTGTTTTTAAAATAATAAGATGTTTCACATGTCAGTAAACATTTAGTTAAAATAATAAAATAACAGTTCCCATTGCAGGTGCACAACCCTAACCCTAATCTTAAACCTATTACCGAAAAATGTAGGAATAAAAGCTCGGACAAAATTATGCATGTTGCGAAAATGTTCTAAATAAAAAAAGGGGAATAACTCCACAAAAAAAAGTCGGACAGACATCATAATCGCAGGTGCACAGGTTCCCATGGTACATGATTAAAAAACATTGACCTAAAAATGTAGGAATAAAAGCTCGAACAAAATTATACAGGTTGCGAAAATTTTCTAAGTAAAAAAAGGGGGGATAACTCCACCAAAAAAAGTCTGACAGATGTCATAATCACAGGTGCACAGGTTCCCATGGTGGTTGATGTCTGTGCCATGTTTCACGGAAATTGATAAAAAAACGACTGAGAAAATCTCCAGACAAATTTGTGGCCACGGACGGACGGACGAGCTGATTCCAGTATACCCCCCTAACTTCGTTTTGGGGGGGGGGGGGTATAATTATGCAATGTGCCGTCTGCCAATTTAGGGATAAAGAAAAACTAGAAATAAAAAAGAAATAGAATCTATGTGAAGAAGTTTCTATAGAAACTTTCCAAAGAAGATGAGTCATAAGGAGAATGAGGTCCCCAGAGGGGTGAATTTAGTGATGCTAGCCCACTATGTGGGATAGCATCACCAAATTCACCCTCTGGGGACCTCATTCTGCAATTGATAGGCACACTAAACTCAGGCTTGGGGGGGGGGGGCTCTCAAGTTGGAAGATTCTAACAATTGGAAAGCTGGAGATACCAGTTGGAAAGTTCATTCCACAAAAAGAGGGGAGGAGGGAGTACAAAGAGGGGAGGAGGGAGTACAGAGAGGGGAGGAGGGAGTACAAAGAGGGGAGGAGGGAGTGCAAAGAGGGGAGGAGGGAGTACAAAGAGGGGAGGAGGGAGTGCAAAGAGGGGAGGAGCGAGTACAAAGAGGGGAGGAGGGAGTACAAAGAGGGGAGGAGGGAGTGCAAAGAGGGGAGGAGGGAGTGCAAAGAGGGGAGGAGGGAGTACAAAGAGGGGAGGAGGGAGTGCAAAGAGGGGAGGAGGGAGTACAAAGAGGGGAGGAGGGAGTACAAAGAGGGGAGGAGGGAGTGCAAAGAGGAGAGGAGGGAGTGCAAAGAGGGGAGGAGGGAGTGCAAAGAGGGGAGGAGGGAGTGCAAAGAGGGGAGGAGGGAGTACAAAGAGGGGAGGAGGGAGTGCAAAGAGGAGAGGAGGGAGTGCAAAGAGGGGAGGAGGGAGTGCAAAGAGGGGAGGAGGGAGTACAAAGAGGGGAGGAGGGAGTGCAAAGAGGGGAGGGGGAGTGCAAAGAGGGGATGAGGGAGTGCAAAGAGGGGAGGGGGGGAGTGCAAAGAGGGGAGGGGGGGGGGGGGGTGCAAAGAGAGGAGGAGGGAGTGGAGGGGAGGAGGGAGTGGAGGGGAGGAGGGAGTGCAAAGAGGGAGGAGGGAGTACAAAGAGGGGAGGAGGGAGTACAAAGAGATGAGGATTGAGTGCAAAGAGGTGAGGAGGGAGTACAAAGAGGGGAGGAGGGAGTACAGAGGGGAGGAGGGAGTGCAAAGAGGGGAGGAGGGAGTGCAAAGAGGGGAGGAGGGAGTGCAAAGAGGGGAGGGGGGGAGTGCAAATAGGGGAGGAGGGAGTGCAAAGAGGGGAGGAGGGAGTGCGAAGAGGGGGAGGGGGGGTGCGAAGAGGGGAGGGGGAGTGCAAAGAGGGGAGGAGGGAGTGGAGGGGAGGAGGGAGTGCAAATGGATTGGTCTGGTTCAAGGCTTGGATGTGCAGTTGGTGTACACCCCCAGTAGAAACCCTCCAGCCACGTCCCTACATGATCCAGTTATAATGAACATATTCAAGGGGGAATAAGTTTAACAAGCGCCATAGTAGTGTTGTGTTGGGGACAGAAACAAACTTACCGGGGAGGAAGGAGGGCTGTAATTTTCACCATCCTCTTCTTGAGATTCTTTCTCTCCTTGAAAGTCTCCAACTGGCTCCTTAGATATACCCTATGAATAAATAATAAATATGACAGGCATGCTTATTTTCAGCAAATTACGGACCTTAAATCAAGACAATAATTAAGATGTAGATAAAACATAACACTTTAGATACAAGTCAAAAAGAAATGAGATTGGTCTTACAGTGTGAATATTAAAACAACACAAGCCTTGCAGAATGAGGTCCCCAGAAGGTGAATTTAGTGACGCTACCCCACACAGCAGCATCTTATGGGAAGTATCACTTGTCATAACGATTCACCATGTGTGCTCCTGTGTGTGTGACCTCAGCAGTATAAATTCTGCAGTACTACTATGCTATATTTGATGGGAATCTGTACAAGGTTTTGAAAGTATATATATATCCTTGGCGATCATCCACGTAATGACACGGGAGATAAATAAAATTTTAAAGTACAAATATGGTATGTGGCATTATTTCATTCACAGGGGATTTTGATGACATCTGATCACAAGTGAGTCTGTGCTCAATATAGGTCCAATAGTTATAAACCTTGTACATGTATTAAGGTATACTCATGGTGGGGTTCTCTGTATAAAACATGTTAGGGAGGCATACACTCTTTAAGAATAGATATTTTTCCATTGGTTATTTATATCTAAAGCAGTTTCGAACAGGATAATTTCTCAATCAGTCTGAATCAGTTCCAGATTCCACATCATGGGGGTGCACAAAAAATATGGATTGCATGAATTTAAATATGAGTAGGTCAGTTAATAGATGGCATTAAATACTCACATAGTCACCATACTGCATCACATGACTGGTGTTGGTTAACTGTTTAGTTATTTCATACTGTTTCTGCAGAGTTTCCACATCAAGATTTTCCTGCAATAGATTATTTCCTGATTAGATTATATACTAATTAACCCTTTCTATACTAAAACAACATTGATGAGTAGTTACCTTATTAACCAGTTCTATACTAAAGCATCATTGAAGAGTAGTTATCCCATAGGAAATGTTCAGATAATAAGTTTAACCCTTTCATACTAAAGCATCATTGATAAGAATTTATCCTGTAGGAAATGTTCAGATAATAAGTTTAACCCTTTCTATACTAAAGCATCATTGGTGAGAATTTATCCTGTAGGAAATGTTCATATAATAAGTTTAACCCTTTCTGTACTAAAGCATCATTGATGAGTAGTTATCCCATAGGAAATGTTCATATAATAAGTTTAACCCTTTCTATACTAAAGCATCAATGATGAGTAGTTATCCATTAGGAAATGTTCAGATAATAAGTTTAACCCTCTCAGTACTAAAGCATCATTGATGAGTAGTTATCGCAGAGGAAATGTTCAGATAATAAGGTTAACCCTTTCTATACTAAAGCATCATTGATGAGTAGTTATCACATAGGAAATGTTCTGATTATTAGTTTAACCCTTTCTATACTAAAGCATCACTGATGAGTAGTTATCCCTTAGGAAATGTTCAGATAATAAGTTTAACCCTTTCTATACTAAAGCATCATTGAGGAGTAGTTATCCCATAGGAAATGTTCAGATAATAAGTTTACCCTTTCTATACTAAAGCATCATTGATGAGTAGTTATTCCATAAGAAATGTTCAGATAATAAGTTTAACCCTCTCTATACTAAAGGATCATTGATGAGTAGTTATCCCATAAGAAATGTTCAGATAATAAGTTTAACCCTCTCTATACTAAAGCATCATTGATGAGTAGTTATCACATGGGAAATGTTCAGATAAAGGTCGGTCGTTTGTTGAACTTATTATCTGAATATTTCCCGGAATAAATAGGACTCTTTCTGTGTATATTACATGTACATCTCTCCAAATCAATAATAGACCATTCCGATACACAATTATTTAACTTGGTGGGAGAATCCATTTAGTATAGAAAGGGATAAGCCACATTATAAGTTGATGGTATCATGGTGTGACATTGATGGTTTGGTATTCATGTTCACCGAGACGCAGATCGACAAGGTAGAACACAGGCCACAAGCTGTCAATATAACACCATGTAACGGTCAGAGACGCAGATCAACAAGGTGGAACACAGGCCACAAGCTGTCAATATAACACCATGTAACTGTCAGAGACACAGATCGACAAGGTGGAACACTGGCCACAATAAAGTGAGTAGATAGGCGCGAAGCGCCCGGGATGGTCGAAAAGATCGAGTGATCTTCTCCTTCACCCCACAGTTTGTTGTTGTTGGAGATATAGCACACAAAAAACATTCATGTCTGAACACGGCAAAAGCGGACATAATTGAATTAATGTTATTTCTTTGGTTGAATTGATTGGATGGATTATTTGGGGAAGAGCCCACAAGCTTTAATATGGGGTGTGAGGGGTGTCCCGGTGGGTCCCTTTAATATATGGTTGAGCTGAGCGTGTCATCTAGTGCGCTGAAAAGGGAGCAGGGCCCGTGTTATAGTTTTAAAATAGTGTTAGTTGTTTAAAAAAACAACCAACCGCAAGGCAGAGCGTGTGACGGCCACAAGCCGTCAATGTAACACCATTTATACCACGATCGCCTATCTTACTATATATATAAAGCCATCTGTTTGATTTTACATTTAATCAACACCTGTTGATTAAATGTGCCTATTGTTGATTAAACTTCGCAGAGTGGATTAAACTTTCTCCATACAAATTGAACGGAAAAGTGTTTATCCATCGCAGGAACTATGATACGTTTGACCTTTCGTGACCCGGACAAGTGCACCGGTGTGAGTTATTTTTAGCGATGACATCTTGCGGAAACAATTGGACTTAATCGGTTCATTATACAAACAAAAACCGAAAATAAACGTAAGGAAGACATTTTAATGTCTGTTGTATCGCAATTGTTACAAATAACACAATACAGTATGTTTTTCTCAATATATTTTTATCTCGAATAAATTAAAATGAACAAGGTATGGACATTGGAAAGTACGTTTCGGATGTAAACAAATGTTCGTAAATGTATGGAACGCCTGCGCCGTATCAATTTAGAAATTATTGTCAGAATATTGTTGTTGACGGAAGTTCTAGCGATGTTTGGTGGGTTTGATATTGAAAGCTGTGATATATATTTATTTTTTGTTTAAACTATAATTTGTTCACTTAAAAGAGGTCTGTGTTGTTTACTTACTTTCCAGTGTTCTGATATCAATGCGCGGCAAGGTAAAGGTTTAATCCACACCTGTGGTATCGAAAAATGGGTGCCGTTGCAAAGCGTAAACGGATCATGTTTTCGTCGTTTGAAAATAGTTTGATGGCGATTTAAATTGGAAATAACAATTTTCACATTGTAAAGATCGTAGCAAAATATACGCATAGTGTTTCTGAATAACAAATTTAATTCACTCGTGGGATTGGCGATTTACACTGAAGCTCGTGGTGTAAATCGCCAATCCCACTCGTGGATTAAATTTCTTATTCAGAAACACTATGCGTATATTCTATATGTAACCATCAATCAACCACAATAATGTATATGTTCTGCCAAATTCAGGAAGACTGATTTAAATTAAATCGATTTCTCCATAACATTGTTCAACGAAACTGATGTCATGAAAAGCAGCCCAGCATTAAGACCATGAAACAGTTGTCATGGTTTCCCCTTTTATTGAGAAGTAAACATAAAATATATTCCACAGCTCTCTGACCAATCAAAAACACTGTTTCTTACTGGAGGCAGAATATATATATTGATGTTTTGGCGATATAAATACTTATTGATGTTAAATGTTATTTTCAGAATGGAAAACTTTGATTATTTCCATATCTTAGAGGTTCCTCTTTCCACTGTTTTATATTAACCCTTTCTTTACTAAATGGACTCTCCCACCAGTTATAAAAGTATATATTGGATTGGTTTATTATTCATCTGGAGGGATGTTCAGGAAATATAAGCAGACGACAGATAACAGAAATAGCAGGATTCATATTCATATGCAGGAAATGTTCAGATAATAAGTGCAACATACAACCATATAGTTGGTTCAACTTATTATCTGAACATTTCCTAGGTGATATAACTACTCGTAAATGAGTTCTGGTGTCTTAACCCTAGGTATCAGAATGAATGAAATAAAGTTATCATGGAGAAACAGAAATGGAGCCCAAATTCCCAAAATACGCCATAATAGGCGACCAGAACCAAAATCGAACTAGTATTTGGTGGCAAGCCTGAGTTTAGTGTGTCTGTCATTTGCATAATGAGGTCCACAGAGGGTGAATTCAACTAAATTCACCCTCTGGGGACCTCATTCTGCTTAGGCCTCATCTTCTCTGGAAAGTTTCTTTATTATCAAATTTCTATAGAAACTTCTTCACATAGATTCTATTTCTTTTTTAGTTTAGTTTCTCTATATCTCCACATTGGCAGACGATACATTGCATAATCGAGGTTCCCAATGGGTGTACATCACAATATTCATCATTTGAGAACTTCAATCTGAGTCTATGTCTCCCATAGCAGATGAGGCCATGCAGAATGAGGTGCCCAGAGGGTGAATTTCATGATACTAGCCCGCTGTGCGGGATAGCATCACTAAATTCACCCTCTGGGGACCTCATTCTGCAAATGACAGGCACACTAAACTCAGACTTGTTTGGTGGTACCAAATTTCATTCCGCTAAATTCAATAGAACTAAAGTTTTCATCCGAAAATGAAAAATATATTTTAATTCGGTTAACAGAGGATGAGTTAGTGCATTGATAAAGCTAAACTTGGAATCTTTCTTTAGCATAAAATCAAGTGTCTAAATGGTCAAACTACACATCGATTGAACCATTTTTTCTATATACTCATTGATGGGTAGTTCCCTTAGGAAATGTTCAGAAAATAAGTTAAACAAATGGCTGTTTGTTGAACTAATAACCTGAACATTTACCACAATGAATAGGAATCCTTCTGCACTTGTTTTATCTGTTCATCTGTCTTCTGCTTATATTTCCTGAACATCCCTCCATATGAATAATAGACCATTCCAGTGTATACTTTTATAGATGAATGGGAGAATCCATTGAGTAATGAAAGGTTTAGTCACTCTCACCTTATCGGAGTCCTGCATCCAGTTTACGCTGTAAACGTCTCCGAGATATGTTTCCCGTTTTTCGTCATAGTAACAGCTGTATGATGATTCATGAGCATTTGCTGCTGTTGTGGCATATACTGTTCAAAGATCACAAGAGGTAATATTAAAACAAAAACTCTGGGGGGGGGGGGGGTATGTGCCTATATTTCCTGCTGATAGGTGTTGCGTAACAGGAGCCATGATAAATGACCAGCATGTCTACTAGTGTATATGTTACATTTGGTTTAAACAAAAAGGTTATAAAATCAAAAAGATTTATGTTGTTGTTGAAACTGGATGTATGGAAACCTGGATACATTTTTAAAAGACTGACGCTCCCGATTTAATGCTAATTAATTAAAAACTTCCAAAGCAAATTTTCCACTTTCCAGGCGAAAGAAAATGAGAAATAAATGCAATTTGGTCAGAGGCATCTCAAAACATATACCTCCACAGAAGATTTCCAAACAAAATTCACTGATATAGCACTGAAAATTTTGTGTTATGTTTCTTCTATATTTTAGTAAATTTGATATCGATTTGTTTATGTCGGTTAAATTTTGTTAATCAGTGGTCACGTAAAAATTGCACCTGTAGACCATGGAAAGAAAATCTTGGGCTATCATTGCACTGAAATGTTTATGGTACTACATAATTTTGATGAGAAAGTAGTGAGTGAAGTAAACTGAAGTTTTTAAATAGTTTTATGTTATGATAGTGCACTATACCTTTTCCTGTCAGTCACACGTTATTCCGATTCCGATTTAAGAATTTCAATGAATACAACAAATGGTGTAGCGATGGCTCATCGTCTGATTTTTATTTTCGAAGTTGTATTCTTTATGTCTTCCATGCATCTTTCTGGGACATATAATGCTCATAGAATGGTAGTTCACGTATTTATTGACCTATTTACATACCAGGAAAAATTATTGAGGCTGATCATGATCGGCAGATGTTTAACCCATCCCTTGGCGATAGTAAATTACTGTGATCGGAATCATAATTTAGAGAATTTAGGTCAATATTTGTATTCCACATATACAAGATATATGATCTCTGTAAACTCTGTTATTTGTAATTTGATGTGTATACATCTATGTGTTATGTAACTCTTCAGAACTGGAGAAAAATAAATATTATTTGCAGATATATTATTATGAATGTCCAGGGTTAATGAGCTTAAGCCCTCAATGTTTGTCCTTGAATGCAAGGACAGTGTGTACATAAATTTTATCCAAACTTTTGTGGTTTTTCAAAAGTTGTGTTAGAATGAATTATAGACCTCAAACAAGAGTATTAATGTAGTAAACCCACCCACCACCCCATCCCGCCACCCATAGTATCTTATGCGCTGCAGTACCTAGATCATTAGAGTATTTATGTAGTACCCACCCACCACCCCATCCTGCCACCCATAGTATCTTATGCGCCGCAGGCGCCCCTAGATCATTAGAGTATTTATGTAGTACCCACCCGCCACCCCATCCCGCCACCCATAGTATCTTATGGTGGTGGGTGTAGTATCCACCCACCACCCCATCCCGCCACCCATAGTATCTTATGCGCCACAGGCGCCCCTAGATCATTATAGTATTTATGTAGTAAACCCACTCACCACCACATCCTGCCACCCATCGTATCTTTAGAGTATTTATGCAGTACCTAGATCATTAGAGTATTTATGTAGTTCCCACCCACCACCCCATCCCGCCACCCATAGTATCTTATGTGCCGCAGGCGCCCCTAGATCATTAGAGTATTTATGTAGTACCCACCCACCACCCCATCCCGCCACCCATAGTATCTTTAGAGTATTTATGTAGTACCCACCCACCACCCCATCTCACCACATAGTATATTATGCGCCGCAGGCGCCCCTAGATCATTAGAGTATTTATGCCTAATCCAAAATTGAGTGACAGGGCGCCGGAATCAAACAAGGGCAAGGGGGCAGAACTTCATAAAAGGCCATATTTTCAGTTAAATGTAATCGCAAAAAATACCGAAAAGGCAAAAGTTTGGTAATAATACAGCATTATAGAGCACTAAAGTTCATTAAGAATTTAACAAAAACAAAAAGGTTTAAGAACTTAAGCTCTTAAACCCAAAAAGTCCAAACCTCATAAACCCCTTTCGTTGGCGTGGATGGATAGACATACAGACGGACTGACAGATGAATGATGAGTGGTTAATCCGGACATCAACACTATGTCTACCATACTATGGTATGGGTACACATAAAGAAGCAGATATTATTAGGGGGTATTTTTAAGCCAAAAAAAAGGGCATATAGTTTAACAAAATATTTCTAATTACTTACCATTGATATCTTTTGGCAGCTGTGTTTCAAACATTGAACCTGCTTCACAAGCTTCTATGTACAACACCATCTGTATCAAAGAACAAGAGGCCGATCACGATCGGCAGATGTTTAACCCATACCTTAGCTATCTATATCAAAGAAAAATAACACAAGCTTCTATGTACAACACGATTTGTTTCAAACAAAAATAAAAGACTTCTGACAAAAATGTCCCCTGACAAAGATGGCAGGTTTGAAGGATTTGAAAGATATAGGTTTCATATCCCTATACTACAAACTGTTGGAGGAATTGATTACACCATTATAAAAGAAAGTGCATATTCACTAGATATGTTGCACATTTTCAATGTGTCGAGAAAGGGTCAATAACCTAAAAATAAAAAACATAAAATAATTCTATGTTGAAAAATGGCAATAACTGCCAAAATTACTCTGACTGAGCTCAAAATCGCAGGTGCGGAAGTTTCCATGTTGGTTGACATCTGTGCCAAGTTTTTAAAAAATTGACTTGAAAATGAGGGAATACAGGCTCGGACAAAAAATGCTCCCACCATGAAAGGGTTAACAAGTCTGAGAAGCATACATTGCTTCTCCTTGTGTGATTTGCAGAGACGAATTGGATAGAATGACAGGTGTAATGTGGCGTTGATAGAATGACAGGTGTAAATTGGCATTCATATAATGACAGGTGTAAAGTGGCGATGATAGAATGACAGGTGTAAAGTGGCATTTATAGAATGACAGGTGTAAAGTGGTGATGATAGAATGACAGGTGTAAAGTGGCATTTATAGAATGACAGGTGTAAAGTGGTGATGATAGAATGACAGGTGTAAAGTGGCATTTATAGAATGACAGGTGTAATGTGGCATTCATATGACAGGGGTAAAGTGGCGTTGATAAAATGACAGGTGTAAAGTGGCGTTGATGTAATGACAGGTGTAATGTGGCATTCATATAATGACAGGTGTTGTATGCCAAACCTATCAAATGTGAGCAACTAAAATGGATAGTCAAATTTCCTTCACTTCGCAGACAGCCGCCATCTTTTATCGATTGAAAACAAAACAGCATCAAGACGCATGCACTTAATTACCATATAAAGTCTGCATTACGGCTTATGTTTAAAATAGAATCATTCCATTGTGTGCGTTAACTGATACAAGGTAACGAATGCATTGCAGCCATCTGAACACCTTAGTCTGTATTACAATTTCAACACAACATACTCATCGGAACATTACCATGAAATTTACTGTTGAAAGTTGTTTTTCAGCAGAAAAAATATATGCATTAATAATCTGACAATCCCATGGTGGAATATATGTGTGCCAAGTTTCTCATGACCAGGAAGTGAAGAAATGCAAGCTCAGTCAAAAATATAAGTTGCGATAAATTTCTGAGTAAAAAAAAGGTGGATAACTCCTCTAAAAATATTACCACAAGTTCAGACAATCTTACATATATTGCGAAATAATTACAAAATAGCTGAGCGAGCTCATAATTGCAAGTGCACAGATTTCAATGGTGGTAAATATCTGAGCCAAGTCAGGCTAAGTTAAAACAAATAACTGACTGAAAAATGTAGCAAAGTTTCATTCACAGATAGACAAACTGATTGAAGTAGATCTCCTCACAACATTTTTGCAGTGGTTATAATAACAAGTGCAATGCCAAGCATGTGCCCCCCCCCAATGCTCAAGCATGGTATGTGCCCCCAACGCTCAGTTTAGAGAATGGGCAATACTAAATATTTGTATGGATGGAGAATTTTTTTTATTTTCGAAACCCTAGAAGTGGGTATACTTTCCCGTTACACTGGGATATCAATACATAAAGCAAATTCAATGATCCATGGCCATGTTACATGCTGAAATGTTCCTTTGGAAATTAAGAAATTCTCAAGTCAAACAAGGGCTTCAAAAATGTTAAAGTCAAACAAGGGCGGTAAATTTGGTAAAAATGAATAGACCAAATCTTTAGTATTACAGTTGGTATCCTTTCCCTGAGCTATCAGCACACCAAAGGAAAATGAAATCCGATAATTAACACCTAATTAAGCTGAGTTACAAGGTGATATGTTCAGACGGACACAAAATTCACAAATTTCCAAGTAAAACAAGGGCCGTGACTCTGATAAAACCAAATGGACGAAACCCGTAGTATGTGGATATCCTTTCCCCCAACCTGTTCTATCACCATGCCAAAGGAGAACGAAACCCAATAATTAACACCTGAGTTACAAGGAGATATGTTCGGACGGACAGATGGACATCCCGACAGACAAACAGAGCCCTCAGCTATAAGCCACAAACCGCATAAAAGGTCGCAGATTCCCAAAACGAGGTGGCAGTTGAAAAAGGGACTTAACTGTCAAAAAACATCAGACCTCAACCATAATCGAATTGGCCTGTGTCTTCACAACTGAGAACAATGTACCAAATATCAAGAAATCATGTTGAATGTTGCTGAAATTATCATCCAGACCATGCAAAAACTCAGATTTTTAAGTAAAAAGAAGGGCCATAACTCAATAAAAAAATCATCCTTGTGATGGTTAATCTTCATTCTGGACTCATTGACCTATGACCTCTGGCGCCAAGCTCTCTGGTATAATTAGAAGTCATTTTTTGCGTAAGGATATTTCCAGATCTGGAAATACATTTCACCTCTGTATGGCCGATGTTCCGCATAACATATTCCGTTTATGCGTGGTGTTATTTGACGAGTTACTTGATCCAATATTTATGTATGGCTCATGTTCTTTGATCACCAAATATCCGGAAACAAGAGTCAACCATCCGATTTTAATGCAATTGATAGCACCGATTTACGGTGTATGTTATGAGCCGACAACGGTAAATCTGCCTGACATCGTACCAATTTTGTCACCTTGCAACAATTGTGCTATTGGATGTGTCTGCAAAAGTAAATTTAGGAAATGTGGTAATTTAATATAGATATTCTGTCGACTATTCTATATCAGAGTTGTAAGACAACACTTTTATATTGTTTAATTCGACATTAAATGTAAATGTTTTCGTACCCATGAACCGACAGAATACAACTAAATTCAAATTGGCGCACCTGTACTTGACCCAGGCACCGACCTAAAAATAACGTGAAATAGTTCGAACCAATCATGTCGTCGTATTAAAGACGAGTCTGAAACTGTGACGGAATCTGACGAGGTTTGCCGAATGGGTTAATCTTCTTACCAAGTTTTGTTTTGATCAGATTATTTGAACTGGAGTTAATGTCAGGACAAGTAATAGAACAGATACTCATACGCCCCAATGGATGGACGGACGCTGCTGATTACTATAGTCCTCCAAAATTTCAGGGGGGCGGGGACAATTACTAGAAGTGGGACTGTCCCAATGGGACTGCTTGCCCCCAACCCCAAGAGTTCAATTCTTCAAATGATTCCAACACAACAGCTGCATAGGTTTCCAGGACAGTATATATATGTGTCAAGTTTCATAACAGTTATCCAAGCAATGAGTGAATAAATTGTTGGACAATATATGTATGGCGCAAAAAAACTTCTAAGTCGAAAAATGGGGATAACTCCACTAAAAAATCTGTCCAAGCTCATACCAGCAGGTGCACAGGTAGTGATAGATATCTGCCTGACCTCATACCAGCAGGTGCACAGGTAGTGATAGATATCTGTCAAGTTTCATAACAATTGATCAGGAAATGATTAAGTAAAGAAAAGTTCGACAAAATTATGTATGTTTACTTACAAAAAATTACTTAACTAAAAAAAATTGCAGCAAACTCATGATCGCAGGTGCACAGGTTCCCAAGGTGGTAAATACAGGCTAGGGTCCTGCGAATTGGACATTTTGATCGAATCGAATATCGAATCGAATTCAGGGAATCGAATATCGAATCGAATCATATCTGTATGTTGCATTCTCAATTGGGCATGTTTTGTCAACGATTAGACGATTTGTGAAACATTCCATGAAGTACATGCACGAAGTTCCATCATAACTTATGTGGCGATGAACCGTCATTTGCAATACTATTAACTTCAATTGATAATTGGTTAAAACGTCCATGCGACCGCCACGACGATTAAAATATAACACTAAACGGATTATTGGAACTAAAATCACGCAAAATTTGTACAGATTGCATGTGCATGCAACATTGCAAATCAACATTTGGAATCACCCGTTGTTATAAACTTGAAGATGCAACAACAGTCGCAGTGTAGCCTGTTTATGTAGTGCTGGATGCTTCTTGGACAGATGATTCCATAGATGGGTCGTTGTCCCAGATACTTGCGATTTATACACCATGTTGCATTCATCACATGTGTAAGCCTGCAGCTTTATCATGTTTAAACTAAACATGAATAATGGATGACGTTTTGTCAAGTGTCAAAGAACGCTCCGAAATTGAAAGTAAACTTCAAAAGAAAACACTGCCAAAATGCATTTTTCGATGCCGGAAACACGTGTTGTTTAAATTCTGAGCTATATTACATAATGCGGAATCTGAGACGGATAGACCGCGGATAACGCTAGCGGTTGATTAGTCTCATAGCTATTATAATTCATGCGCGTCGTCGGTCCATCTGCGATCTCCAAGATTTTGGCTACCATGTTCAAAGATAGAAATCAGACGTATTTATTTGTCCTATAGTGGCTAATTGCTGTCTATACTTATATTTAATATATAATCGCGATGTACAATGATAATTATAAGGTGCATATATACATAATTTTCTGTAATTAAATGGCACAAAACAGCTAAGATCGACGTGTGTACCTGCCCGTAAACCGCCTACTTTTCCATCAGTGTGTATTCGAAATTTCGAGTTGGCAATTTCGAATTGAATTTGAATCGAATTTGACTTTCGAATCTCGAATATTCGCAGGACCCTAATACAGGCGCAAAGTTTTAAAAAAGAAAGACCGGAAAATGTAGGTATACAAACTTGGACATCATAGACATCTTTGTTGCGGAGGGTATATTCAGTATATTATGCATAGACGTACCTGAGCAAACTTATTGTCAGAATGCATTTGCTTGATGGCACCATTCAACTTTGAGGCTGTGAGCTACAAAAAAAGAAACAAAATGTGGGCATTTATTCCTGTTTATCGATCAAGATCACTAATCAACATCCGTGCAAGCCCGAGTTTAGTGTGCCTGTCATTTGCAGAAAGAGGTCCCCAGAGGGGGAATTTAGTGATGCTATCCTGCACAGTGGGGTAGCGTCTATCAAATTCACCCTCTGGGGACCTCATTCTGCTGAGGCCTCAACTGCTATGGGACACCTAGGATCAGATTGAAGTTTCCCAGTTGAAGTTGGTGATATTCACCCATTAGTCACCTCGATAATGCAATTTATATTCTGCAAATTAGGGGATATAGAAACTGAACAGAAGGGAAAAAGTAACCGGCAGAGTGAATAAACAAAGTTCATGTGAATCCCTTCGGCCAGTTTGGGATTCATACAATGTAACTACTTATACCGATTAGATGGGAAACTACATAGTATATCCATGCCAGTCCTTCGTGAATTTCGCCGTAATGGAAAAGCCCAACATCAAAAGATTACGTGTGGTCTGGAATTCTACGGGTTCACCACAAACGCTAAAAAAAACGTCATCTATAACCGATAACAGGGGATTAGGAACATTTCGGAAACGGAAATACGCTGAATGATAACATCTCAGCCGGCTGAGCCGCCATATTTCGTCAGCCACGAACGTCGTGACCGAGCCGGCTTAGCTAGCTAACCAGCCACGAAAATCGGTTGAGCCAGCCATGAAAACTATTTGTCGTGGCTTCGGGGTCTATATCTCCATGATATCTTATTCAAGGGACGTGATGGTACATACTAAATACATCTATCTTAACCTATGGAGGGGAAGACAAGAATATAATTGAACTGTAGTGACCCCAACCAAATTACCAAGGTCATACTTAGAGAGGCCACGACCTATGAACCATGCGAACATTTACACAAAGAGAAAGTCTTATGTAACAACTTCAGTTCACCCATCGGTCAGGACAGACAAAGGATGATACTAATGACCGCTATAAGTCATTAGCGTATATATAAACCAAACATTAATCTACTCTTTAATTAGTTTTGGCTCTTCAGACATAATTGGCAGATGCCAACATGGGATCGCTAATTAATAATCGGTGTTCCTGTCTTGTCCATCCATCTAAGATTTGACTCATCACATTGCTGTTATTATATGATGTTAGAGATGAATAAAATTTATACAGAGAACAGTCTTATTCCTTCACACAAGTCATTTTTTAAATAAACCCACCTTTATTTTATATATAAATAAACTCCAAGTCTGCAAATAGTGTGTCTGTCATTTGCAGAACGAGGTCCCACAGAGGGTGAATTTAGTGACAATATCTGAACATCGGGCTAGCATCACCAAATTCACCCTTATGGGGACCTCATTCTGTATAGGCCTCATCTTCTGGGAAGTATCTACGGTCTCAAATTAACATTGTTTTTAGTTACATTTTCCCTTCTGTTCAGGTTCTATATCCCCTAATTTCCAGAAGATAAAATGTATAATCAAGGCGACTAATGGGTGAACATCACCAACTTCAACTGGGGAACTTCAATATGATCCTAGGTCCCCCATAGCAGTTGAGGCCTAAGCAGAATGAGGTTCCCAGAGGGTGTATTTGGTTATGTTAGCCCACCATGCGAGATAGCATCACTAAATTCACCCTCTGCGGACCTCATTCTGCAAAATGGCAAAATGACACACACTATTTGCAGGCTTGGTCAGTAATGTATGAGACATCAATCTAATTTTAATTTTAACCCACAGGGAGCCTCACACAGATGGAAGCATGCACTATGGAGTGTCATCTGCTCCAGTCTATGTGGGGCTCTTTAATGGTAAGTCACACTATATCCAGGCTTGGTCAGTAATGTAAGACATCAATCTCAAACCTCACTAATAGTGTTTAATGTTTAACCCACAGGGAGCCTCACACATATAGAAGCATTGAATACAGAGTGTCGTCTGCTCCAGTCTATATGGGGCTCTCTATGGGTCAGACACACAGATAAACTCACCTCTGAACTTGGAAACATGAGGAATCCCGGAGCACCATGATCCACGAAATTCACAAATACGTGATCATTCGGTCCACTGTCGGTAAGAAAGAAAATAATATGTGATAATTCATTATCTATATAAAAGCCAAGTGTTTGTTTGTGACTATGTCACGATTTTGGTGCGTTTAACCCTTTTATGAAGGGAGCTGCGCTGGTGCAGCACTAAAGACTCTCTTCCAGTGAATTATCTTATATATGCGAGTCTCACATATATAAGAGAATGCACTGGCCTACATGATCAAGGTAAATATTGTTTTGCCAATGTATTCTCTTATATATGTGAGGCTCCCTATGGGAGACTCGCATATATAAGAGAACGCATTGGCGCAGGGTTTTCGTAAAATTTCAGGAAGCTTCAGTCATGAAATGGTTAACTTTAATAATTTTTTGAAACCTCTTGTGTTGCATTCCATTTGTGCATGCATTTATGTCTTAGATATTTCACCCTTACTTTAATAAATACTCATTGATGAGTAGTTCCGTCAGGACCATAGGTCGTTTATTGAAATTATTATCTGAAATTTCCAACCAATGAATATGAAATTTTCTTCTCTTGTATAATCTGTTTTTCTATCTGTTGTCTGCTTTTGTTACCTGCCACCACCCCTCCAGATGATAATTGACCAATGTATACTTTTATAACTGAATGGGAGAATCCATTCAGTATAGAAAGGGTTAAAGCATCACTGACCTTTTGATGACCTTTCCACTTCCGATACCATCCATAGCTTCAGCATTACCCATGAGAATATTCAGGAAATTCTGTGGGGTCACCTCCTGAAATAGCATGTCAAAGGTCGTTTGATTCTTTGTAATTATTATCCCTATGATGACTCTTAAAAGTACACAATCTGATTCGATGGTCCCTGTTTCATCAGTTTCCAACAACAACAACAATATTTCTTCAAAAGACACTTTAGTTAATTACCAAAAAAAAATTCTAACCACTGTCAACTCTAGTATAAAATTTTCCAATATATCAACATTTTGTTCAATGCAATTTGGTATCACAAGTATATTTGCTAGGCTGCCAAATATTGCAGGTGGTGAAAAATAACAGATGTCAAAAATCGATATCTGATCACTCTGTGCTTTTCCTCGACTCTAATCAAATATTTGTATCCTTGAAGCAAAAGAAATAGTAATTTAGGAGCATTAATTTGAATTAAGAATCTTTAAATACTTGCTGATGAGTAACTAATGTGAGTAATGTTCAGCTAATGTGAGTAATGTTCAGCTAATGTGAGTAATGTTCAGCTAAAGATTTCAACAAATGACATGAGGTCGTTTGTGTAAATTGTTATCTGAATATTCTCCCTAATTGACTGACTAACAAAATGCCAATTCCTTGCATAAACACCATCAATCAATCCAGGCTTAAAAACAAGCCTTGAATTAGCGTGTCTGTCATTTGCAGAATGAGGTCCCCAGAGGGTGAATTTAGTGATGCTACCCCGCATAGCAGGCTAGCATCACCAAATTCATCATCTGGGGACCTCATTCTGCATGGCTTCATCTGCCATGGGAGACATAGACTCAGATTTCAGTTCCCAGATGGTGAGGATGGTGATGTGCACCCATTGGGAACCTCGATTATGCATTGTGTCATCTGCCAATTTGGGGATACAGAGAAACTAAACAAACAAGAGCATCGCAAGTGTGGCAAAATACGCCTGTGGTAATTATTTACAACGAAGGACCATAACTCTGGTGAAAATTGCTGGGTGGAACCCAAATTTAAACTTGACCTTTATTTTGGGATAGTAAACTAACATTCCAAATTTCAATCCAATTCAGACTTACTAAAGTTATCATCCAGAAATTAAAAATTGAGTGAAAATTCCAACAAAACTGGCCGTAACTGGTTAAAATTGGTGGGCGGAACCCGAATTCAAACTTGAGCTGTATTTTGTGCTAGTAAACCCGCAGTTACCAAATTTAACTCCATTCAGATCAGTACACAAGCCTGCATTGGTATGGGAGACCAGGGATCAGATTGAAGTTCCCCAGTTGAAGTTGGTGATGTTCACCCATTAGTCACCTCAATTGTGCATTTTATCTTCTGCAAATTAGGGGATATAGAAACTTCCCAGATAGAAAATAGGAACATCCGGAAACGAAAATTGAGTGCAAATTCCAACAAAAATGGTGAAAATTGGCAGCAGGAACCCAAATTTGAACTTGACCTGTATTTTGTGCTGGGAAACCCACAAACATTCCAAATTTAATTCCATTCAGTTCAGTTCAGTTCACAAGCTGGCAAATAGTGTGTTTGTCATTTGCAAAATCAGGTCCCCAGAGTGTGAATTTAGTTAGCATCACCAAATTCACCCTCTGGGAACCTCATTGATATGGGAGACCTAGGATCAGATTGAAGTTACTCAGTTGAAGTTGATGTTCACCCATTAGTCACCTCAATTATGCATTGTATCTTCTGCAAATTAGGATATAGAAACTTCCCAGAAGGAAAATAGGAACTGAAAACAATGTTAATTTGAGACTATAGATACTTCCCAGAAGATGAGGCCTAAGTAGAATGAGGTCCCCAGACGATGAATTTGGTGGTGCTAGCCTGCTGTGTAGCACTAAATTCACCCTCTGGGGGACTCATTCTGCAAATGACAGACATACTATTATTTGCAGACATGATATACAGAACAAGTAGTATAAATATAATGAGAAATTACAAAGTTGATCTTAATAATTAGATAAAGAAACCAATACATTGATTCATCATATTCTCTTTCTGAAAGAATATTACCATAAATAAAAATATTTATAGTTACAGTAATGCCCTAATTAAAGGTACTCAATCCGAACAGAGGGTCCCGATCTCAACAGATTCCAACAACAACAATCCGATCAGAGGGTCCTGTATTACTATTTCTTTGGCTTTGGGGGTAAAAAATATTTGATTCGAGTTGAGGAACCCATCAAACAAAGCTCAGAGTTATTAGATATTGATTTTTGAAATTTGTTAGTTTCTCGAGATGAGTACTAATAATTGCCGTCAGTTTCATAACCTGCGCGAGATGTGTTCACCAAAACACTTTTCAAACAGACAAGGATGGATAACTCTAAAATCAAGTGGTAATAATAACGCAATTTTGACTGAGTTCTGGGCCAGAAAGTATTCCCGATAATGAAAAATAATAGATTTCTAAAATCGATATCTAACAAATCTGAGCTTTGATGGGTGACTTCCTCGACTCGAATCAAATATTTTTGACCCCGAAGCCATTAAAATAGTAATTGAGAAGAGTTTTATCGGATTGAGTACCTTTAATCGACTTCTTACCCACAGCAGAATTATGGGTAATTTTTCAGGATTTATTTGGAAATATGGCTTGTTGCCATTCATCGGAAAGCTCTCCCCGAGAGCTTTCCGATGAATGGCAACAAGCCATATTTCAGACTAAATCCTGAAAAACTACTCATAATTCTACTGTGGTTAAGAAGTTGATTAATTAGGGCATTACATGTACTCTGAGTTACTTACGGTTTTTGTGTAGTCCAGTGGTATTCCCTTATAAACGTCGGTTCCATTGGGTTTATTAATAATAATGTACTCTGAGTTACTTACGGTTTTTGTGTAGTCCAGTGGTACTCCCTTATAAACGTCGGTTCCATTGGGTTTGTTAATAATAATGTACTCTGAGTTACTTACGGTTTTTGTGTAGTCCAGTGGTATTCCCTTATAAACGTCGGTTCCATTGGGTTTGTTAATAATAATGTACTCTGAGTTACTTACGGTTTTTGTGTAGTCCAGTGGTACTCCCTTATAAACGTCGGTTCCTTTGGGTTTGTTAATAATAATGTACTCTGAGTTACTTACGGTTTTTGTGTAGTCCAGTGGTACTCCCTTATAAACGTCGGTTCCATTGGGTTTGTTAATAATAATGTACTCTGAGTTACTTACGGTTTTTGTGTAGTCCAGTGGTACTCCCTTATAAACATCGGCCCCATTGGGTTTGTTAATAATAATGCCTGGAGTAGGGTTTATAGTTACATGTACTCTGAGTTACTTATGGTTTTTGTGTAGTCCAGTGGTACTCCCTTATAAACGTCGGTTCCATTGGGTTTGTTAATAATAATGTACTCTGAGTTACTTACGGTTTTTGTGTAGTCCAGTGGTACTCCCTTATAAACGTCGGTTCCTTTGGGTTTGTTAATAATAATGTACTCTGAGTTACTTACGGTTTTTGTGTAGTCCAGTGGTATTCCCTTATAAACGTCGGTTCCATTGGGTTTGTTAATAATAATGTACTCTGAGTTACTTACGGTTTTTGTGTAGTCCAGTGGTACTCCCTTATAAACATCGGCCCCATTGGGTTTGTTAATAATAATGCCTGGAGTAGGGTTTATAGTTACATGTACTCTGAGTTACTTATGGTTTTTGTGTAGTCCAGTGGTACTCCCTTATAAACGTCGGTTCCATTGGGTTTGTTAATAATAATGTACTCTGAGTTACTTACGGTTTTTGTGTAGTCCAGTGGTACTCCCTTATAAACATCGGCCCCATTGGGTTTGTTAATAATAATGCCTGGAGTAGGGTTTATAGTTACATGTACTCTGAGTTACTTATGGTTTTTGTGTAGTCCAGTGGTACTCCCTTATAAACGTCGGTTCCATTGGGTTTGTTAATAATAATGCCTGGAAGTATGGTTTATAGTTACATGTACTCTGAGTTACTTACGGTTTTTGTGTAGTCCAGTGGTACTCCCTTATAAACGTCGGTTCCATTGGGTTTGTTAATAATAGTGTACTCTGAGTTACTTACGGTTTTTGTGTAGTCCAGTGGTATTCCCTTATAAACGTCGGTTCCATTGGGTTTGTTAATAATAATGTACTCTGATTTACTTACGGTTTTTGTGTAGTCCAGTGGTATTCCCTTATAAACGTCGGTTCCATTGGGTTTGTTAATAATAATGTACTCTGAGTTACTTACGGTTTTTGTGTAGTCCAGTGGTACTCCCTTATAAACGTCGGTCCCATTGGGTTTGTTAATAATAATGTACTCTTGAGTTACTTACGGTTTTTGTGTAGTCCAGTCAGTGGTACTCCCTTATAAACGTCGGTTCCATTGGGTTTGTTAATAATAATGTACTCTGATTTACTTACGGTTTTTGTGTAGTCCAGTGGTATTCCCTTATAAACGTCGGTTCCATTGGGTTTGTTAATAATAATGTACTCTGAGTTACTTACGGTTTTTGTGTAGTCCAGTGGTACTCCCTTATAAACGTCGGTCCCATTGGGTTTGTTAATAATAATGTACTCTTGAGTTACTTACGGTTTTTGTGTAGTCCAGTCAGTGGTACTCCCTTATAAACGTCGGTTCCATTGGGTTTGTTAATAATAATGTACTCTGAGTTACTTGTACTCTGAGTTACTTACGGTTTTTGTGTAGTCCAGTGGTATTCCCTTATAAACGTCGGTCCCATTGGGTTTATTAATAATAATGTACTCTTGAGTTACTTACGGTTTTTGTGTAGTCCAGTCAGTGGTACTCCCTTATAAACGTCGGTCCCATTGGGTTTGTTAATAATAATGTACTCTGAGTTACTTACGGTTTTTGTGTAGTCCAGTGGTATTCCCTTATAAACGTCGGCCCCATTGGGTTTGTTAATAATAGTGTACTCTGAGTTACATACGGTTTTTGTGTAGTCCAGTGGTATTCCCTTATAAACGTCGGTTCCATTGGGTTTGTTAATAATAATGTACTCTGAGTTACTTACGGTTTTTGTGTAGTCCAGTGGTACTCCCTTATAAACGTCGGTCCCATTGGGTTTGTTAATAATAATGTACTCTTGAGTTACTTACGGTTTTTGTGTAGTCCAGTCAGTGGTACTCCCTTATAAACGTCGGTCCCATTGGGTTTGTTAATAATAATGTACTCTGAGTTACTTACGGTTTTTGTGTAGTCCAGTGGTATTCCCTTATAAACGTCGGTCCCATTGGGTTTGTTAATAATAGTGTACTCTGAGTTACATACGGTTTTTGTGTAGTCCAGTGGTATTCCCTTATAAACATCGGTTCCATTGGGTTTGTTAATAATAGTGTACTCTGAGTTACTTACGGTTTTTGTGTAGTCCAGTGGTATTCCCTTATAAACGTCGGTTCCATTGGGTTTGTTAATAATAATGTACTCTGAGTTACTTACGGTTTTTGTGTAGTCCAGTGGTATTCCCTTATAAACGTCGGTTCCATTGGGTGTGTTAATAATAATGTACTCTGAGTTACTTACGGTTTTTGTGTAGTCCAGTGGTACTCCCTTATAAACGTCCGTTCCATTGGGTTTGTTAATAATAATGCCAGGAGTGGGGTTTCTGAAAATGAGAGGAATACACAAACGTCATTGAAATTCATTGGCATTCAAGATTAAAGATGGATTATCTATTTTGAAATAATTTCATGGTTATAAAATAATAAATATGAATTGAAGACCCATGTCCGGAAATGCTTCTATCAATTAATATTGATTTATTCTGAATATTTTATGATAAAATGAGATGATTAAGTAGTAAATTGCTTGTATTGTTTTATTACATACAGGAAGTTATAAGTGATAATGAGTCTAATTAATGTTTATTTGTGACAAAATTACACAATAAAAATTCTGGTCTCTGTTAAGAGTAACCTAAATAGCTAAAAAAACATTTGTTTTTGGACCAGAAAATATTAAAAATATAATGAATTTTAGTCAATAGAAGCATTTTCGGACAAGGGTCTATGATTCAAATAAAATATTTATAGCCCGGTAACAATATAACACATGTTTACAAAGAGATAGACCATCTTCAACCTTTTTGTATACACCCATCAGTAAGCCCATCCCTGAGGATAAGACCAATACAATCATTGGGTGGTCTTCGAAGATAAGGCCACCCCATTTTTATAAGTTAGAGGGCGAGAATGCATTGATGTCAGGTTAACTTATAATCCAAAAGATAAAAATTCAGCACATATTCGCATCAAAGAAATAAGCTCTCTTTATCTACAAAATACAGTAATGCCCTAAATAATCGACTCCTTAACCACAGCAGAATTATGGGTAATATTTCAGGATTTAGTCAGAAATATGGCTTGTTGCCATTAAATTATGCACATCATTGAGCGAGTGAGAGCTTTCCGATGAATGGCAACAAGCCATATTTCTGACTAAATCCTGAATTATTACCCATAATTCTGCTGTGGTTAAGTAATCGATTATTTAGGGCATTACTGTATATTGAATATGACAAAATAAATAAAAAGAAAACCCAAAAAGTTTTATTTGTTATTTTGTCCAATGAATTATGTTTCATGTGGGGATCCTCAAAGGTAACTTCGCCAGGTTTTGGGTAAAAAAAACTCAGGGGCTTACTGATACTGATGGGCGTATTCAGTATGGTGAAAAATATCAATGTGCAAAATTTTAGAACTGTCAGGTTGGCTGGTATGCAATGCAATACAATAAGTTAACAACCAGGGAGATGACGACGGGGGATGGGGATGAGCTTACTTAAATTATGAGAGGCTTCCTATGCCCTCCCTCCAATTTTTAACCGCTGCAAATTTCATTCCCAAAATCAGCACGGAATTTGAGACTCGACAATGTCCAACATTCAAGTCTGGATATTGTGTGTCAGAAATTTGCAGAATGAGGTCCCCAGAGGGATGGGAGGGTGAATTTAGTGAACTAGCTTGATATGCGAGACGTCACTAAATTCACCCTCTGGGGACCTCATTCTGCAAATAACAGACATACTATTTCATACGGTATGTGACTCACTGTTTGCTGTGGGCAATGTCATTATACATCATGACAACGATCTGCTCATCGGGGATCCCATGTTTGTGTAAGACCTGGTATGAGTGACAAACATCAGCCTAAAAAAAAAAACATTCATCATATTTTATACAGTGTTCGCGCTGGACCGAAAAAAACTTTAGCCAAAAGTTTAGCCAAATGAAAATTTTATTAGCCAAATGAAAAAAACTTTAGCCAAATGTTTTTTAGCCAAATTAAAAAAAACTATGGCCAAATTAAATAATCGTTTTCTGGTCGGTTCACAATTAATGACTAAAACGTCAAATCTAACAGACACAGGTAAAATACACAATAATTTAACTAATATTTATGAACTAGAAATAATTTTATATATATCATTTATTAAAAAAATATTAATCTTTATGGGGGGGGGGGGGGGGTAACCAGGGATTGTCCTTCTTAATGTCATTAAATTTTTGTTTTATATCAATATCTTTTTTTAAATCATTAAATATTAATTATTCTTGCGAAAATATTTAAGTGACATCTGGAAACTAATAACTTAATATTGTTACGACATTATCAAATTGCAATCTGTCATAAAAGCATGCATATTATTTTGAATGTATCGGTATTGACGACAAATATCTGTCGTGATTCACATTTGGCTGATTAAGCTATTGTCTTACACTTGGTGCTCATAAACCTTGGCCGTCATAAATACAATGTCATCATACACATGCATTGTGCAGGAGTCCCGTGAGTGACCAGACAGACAATGCGGGATTAGCGGATTAAATGTAAAATAATGATTGTTTGCTGTTTCGTGCAGAGTGACGGGTTTCCCTTTGTACTGTCCGCGATCGGGTTTCCCTTTATACAGTCTGCGATATATTCCCACTTACGATGTTTTCGGACTAGATCGTTCACATCACAGAATTGAAAACCCACTTGCCAAACATTCATGCTTTCAGTCTCCATTTGGGGTCAAAAAAAGTTTAGCCAAAATTTTAGCCAAATGAAATTTTTATTAGCCAAATTCGAAAAAGATTAGCCATTGGCTAATTTGGCTACCGACAGCGCGAACACTGATTTTATATCCCCAAATTGGCAGAATACACATTGAATAATTGAGGTTCCCAATAGGTGCACATCACAATATTCACCATTAGGGAACTTAAATCTGAGTCTATGTCTCCCATAGCAGATGAGGCCAGCAGAATGAGGTCCCCAGAGGGTGAATTTGGTCATTCTAGCACGCTATGCATGATAGCATCACTAAATTAACCCTCTGGGGACCTCATTCTGCAAATGACAGACAAGCTATTATCAGGCTACTAGGAGATGATTGATATTTCCATTACTGTATACACCCATCAGTAAGCCCGTGGGGGGGGGGGGTCCATGAATTTTTGTACACATAAACTTGGGACTAGGCTTACCTTCGAGGACCCCCCCCCCACACATGTAAAATCTTAGTTTGCATTCATAGTGCTAATCTAATGTCATGTTTCATAAGAATCATGATGTGCATAATTTTATTTAATGAAAATATTGTTTTGTTTTGTGTTCAATTCATGTTTATATAGTGAATTTGGCCAATATAAGTCTCCTAAATCATGCAATCTAAAGTTGAGACATTAACCTGCTGCAAAACCACTATTAACAATTTCTCACAATAATACAAAATATGTCATAAAATGACTATTACCTGTCGCAGATACGTGTAGTTCATGACAGCTGGAGAAAAATATGTATCATTCTCCATCTACTCATGTGTGTTTGTTTACAAGCAAGGTTCACAAGCTTGGATATAGTGTTTCTAACCCATAGAGAGCCCCACATAAGCAGGGTTCGCGCTGCCACTTGCCAAATTTGCCAATGCCAAAAATAATGAACATTTGGCAAAAAATATTTTCGTTTGGCAAAAGTTTTGGCAAGTCAATGGCAAGTCACTTTTTAATTCCTGATGAAAGTTCAAAAAAAGTTTGGTTAATCAACACCATTCATTTCAGGAAACTCTTATACAATATAATTATATTTGTGGTGTTTTATATGGTTTAGGAACAGTTAACACCTCTATTAAGATGAAGTTAATCTGATAGCATTAACATTGATGGGTGGAGGGATCAAATAAAGGTTGCAGAAAATGATACTATCAGGGGATAACATTTGGCAAATTATAAAAGAATTTGGCAAAAAATATTTGGCAAAAGTAAATTTCTGTCCAGCGCGGACCCTGCACATAAGACTGCAGCAGACGACATTCCATAGTGAATGCTTCCATCTGTGTGAGGCTCCATCACTGTGGGTTACCTATGTGAGGCTCCATCACTGTGGGTTACCTATGCATGTAATATGCATGCATAACATTCAGGAGTAGTAACTAAGAAATATATCATCTGTGTCAGTTTTTCAATGTTACAAAGTTACCGGCAGATCTTCCAATTCAGCTGACATTTATGCAAAGAAGAGACCACGTCACGTCGTCAGTGCATACGACGATCTACCACAGCAGCTTCACTTCAATCATATCAATCTTCATTTGTATTATATTTCAATCATATTATACTTCGTTCATATCAAACTTTGTTCATATTATATTTCAATCATATTATACTTCGTTCATATCAAACTTTGTTCATATTATATTTCGTTCATTTTATACTTCGTTCATATCAAACTTTGTTCATATTATATTTGGTTCATTTTATACTTCGTTCATTTTATACTTCGTTCATTTTATACATGTACTTCGTTCACGTTCATTTTATACTTCGTTCATATTATATTTGGTTCATTATATTTCATTCATATCATACTTCTTTCATTTAACTTTTAAATTTTGTTTTAAACTTCGTCCATTAAACTTGAATAAACATATTATAGTTTGAACATTATTATCTTTGATACATTGTTGTGTTTAAGTTATATTATATTACATTGTGTATATTATTTATTATTACATCAAATAAAAATCAATAATGTACAACCCAGTTTCTCATAATCCCCTCACACCTCCTAATTACCGTTATAATTTTTAGGCAGGCAGGTTGTCCCGGAGTGGGATGTCACAGCGAAATGCAGGTTGACTCAGGGGTGCATGGGTAGTCATGGACCCCTTGCATACTGCCAATCAAGTTTTTGAACTGGTCACGTACTCACAGTAGCCAGAGTAGAGATTAATGGCATGATTTTAACAAGTGTGTTAAACTGAATAATTGCATGGTCACTGAATTGACTGGGGGTAGGTGTATACATGTAGATCATGTGACTGGGGGTGGGTGTATACATGTATATCATGTGACTGGGGGTAGGTGTATACATGTAGATCATGTGACTGGGGGTAGGTGTATACATGTATATCATGTGACTGGGGGTAGGTGTATACACGTAGATCATGTGACTGGGGTAGGTGTATACATGTAGATCATGTGACTGGGGTAGGTGTATACATGTAGATCATGTGACTGAGGGTAGGTGTATACATGTAGATCATGTGACTGGGGGTAGGTGTATACATGTAGATCATGTGACTGGGGGTAGGTGTATACATGTAGATCATGTGACTGGGGGTAGGTGTATACATGTAGATCATGTGACTGGGGGTAGGTGTATACATGTATATCATGTGACTGGGGGTAGGTGTATACATGTAGATCATGTGACTGGGGGTAGGTGTATACATGTAGATCATGTGACTGGGGGTAGGTGTATACATGTAGATCATGTGACTGGGGGTAGGTGTATACATGTAGATCATGTGACTGGGGGTAGGTGTATACATGTAGATCATGTGACTGGGGGTAGGTGTATACATGTAGATCATGTGACTGGGGGTAGGTGTATACATGTAGATCATGTGACTGGGGGAAGGTGTATACATGTATATCATGTGACTGGGGGTAGGTGTATACATGTAGATCATGTGACTGGGGGTAGGTGTATACATGTAGATCATGTGACTGGGGGTAGGTGTATACATGTAGATCATGTGACTGGGGGTAGGTGTATACATGTAGATCATGTGACTGGGGGTAGGTGTATACATGTAGATCATGTGACTGGGGGTAGGTGTATACAGGTAGATCATGTGACTGGGGGTAGGTGTATACATGTATATCATGTGACTGGGGGTAGGTGTATACATGTAGATCATGTGACTGGGGGTAGGTGTATACATGTAGATCATGTGACTGGGGGTAGGTGTATACATGTATATCATGTGACTGGGGGTAGGTGTATACATGTAGATCATGTGACTGGGGGTAGGTGTATACATGTAGATCATGTGACTGGGGGTAGGTGTATACATGTAGATCATGTGACTGGGGGTAGGTGTATACATGTAGATCATGTGACTGGGGGTAGGTGTATACAGGTAGATCATGTGACTGGGGGTAGGTGTATACATGTATATCATGTGACTGGGGGTAGGTGTATACATGTAGATCATGTGACTGGGGGTAGGTGTATACATGTAGATCATGTGACTGGGGGTAGGTGTATACATGTAGATCATGTGACTGGTGGTAGGTGTATACATGTAGATCATGTGACTGGGGGTAGGTGTATACATGTAGATCATGTGACTGGGGGTAGGTGTATACATGTATATCATGTGACTGGGGGTAGGTGTATACATGTATATCATGTGACTGGGGTAGGTGAATACATGTAGATCATGTGACTGGTGGTAGGTGTATACATGTATATCATGTGACTGGGGGTAGGTGTATACATGTAGATCATGTGACTGGGGGTAGGTGTATACATGTAGATCATGTGACTGGGGGTAGGTGTATACATGTAGATCATGTGACTGGGGGTAGGTGTATACATGTATATCATGTGACTGGGGGTAGGTGTATACATGTATATCATGTGACTGGGGGTAGGTGTATACATGTAGATCATGTGACTGGGGGTAGGTGTATACATGTAGATCATGTGACTGGGGGTAGGTGTATACATGTAGATCATGTGACTGGGGGTAGGTGTATACATGTAGATCATGTGACTGGGGGTAGGTGTATACATGTAGATCATGTGACTGGGGGTAGGTGTATACATGTAGATCATGTGACTGGGGGTAGGTGTATACATGTATATCATGTGACTGGGGGTAGGTGTATACATGTAGATCATGTGACTGGGGGTAGGTGTATACATGTAGATCATGTGACTGGGGGTAGGTGTATACATGTAGATCATGTGACTGGTGGTAGGTGTATACATGTAGATCATGTGACTGGGGGTAGGTGTATACATGTAGATCATGTGACTGGGGGTAGGTGTATACATGTATATCATGTGACTGGGGGTAGGTGTATACATGTAGATCATGTGACTGGTGGTAGGTGTATACATGTAGATCATGTGACTGGGGGTAGGTGTATACATGTAGATCATGTGACTGGGGGTAGGTGTATACATGTAGATCATGTGACTGGGGGTAGGTGTATACATGTAGATCATGTGACTGGGGGTAGGTGTATACATGTAGATCATGTGACTGGGGGTAGGTGTATACATGTAGATCATGTGACTGGGGGTAGGTGTATACATGTAGATCATGTGACTGGTGGTAGGTGTATACATGTAGATCATGTGACTGGGGGTAGGTGTATACATGTAGATCATGTGACTGGGGGTAGGTGTATACATGTAGATCATGTGACTGGGGGTAGGTGTATACATGTAGATCATGTGACTGAGGGTAGGTGTATACATGTATATCATGTGACTGGGGGTAGGTGTATACATGTAGATCATGTGACTGGGGGTAGGTGTATACATGTAGATCATGTGACTGGGGGTAGGTGTATACATGTAGATCATGTGACTGTGGGTAGGTGTATACATGTAGATCAAGTGACTGGGGGTAGGTGTATACATGTAGATCATGTGACTGGGGGTAGGTGTATACATGTAGATCATGTGACTGGGGGTAGGTGTATACATGTAGATCATGTGACTGGGGGTAGGTGTATACATGTAGATCATGTGACTGGGGGTAGGTGTATACATGTAGATCATGTGACTGGGGGTAGGTGTATACATGTAGATCATGTGACTGGGGGTAGGTGTATACATGTAGATCATGTGACTGGTGGTAGGTGTATACATGTAGATCATGTGACTGGGGGTAGGTGTATACATGTAGATCATGTGACTGGGGGTAGGTGTATACATGTAGATCATGTGACTGGGGGTAGGTGTATACATGTAGATCATGTGACTGGTGGTAGGTGTATATATGTAGATCATGTGACTGGGGGTAGGTGTATACATGTAGATCATGTGACTGAGGGTAGGTGTATACATGTAGATCATGTGACTGAGGGTAGGTGTATACATGTATATCATGTGACTGGGGGTAGGTGTATACATGTAGATCATGTGACTGGGGGTAGGTGTATACATGTAGATCATGTGACTGGGGGTAGGTGTATACATGTAGATCATGTGACTGGGGGGTAGGTGTATACATGTAGATCATGTGACTGGGGGTAGGTGTATACATGTAGATCATGTGACTGGGGGTAGGTGTATACATGTAGATCATGTGACTGGGGGTAGGTGTATACATGTATATCATGTGACTGGCGGTAGGTGTATACATGTAGATCATGTGACTGGTGGTAGGTGTATACATGTATATCATGTGACTGGGGGTAGGTGTATACATGTAGATCATGTGACTGGGGGTAGGTGTATACATGTAGATCATGTGACTGAGGGTAGGTGTATACATGTAGATCATGTGACTGGGGGTAGGTGTATACATGTAGATCATGTGACTGAGGGTAGGTGTATACATGTAGATCATGTGACTGGGGGTAGGTGTATACATGTAGATCATGTGACTGGGGGTAGGTGTATACATGTAGATCATGTGACTGGTGGTAGGTGTATACATGTAGATCATGTGACTGGGGGTAGGTGTATACATGTAGATCATGTGACTGGTGGTAGGTGTATACATGTAGATCATGTGACTGGGGGTAGGTGTATACATGTAGATCATGTGACTGGGGGTAGGTGTATACATGTAGATCATGTGACTGGGGGTAGGTGTATACATGTAGATCATGTGACTGGTGGTAGGTGTATATATGTAGATCATGTGACTGGGGGTAGGTGTATACATGTAGATCATGTGACTGAGGGTAGGTGTATACATGTAGATCATGTGACTGAGGGTAGGTGTATACATGTATATCATGTGACTGGGGGTAGGTGTATACATGTAGATCATGTGACTGGGGGTAGGTGTATACATGTAGATCATGTGACTGGGGGTAGGTGTATACATGTAGATCATGTGACTGGGGGGTAGGTGTATACATGTAGATCATGTGACTGGGGGTAGGTGTATACATGTAGATCATGTGACTGGGGGGTAGGTGTATACATGTAGATCATGTGACTGGGGGTAGGTGTATACATGTATATCATGTGACTGGCGGTAGGTGTATACATGTAGATCATGTGACTGGTGGTAGGTGTATACATGTATATCATGTGACTGGGGGTAGGTGTATACATGTAGATCATGTGACTGGGGGTAGGTGTATACATGTAGATCATGTGACTGAGGGTAGGTGTATACATGTAGATCATGTGACTGGGGGTAGGTGTATACATGTAGATCATGTGACTGAGGGTAGGTGTATACATGTAGATCATGTGACTGGGGGTAGGTGTATACATGTAGATCATGTGACTGGGGGTAGGTGTATACATGTAGATCATGTGACTGGTGGTAGGTGTATACATGTAGATCATGTGACTGGGGGTAGGTGTATACATGTATATCATGTGACTGGGGGTAGGTGTATACATGTAGATCATGTGACTGGGGGTAGGTGTATACATGTAGATCATCTGACTGGGGTAGGTGTATACATGTAGATCATGTGACTGGGGGTAGGTGTATACATGTAGATCATGTGACTGGGGGTAGGTGTATACATGTAGATCATGTGACTGGGGGTAGGTGTATACATGTAGATCATGTGACTGGGGGTAGGTGTATACATGTATATCATGTGACTGGGGGTAGGTGTATACATGTAGATCATGTGACTGGGGGTAGGTGTATACATGTAGATCATGTGACTGGGGGTAGGTGTATACATGTAGATCATGTGACTGGGGGTAGGTGTATACATGTAGATCATGTGACTGAGGGTAGGTGTATACATGTAGATCATGTGACTGGGGGTAGGTGTATACATGTAGATCATGTGACTGGGGGTAGGTGTATACATGTATATCATGTGACTGGGGGTAGGTGTATACATGTAGATCATGTGACTCGGGTAGGTGTATACATGTAGATCATGTGACTGAGGGTAGGTGTATACATGTAGATCATGTGACTGGGGGTAGGTGTATACATGTATATCATGTGACTGGGGGTAGGTGTATACAGGTATATCATGTGACTGGGGGTAGGTGTATACATGTAGATCATGTGACTGAGGGTAGGTGTATACATGTAGATCATGTGACTGGGGGTAGGTGTATACATGTAGATCATGTGACAGGGGGTAGGTGTATACATGTAGATCATGTGACTGGTGGTAGGTGTATATATGTAGATCATGTGACTGGGGGTAGGTGTATACATGTAGATCATGTGACTGGTGGTAGGTGTATACATGTAGATCATGTGACTGGGGGTAGGTGTATACATGTAGATCATGTGCCTGGGGTAGGTGTATACATGTAGATCATGTGACTGGGGGTAGGTGTATACATGTAGATCATGTGACTGGGGGTAGGTGTATACATGTATATCATGTGACTGGGGGTAGGTGTATACATGTAGATCATGTGACTGGGGGTAGGTGTATACATGTAGATCATGTGACTGAGGGTAGGTGTATACATGTAGATCATGTGACTGGGGGTAGGTGTATACATGTAGATCATGTGACTGGGGGTAGGTGTATACATGTAGATCATGTGACTGGGGGTAGGTGTATACATGTAGATCATGTGACTGGGGGTAGGTGTATACATGTATATCATGTGACTGGGGGTAGGTGTATACATGTATATCATGTGACTGGGGGTAGGTGTATACATGTAGATCATGTGACTGGGGGTAGGTGTATACATGTAGATCATGTGACTGGGGGTAGGTGTGTACATGTAGATCATGTGACTGAGGGTAGGTGTATACATGTAGATCATGTGACTGAGGGTAGGTGTATACATGTAGATCATGTGACTGAGGGTAGGTGTATACATGTAGATCATGTGACTGGGGGTAGGTGTATACATGTAGATCATGTGACTGGGGGTAGGTGTATACATGTAGATCATGTGACTGGGGGTAGGTGTATACATGTAGATCATGTGACTGGGGGTAGGTGTATACATGTAGATCATGTGACTGGGGGTAGGTGTATACATGTAGATCATGTGACTGGGGGTAGGTGTATACATGTAGATCATGTGACTGGTGGTAGGTGTATACATGTAGATCATGTGACTGGGGGTAGGTGTATACATGTATATCATGTGACTGGGGGTAGGTGTATACATGTAGATCATGTGACTGGGGGTAGGTGTATACATGTAGATCATGTGACTGGGGGTAGGTGTATACATGTAGATCATGTGACTGGGGGTAGGTGTATACATGTAGATCATGTGACTGGGGGTAGGTGTATATAGGTAGATCATGTGACTGGGGGTAGGTGTATACATGTATATCATGTGACTGGGGGTAGGTGTATACATGTAGATCATGTGACTGGGGGTAGGTGTATACATGTAGATCATGTGACTGGGGGTAGGTGTATACATGTAGATCATGTGACTGGTGGTAGGTGTATACATGTAGATCATGTGACTGGGGGTAGGTGTATACATGTAGATCATGTGACAGGGGGTAGGTGTATACATGTAGATCATGTGACTGGGGGTAGGTGTATACATGTATATCATGTGACTGGCGGTAGGTGAATACATGTAGATCATGTGGCTGGTGGTAGGTGTATACATGTATATCATGTGACTGGGGGTAGGTGTATACATGTAGATCATGTGACTGGGGGTAGGTGTATACATGTAGATCATGTGACTGGGGGTAGGTGTATACATGTAGATCATGTGACTGGGGGTAGGTGTATACATGTATATCATGTGACTGGGGGTAGGTGTATACATGTAGATCATGTGACTGGGGGTAGGTGTATACATGTAGATCATGTGACTGGGGGTAGGTGTATACATGTAGATCATGTGACTGGTGGTAGGTGTATACATGTAGATCATGTGACTGGGGGTAGGTGTATACATGTAGATCATGTGACTGGGGGTAGGTGTATACATGTAGATCATGTGACTGGGGGTAGGTGTATACATGTAGATCATGTGACTGGGGGTAGGTGTATACATGTATATCATGTGACTGGGGGTAGGTGTATACATGTAGATCATGTGACTGGGGGTAGGTGTATACATGTAGATCATGTGACTGGGGGTAGGTGTATACATGTAGATCATGTGACTGAGGGTAGGTGTATACATGTAGATCATGTGACTGGGGGTAGGTGTATACATGTAGATCATGTGACTGGGGGTAGGTGTATACATGTATATCATGTGACTGGGGGTAGGTGTATACATGTAGATCATGTGACTGGGGGTAGGTGTATACATGTAGATCATGTGACTGGGGGTAGGTGTATACATGTAGATCATGTGACTGGGGGTAGGTGTATACATGTAGATCATGTGACTGGGGGTAGGTGTATACATGTAGATCATGTGACTGGGGGTAGGTGTATACATGTATAACATGTGACTGGCGGTAGGTGTATACATGTAGATCATGTGACTGGTGGTAGGTGTATACATGTATATCATGTGACTGGGGGTAGGTGTATACATGTAGATCATGTGACTGGGGGTAGGTGTATACATGTAGATCATGTGACTGAGGGTAGGTGTATACATGTAGATCATGTGACTGGGGGTAGGTGTATACATGTAGATCATGTGACTGAGGGTAGGTGTATACATGTATATCATGTGACTGGGGGTAGGTGTATACATGTAGATCATGTGACTGGGGGTAGGTGTATACATGTAGATCATGTGACTGGGGGTAGGTGTATACATGTAGATCATGTGACTGTGGGTAGGTGTATACATGTAGATCATGTGACTGGGGGTAGGTGTATACATGTAGATCATGTGACTGGGGGTAGGTGTATACATGTAGATCATGTGACTGGGGGTAGGTGTATACATGTAGATCATGTGACTGGGGGTAGGTGTATACATGTAGATCATGTGACTGGGGGTAGGTGTATACATGTAGATCATGTGACTGGGGGTAGGTGTATACATGTAGATCATGTGACTGGGGGTAGGTGTATACATGTAGATCATGTGACTGGTGGTAGGTGTATACATGTAGATCATGTGACTGGGGGTAGGTGTATACATGTAGATCATGTGACTGGGGGTAGGTGTATACATGTAGATCATGTGACTGGGGGTAGGTGTATACATGTAGATCATGTGACTGGTGGTAGGTGTATATATGTAGATCATGTGACTGGGGGTAGGTGTATACATGTAGATCATGTGACTGAGGGTAGGTGTATACATGTAGATCATGTGACTGAGGGTAGGTGTATACATGTATATCATGTGACTGGGGGTAGGTGTATACATGTAGATCATGTGACTGGGGGTAGGTGTATACATGTAGATCATGTGACTGGGGGTAGGTGTATACATGTAGATCATGTGACTGGGGGGTAGGTGTATACATGTAGATCATGTGACTGGGGGTAGGTGTATACATGTAGATCATGTGACTGGGGGTAGGTGTATACATGTAGATCATGTGACTGGGGGTAGGTGTATACATGTATATCATGTGACTGGCGGTAGGTGTATACATGTAGATCATGTGACTGGTGGTAGGTGTATACATGTATATCATGTGACTGGGGGTAGGTGTATACATGTAGATCATGTGACTGGGGGTAGGTGTATACATGTAGATCATGTGACTGAGGGTAGGTGTATACATGTAGATCATGTGACTGGGGGTAGGTGTATACATGTAGATCATGTGACTGAGGGTAGGTGTATACATGTAGATCATGTGACTGGGGGTAGGTGTATACATGTAGATCATGTGACTGGGGGTAGGTGTATACATGTAGATCATGTGACTGGTGGTAGGTGTATACATGTAGATCATGTGACTGGGGGTAGGTGTATACATGTAGATCATGTGACTGGTGGTAGGTGTATACATGTAGATCATGTGACTGGGGGTAGGTGTATACATGTAGATCATGTGACTGGGGGTAGGTGTATACATGTAGATCATGTGACTGGGGGTAGGTGTATACATGTAGATCATGTGACTGGTGGTAGGTGTATATATGTATATCATGTGACTGGCGGTAGGTGTATACATGTAGATCATGTGACTGGTGGTAGGTGTATACATGTATATCATGTGACTGGGGGTAGGTGTATACATGTAGATCATGTGACTGAGGGTAGGTGTATACATGTAGATCATATGACTGGGGGTAGGTGTATACATGTATATCATGTGACTGGGGGTAGGTGTATACATGTAGATCATGTGACTGGGGGTAGGTGTATACATGTAGATCATGTGACTGGGGGTAGGTGTATACATGTATATCATGTGACTGGGGGGTAGGTGTATACATGTAGATCATGTGACTGGGGGTAGGTGTATACATGTAGATCATGTGACTGGGGGTAGGTGTATACATGTAGATCATGTGACTGGGGGTAGGTGTATACATGTATATCATGTGACTGGCGGTAGGTGTATACATGTAGATCATGTGACTGGTGGTAGGTGTATACATGTATATCATGTGACTGGGGGTAGGTGTATACATGTAGATCATGTGACTGGGGGTAGGTGTATACATGTAGATCATGTGACTGAGGGTAGGTGTATACATGTAGATCATGTGACTGGGGGTAGGTGTATACATGTAGATCATGTGACTGAGGGTAGGTGTATACATGTAGATCATGTGACTGGGGGTAGGTGTATACATGTAGATCATGTGACTGGGGGTAGGTGTATACATGTAGATCATGTGACTGGTGGTAGGTGTATACATGTAGATCATGTGACTGGGGGTAGGTGTATACATGTATATCATGTGACTGGGGGTAGGTGTATACATGTAGATCATGTGACTGGGGGTAGGTGTATACATGTAGATCATCTGACTGGGGTAGGTGTATACATGTAGATCATGTGACTGGGGGTAGGTGTATACATGTAGATCATGTGACTGGGGGTAGGTGTATACATGTAGATCATGTGACTGGGGGTAGGTGTATACATGTATATCATGTGACTGGGGGTAGGTGTATACATGTAGATCATGTGACTGGGGGTAGGTGTATACATGTAGATCATGTGACTGGGGGTAGGTGTATACATGTAGATCATGTGACTGGGGGTAGGTGTATACATGTAGATCATGTGACTGGGGGTAGGTGTATACATGTAGATCATGTGACTGGTGGTAGGTGTATACATGTAGATCATGTGACTGGGGGTAGGTGTATACATGTAGATCATGTGACTGGGGGTAGGTGTATACATGTAGATCATGTGACTGGGGGTAGGTGTATACATGTAGATCATGTGACTGGGGGTAGGTGTATACATGTATATCATGTGACAGGGGGTAGGTGTATACATGTAGATCATGTGACTGGGGGTAGGTGTATACATGTAGATCATGTGACTGGGGGTAGGTGTATACATGTAGATCATGTGACTGAGGGTAGGTGTATACATGTAGATCATGTGACTGGGGGTAGGTGTATACATGTAGATCATGTGACTGGGGGTAGGTGTATACATGTATATCATGTGACTGGGGGTAGGTGTATACATGTAGATCATGTGACTGGGGGTAGGTGTATACATGTAGATCATGTGACTGGGGGTAGGTGTATACATGTAGATCATGTGACTGGGGGTAGGTGTATACATGTAGATCATGTGACTGGGGGTAGGTGTATACATGTAGATCATGTGACTGGGGGTAGGTGTATACATGTATATCATGTGACTGGCGGTAGGTGTATACATGTAGATCATGTGACTGGTGGTAGGTGTATACATGTATATCATGTGACTGGGGGTAGGTGTATACATGTAGATCATGTGACTGGGGGTAGGTGTATACATGTAGATCATGTGACTGAGGGTAGGTGTATACATGTAGATCATGTGACTGGGGGTAGGTGTATACATGTAGATCATGTGACTGAGGGTAGGTGTATACATGTATATCATGTGACTGGGGGTAGGTGTATACATGTAGATCATGTGACTGGGGGTAGGTGTATACATGTAGATCATGTGACTGGGGGTAGGTGTATACATGTAGATCATGTGACTGTGGGTAGGTGTATACATGTAGATCATGTGACTGGGGGTAGGTGTATACATGTAGATCATGTGACTGGGGGTAGGTGTATACATGTAGATCATGTGACTGGGGGTAGGTGTATACATGTAGATCATGTGACTGGGGGTAGGTGTATACATGTAGATCATGTGACTGGGGGTAGGTGTATACATGTAGATCATGTGACTGGGGGTAGGTGTATACATGTAGATCATGTGACTGGGGGTAGGTGTATACATGTAGATCATGTGACTGGTGGTAGGTGTATACATGTAGATCATGTGACTGGGGGTAGGTGTATACATGTAGATCATGTGACTGGGGGTAGGTGTATACATGTAGATCATGTGACTGGGGGTAGGTGTATACATGTAGATCATGTGACTGGTGGTAGGTGTATATATGTAGATCATGTGACTGGGGGTAGGTGTATACATGTAGATCATGTGACTGAGGGTAGGTGTATACATGTAGATCATGTGACTGAGGGTAGGTGTATACATGTATATCATGTGACTGGGGGTAGGTGTATACATGTAGATCATGTGACTGGGGGTAGGTGTATACATGTAGATCATGTGACTGGGGGTAGGTGTATACATGTAGATCATGTGACTGGGGGGTAGGTGTATACATGTAGATCATGTGACTGGGGGTAGGTGTATACATGTAGATCATGTGACTGGGGGTAGGTGTATACATGTAGATCATGTGACTGGGGGTAGGTGTATACATGTATATCATGTGACTGGCGGTAGGTGTATACATGTAGATCATGTGACTGGTGGTAGGTGTATACATGTATATCATGTGACTGGGGGTAGGTGTATACATGTAGATCATGTGACTGGGGGTAGGTGTATACATGTAGATCATGTGACTGAGGGTAGGTGTATACATGTAGATCATGTGACTGGGGGTAGGTGTATACATGTAGATCATGTGACTGAGGGTAGGTGTATACATGTAGATCATGTGACTGGGGGTAGGTGTATACATGTAGATCATGTGACTGGGGGTAGGTGTATACATGTAGATCATGTGACTGGTGGTAGGTGTATACATGTAGATCATGTGACTGGGGGTAGGTGTATACATGTAGATCATGTGACTGGTGGTAGGTGTATACATGTAGATCATGTGACTGGGGGTAGGTGTATACATGTAGATCATGTGACTGGGGGTAGGTGTATACATGTAGATCATGTGACTGGGGGTAGGTGTATACATGTAGATCATGTGACTGGTGGTAGGTGTATATATGTAGATCATGTGACTGGCGGTAGGTGTATACATGTAGATCATGTGACTGAGGGTAGGTGTATACATGTAGATCATGTGACTGAGGGTAGGTGTATACATGTATATCATGTGACTGGGGGTAGGTGTATACATGTAGATCATGTGACTGGGGGTAGGTGTATACATGTAGATCATGTGACTGGGGGTAGGTGTATACATGTAGATCATGTGACTGGGGGGTAGGTGTATACATGTAGATCATGTGACTGGGGGTAGGTGTATACATGTAGATCATGTGACTGGGGGTAGGTGTATACATGTAGATCATGTGACTGGGGGTAGGTGTATACATGTATATCATGTGACTGGCGGTAGGTGTATACATGTAGATCATGTGACTGGTGGTAGGTGTATACATGTATATCATGTGACTGGGGGTAGGTGTATACATGTAGATCATGTGACTGGGGGTAGGTGTATACATGTAGATCATGTGACTGAGGGTAGGTGTATACATGTAGATCATGTGACTGGGGGTAGGTGTATACATGTAGATCATGTGACTGAGGGTAGGTGTATACATGTCGATCATGTGACTGGGGGTAGGTGTATACATGTAGATCATGTGACTGGGGGTAGGTGTATACATGTAGATCATGTGACTGGTGGTAGGTGTATACATGTAGATCATGTGACTGGGGGTAGGTGTATACATGTATATCATGTGACTGGGGGTAGGTGTATACATGTAGATCATGTGACTGGGGGTAGGTGTATACATGTAGATCATCTGACTGGGGTAGGTGTATACATGTAGATCATGTGACTGGGGGTAGGTGTATACATGTAGATCATGTGACTGGGGGTAGGTGTATACATGTAGATCATGTGACTGGGGGTAGGTGTATACATGTAGATCATGTGACTGGGGGTAGGTGTATACATGTATATCATGTGACTGGGGGTAGGTGTATACATGTAGATCATGTGACTGGGGGTAGGTGTATACATGTAGATCATGTGACTGGGGGTAGGTGTATACATGTAGATCATGTGACTGGGGGTAGGTGTATACATGTAGATCATGTGACTGAGGGTAGGTGTATACATGTAGATCATGTGACTGGGGGTAGGTGTATACATGTAGATCATGTGACTGGGGGTAGGTGTATACATGTATATCATGTGACTGGGGGTAGGTGTATACATGTAGATCATGTGACTCGGGTAGGTGTATACATGTAGATCATGTGACTGAGGGTAGGTGTATACATGTAGATCATGTGACTGGGGGTAGGTGTATACATGTATATCATGTGACTGGGGGTAGGTGTATACAGGTATATCATGTGACTGGGGGTAGGTGTATACATGTAGATCATGTGACTGAGGGTAGGTGTATACATGTAGATCATGTGACTGGGGGTAGGTGTATACATGTAGATCATGTGACAGGGGGTAGGTGTATACATGTAGATCATGTGACTGGTGGTAGGTGTATATATGTAGATCATGTGACTGGGGGTAGGTGTATACATGTAGATCATGTGACTGGTGGTAGGTGTATACATGTAGATCATGTGACTGGGGGTAGGTGTATACATGTAGATCATGTGCCTGGGGGTAGGTGTATACATGTAGATCATGTGACTGGGGGTAGGTGTATACATGTAGATCATGTGACTGGGGGTAGGTGTATACATGTATATCATGTGACTGGGGGTAGGTGTATACATGTAGATCATGTGACTGGGGGTAGGTGTATACATGTAGATCATGTGACTGAGGGTAGGTGTATACATGTAGATCATGTGACTGGGGGTAGGTGTATACATGTAGATCATGTGACTGGGGGTAGGTGTATACATGTAGATCATGTGACTGGGGGTAGGTGTATACATGTAGATCATGTGACTGGGGGTAGGTGTATACATGTATATCATGTGACTGGGGGTAGGTGTATACATGTATATCATGTGACTGGGGGTAGGTGTATACATGTAGATCATGTGACTGGGGGTAGGTGTATACATGTAGATCATGTGACTGGGGGTAGGTGTGTACATGTAGATCATGTGACTGAGGGTAGGTGTATACATGTAGATCATGTGACTGAGGGTAGGTGTATACATGTAGATCATGTGACTGAGGGTAGGTGTATACATGTAGATCATGTGACTGGGGGTAGGTGTATACATGTAGATCATGTGACTGGGGGTAGGTGTATACATGTAGATCATGTGACTGGGGGTAGGTGTATACATGTAGATCATGTGACTGGGGGTAGGTGTATACATGTAGATCACGTGACTGGGGGTAGGTGTATACATGTAGATCATGTGACTGGGGGTAGGTGTATACATGTAGATCATGTGACTGGTGGTAGGTGTATACATGTAGATCATGTGACTGGGGGTAGGTGTATACATGTAGATCATGTGACTGGGGGTAGGTGTATACATGTAGATCATGTGACTGGGGGTAGGTGTATACATGTAGATCATGTGACTGGTGGTAGGTGTATATATGTAGATCATGTGACTGGGGGTAGGTGTATACATGTAGATCATGTGACTGAGGGTAGGTGTATACATGTAGATCATGTGACTGAGGGTAGGTGTATACATGTATATCATGTGACTGGGGGTAGGTGTATACATGTAGATCATGTGACTGGGGGTAGGTGTATACATGTAGATCATGTGACTGGGGGTAGGTGTATACATGTAGATCATGTGACTGGGGGGTAGGTGTATACATGTAGATCATGTGACTGGGGGTAGGTGTATACATGTAGATCATGTGACTGGGGGTAGGTGTATACATGTAGATCATGTGACTGGGGGTAGGTGTATACATGTATATCATGTGACTGGCGGTAGGTGTATACATGTAGATCATGTGACTGGTGGTAGGTGTATACATGTATATCATGTGACTGGGGGTAGGTGTATACATGTAGATCATGTGACTGGGGGTAGGTGTATACATGTAGATCATGTGACTGAGGGTAGGTGTATACATGTAGATCATGTGACTGGGGGTAGGTGTATACATGTAGATCATGTGACTGAGGGTAGGTGTATACATGTAGATCATGTGACTGGGGGTAGGTGTATACATGTAGATCATGTGACTGGGGGTAGGTGTATACATGTAGATCATGTGACTGGTGGTAGGTGTATACATGTAGATCATGTGACTGGGGGTAGGTGTATACATGTAGATCATGTGACTGGTGGTAGGTGTATACATGTAGATCATGTGACTGGGGGTAGGTGTATACATGTAGATCATGTGACTGGGGGTAGGTGTATACATGTAGATCATGTGACTGGGGGTAGGTGTATACATGTAGATCATGTGACTGGTGGTAGGTGTATATATGTAGATCATGTGACTGGGGGTAGGTGTATACATGTAGATCATGTGACTGAGGGTAGGTGTATACATGTAGATCATGTGACTGAGGGTAGGTGTATACATGTATATCATGTGACTGGGGGTAGGTGTATACATGTAGATCATGTGACTGGGGGTAGGTGTATACATGTAGATCATGTGACTGGGGGTAGGTGTATACATGTAGATCATGTGACTGGGGGGTAGGTGTATACATGTAGATCATGTGACTGGGGGTAGGTGTATACATGTAGATCATGTGACTGGGGGTAGGTGTATACATGTAGATCATGTGACTGGGGGTAGGTGTATACATGTATATCATGTGACTGGCGGTAGGTGTATACATGTAGATCATGTGACTGGTGGTAGGTGTATACATGTATATCATGTGACTGGGGGTAGGTGTATACATGTAGATCATGTGACTGGGGGTAGGTGTATACATGTAGATCATGTGACTGAGGGTAGGTGTATACATGTAGATCATGTGACTGGGGGTAGGTGTATACATGTAGATCATGTGACTGAGGGTAGGTGTATACATGTAGATCATGTGACTGGGGGTAGGTGTATACATGTAGATCATGTGACTGGGGGTAGGTGTATACATGTAGATCATGTGACTGGTGGTAGGTGTATACATGTAGATCATGTGACTGGGGGTAGGTGTATACATGTATATCATGTGACTGGGGGTAGGTGTATACATGTAGATCATGTGACTGGGGGTAGGTGTATACATGTAGATCATCTGACTGGGGTAGGTGTATACATGTAGATCATGTGACTGGGGGTAGGTGTATACATGTAGATCATGTGACTGGGGGTAGGTGTATACATGTAGATCATGTGACTGGGGGTAGGTGTATACATGTAGATCATGTGACTGGGGGTAGGTGTATACATGTATATCATGTGACTGGGGGTAGGTGTATACATGTAGATCATGTGACTGGGGGTAGGTGTATACATGTAGATCATGTGACTGGGGGTAGGTGTATACATGTAGATCATGTGACTGGGGGTAGGTGTATACATGTAGATCATGTGACTGAGGGTAGGTGTATACATGTAGATCATGTGACTGGGGGTAGGTGTATACATGTAGATCATGTGACTGGGGGTAGGTGTATACATGTATATCATGTGACTGGGGGTAGGTGTATACATGTAGATCATGTGACTCGGGTAGGTGTATACATGTAGATCATGTGACTGAGGGTAGGTGTATACATGTAGATCATGTGACTGGGGGTAGGTGTATACATGTATATCATGTGACTGGGGGTAGGTGTATACAGGTATATCATGTGACTGGGGGTAGGTGTATACATGTAGATCATGTGACTGAGGGTAGGTGTATACATGTAGATCATGTGACTGGGGGTAGGTGTATACATGTAGATCATGTGAAAGGGGGTAGGTGTATACATGTAGATCATGTGACTGGTGGTAGGTGTATATATGTAGATCATGTGACTGGGGGTAGGTGTATACATGTAGATCATGTGACTGGTGGTAGGTGTATACATGTAGATCATGTGACTGGGGGTAGGTGTATACATGTAGATCATGTGCCTGGGGGTAGGTGTATACATGTAGATCATGTGACTGGGGGTAGGTGTATACATGTAGATCATGTGACTGGGGGTAGGTGTATACATGTATATCATGTGACTGGGGGTAGGTGTATACATGTAGATCATGTGACTGGGGGTAGGTGTATACATGTAGATCATGTGACTGAGGGTAGGTGTATACATGTAGATCATGTGACTGGGGGTAGGTGTATACATGTAGATCATGTGACTGGGGGTAGGTGTATACATGTAGATCATGTGACTGGGGGTAGGTGTATACATGTAGATCATGTGACTGGGGGTAGGTGTATACATGTATATCATGTGACTGGGGGTAGGTGTATACATGTATATCATGTGACTGGGGGTAGGTGTATACATGTAGATCATGTGACTGGGGGTAGGTGTATACATGTAGATCATGTGACTGGGGGTAGGTGTGTACATGTAGATCATGTGACTGAGGGTAGGTGTATACATGTAGATCATGTGACTGAGGGTAGGTGTATACATGTAGATCATGTGACTGAGGGTAGGTGTATACATGTAGATCATGTGACTGAGGGTAGGTGTATACATGTAGATCATGTGACTGAGGGTAGGTGTATACATGTAGATCATGTGACTGGGGGTAGGTGTATACATGTAGATCATGTGACTGGGGGTAGGTGTATACATGTAGATCATGTGACTGAGGGTAGGTGTATACATGTAGATCATGTGACTGGGGGTAGGTGTATACATGTAGATCATGTGACTGGGGGTAGGTGTATACATGTATATCATGTGACTGGGGGTAGGTGTATACATGTAGATCATGTGACTCGGGTAGGTGTATACATGTAGATCATGTGACTGAGGGTAGGTGTATACATGTAGATCATGTGACTGGGGGTAGGTGTATACATGTATATCATGTGACTGGGGGTAGGTGTATACAGGTATATCATGTGACTGGGGGTAGGTGTATACATGTAGATCATGTGACTGAGGGTAGGTGTATACATGTAGATCATGTGACTGGGGGTAGGTGTATACATGTAGATCATGTGAAAGGGGGTAGGTGTATACATGTAGATCATGTGACTGGTGGTAGGTGTATATATGTAGATCATGTGACTGGGGGTAGGTGTATACATGTAGATCATGTGACTGGTGGTAGGTGTATACATGTAGATCATGTGACTGGGGGTAGGTGTATACATGTAGATCATGTGCCTGGGGGTAGGTGTATACATGTAGATCATGTGACTGGGGGTAGGTGTATACATGTAGATCATGTGACTGGGGGTAGGTGTATACATGTATATCATGTGACTGGGGGTAGGTGTATACATGTAGATCATGTGACTGGGGGTAGGTGTATACATGTAGATCATGTGACTGAGGGTAGGTGTATACATGTAGATCATGTGACTGGGGGTAGGTGTATACATGTAGATCATGTGACTGGGGGTAGGTGTATACATGTAGATCATGTGACTGGGGGTAGGTGTATACATGTAGATCATGTGACTGGGGGTAGGTGTATACATGTATATCATGTGACTGGGGGTAGGTGTATACATGTATATCATGTGACTGGGGGTAGGTGTATACATGTAGATCATGTGACTGGGGGTAGGTGTATACATGTAGATCATGTGACTGGGGGTAGGTGTGTACATGTAGATCATGTGACTGAGGGTAGGTGTATACATGTAGATCATGTGACTGAGGGTAGGTGTATACATGTAGATCATGTGACTGAGGGTAGGTGTATACATGTAGATCATGTGACTGAGGGTAGGTGTATACATGTAGATCATGTGACTGAGGGTAGGTGTATACATGTAGATCATGTGACTGGGGGTAGGTGTGTACATGTAGATCATGTGACTGGGGGTAGGTGTATACATGTAGATCATGTGACTGGGGGTAGGTGTATACATGTATATCATGTGACTGGGGGTAGGTGTATACATGTAGATCATGTGACTGGGGTAGGTGTATACATGTAGATCATGTGACTGGGGGTAGGTGTATACATGTATATCATGTGACTGGGGGTAGGTGTATACATGTAGATCATGTGACTGGGGGTAGGTGTATACATGTAGATCATGTGACTGGGGGTAGGTGTATACATGTAGATCATGTGACTGGGGGTAGGTGTATACATGTAGATCATGTGACTGAGGGTAGGTGTATACATGTAGATCATGTGACTGAGGGTAGGTGTATACATGTAGATCATGTGACTGAGGGTAGGTGTATACATGTAGATCATGTGCCTGAGGGTAGGTGTATACATGTAGATCATGTGACTGGGGGTAGGTGTGTACATGTAGATCATGTGACTGGGGGTAGGTGTATACATGTAGATCATGTGACTGGGGGTAGGTGTATACATGTAGATCATGTGACTGGGGGTAGGTGTATACATGTAGATCATGTGACTGGGGGTAGGTGTATACATGTAGATCATGTGACTGGGGGTAGGTGTATACATGTAGATCATGTGACTGGGGGTAGGTGTATACATGTAGATCATGTGACTGGGGGTAGGTGTATACATGTAGATCATGTGACTGGGGGTAGGTGTATACATGTAGATCATGTGACTGGGGGTATGTGTATACATGTAGATCATGTGACTGGTGGTAGGTGTATACATGTAGATCATGTGACTGGGGGTAGGTGTATACATGTAGATCATGTGACTGAGGGTAGGTGTATACATGTAGATCATGTGACTGGGGGTAGGTGTATACATGTAGATCATGTGACTGGGGGTAGGTGTATACATGTAGATCATGTGACTGGGGGTAGGTGTATACATGTAGATCATGTGACTGGGGGTAGGTGTATACATGTAGATCATGTGACTGGGGGTAGGTGTATACATGTAGATCATGTGACTGGTGGTAGGTGTATACATGTAGATCATGTGACTGGGGGTAGGTGTATACATGTATATCATGTGACTGGGGGTAGGTGTATACATGTAGATCATGTGACTGGGGGTAGGTGTATACATGTAGATCATATGTGACTGGGGGTAGGTGTATACATGTAGATCATGTGACTGGGGGTAGGTGTATACATGTAGATCATGTGACTGGGGTAGGTGTATACATGTAGATCATATGTGACTGGGGGTAGGTGTATACATGTAGATCATGTGACTGGGGGTAGGTGTATACATGTAGATCATGTGACTGGGGGTAGGTGTATACATGTATATCATGTGACTGGGGGTAGGTGTGTACATGTATATCATGTGACTGGGGGTAGGTGTATACATGTAGATCATGTGACTGGGGTAGGTGTATACATGTAGATCATGTAACTGGGGGTAGGTGTATACATGTAGATCATGTGACTGGGGGTAGGTGTATACATGTAGATCATGTGACTGGGGGAAGGTGTATACATGTAGATCATGTGACTGGGGGTAGGTGTATACATGTAGATCATGTGACTGGGGGTTAGGTGTGTACATGTATATCATGTGACTGGGGGTAGGTGTATACATGTAGATCATGTGACTGGGGGTAGGTGTATACATGTAGATCATGTGACTGTGGGTAGGTGTATACATGTAGATCATGTGACTGGGGGTAGGTGTATACATGTAGATCATGTGACTGGGGTAGGTGTATACATGTATATCATGTGACTGGGGGTAGGTGTATACATGTAGATCATGTGACTGGGGGTAGGTGTATACATGTAGATCATGTGACTGGGGGTAGGTGTATACATGTAGATCATGTGACTGGGGGTAAGTGTATACATGTATATCATGTGACTGGGGGTAGGTGTATACATGTAGATCATGAGACTGAGGGTAGGTGTATACATGTATATCATGTGACTGAGGGTAGGTGTATACATGTATATCATGTGACTGGGGGTAGGTGTATACATGTAGATCATGTGACTGGTGTAGGTGTATACATGTAGATCATGTGACCGGGGGGTAGGTGTATACATGTAGATCATGTGACTGGGGGTAGGTGTATACATGTAGATCATGTGACTGAGGGTAGGTGTATACATGTAGATCATGTGACTGGGGGTAGGTGTATACATGTAGATCATGTGACTGGGGGTAGGTGTATACATGTAGATCATGTGACTGGGGGTAGGTGTATACATGTAGATCATGTGACTGGGGGTAGGTGTATACATGTAGATCATGTGACTGGGGGTAGGTGTGTACATGTATATCATGTGACTGGGGGTAGGTGTATACATGTAGATCATGTGACTGGGGGTAGGTGTATACATGTATATCATGTGACTGGGGGTAGGTGTATACATGTAGATCATGTGACTGGGGGGTAGGTGTATACATGTAGATCATGTGACTGGGGGTAGGTGTATACATGTAGATCATGTGACTGGGGGTAGGTGTATACATGTAGATCATGTGACTGGGGGTAGGTGTATACATGTAGATCATGTGACTGGGGGTAGGTGTATACATGTAGATCATGTGACTGGGGGTAGGTGTATACATGTATATCATGTGACTGGGGGTAGGTGTATACATGTATATCATATGACTGGGGGTAGGTGTATACATGTAGATCATGTGACTGGGGGTAGGTGTATACATGTATATCATGTGACTGGGGGTAGGTGTATACATGTAGATCATGTGACTGGGGGTAGGTGTATACATGTAGATCATGTGACTGGGGGTAGGTGTATACATGTAGATCATGTGACTGGGGGTAGGTGTATACATGTAGATCATGTGACTGGGTGTAGGTGTATACATGTAGATCATGTGACTGGGGGGTAGGTGTATACATGTAGATCATGTGACTGGTGTAGGTGTATACATGTAGATCATGTGACCGGGGGTAGGTGAATACATGTAGATCATGTGACTGGGGGTAGGTGTATACATGTAGATCATGTGACTGAGGGTAGGTGTATACATGTAGATCATGTGACTGGGGGTAGGTGTATACATGTAGATCATGTGACTGGGGGTAGGTGTATACATGTAGATCATGTGACTGGGGGTAGGTGTATACCTGTAGATCATGTGACTGGGGGTAGGTGTATACATGTAGATCATGTGACTGGGGGTAGGTGTATACATGTAGATCATGTGACTGGGGGTAGGTGTATACATGTATATCATGTGACTGGGGGTAGGTGTATACATGTAGATCATGTGACTGGGGGTAGGTGTATACATGTAGATCATGTGACTGGGGGTAGGTGTATACATGTATATCATGTGACTGGGGGTAGGTGTATACATGTGGATCATGTGACTGGGGGTAGGTGTATACATGTAGATCATGTGACTGGGGGTATGTGTATACATGTATATCATGTGACTGGGGGTAGGTGTATACATGTAGATCATGTGACTGAGGGTAGGTGTATACATGTAGATCATGTGACTGGGGGTAAGTGTATACATGTAGATCATGTGACTGGGGGTGGGTGTATACATGTATATCATGTGACTGGGGGTAGGTGTGTACATGTATATCATGTGACTGGGTGTAGGTGTATACATGTATATCATGTGACTGGGGGGTAGGTGTATACATGTAGATCATGTGACTGGGGGTAGGTGTATACATGTAGATCATGTGACTGGGGGTAGGTGTATACATGTAGATCATGTGACTGGGGGTAGGTGTATACATGTAGATCATGTGACTGGGGGTAGGTGTATACATGTATATCATGTGACTGGGGGGTAGGTGTATACATGTAGATCATGTGACTGGGGGTAGGTGTGTACATGTAGATCATGTGACTGGGGGTAGGTGTATACATGTAGATCATGTGACTGGGGGTAGGTGTATACATGTAGATCATGTGACTGGGGGTAGGTGTATACATGTAGATCATGTGACTGGGGGTAGGTGTATACATGTAGATCATGTGACTGAGGGTAGGTGTATACATTGTATATCATGTGACTGGGGGTAGGTGTATACATGTAGATCATGTGACTGGGGGTAGGTGTATACATGTAGATCATGTGACTGGGGGTAGGTGTATACATGTATATCATGTGACTGGGGGTAGGTGTATACATGTAGATCATGTGACTGGGGGTAGGTGTATACATGTAGATCATGTGACTGGGGGTAGGTGTATACATGTAGATCATGTGACTGGGGGGTAGGTGTATACATGTAGATCATGTGACTGGGGGTAGGTGTATACATGTAGATCATGTGACTGGGGGTAGGTGTATACATGTAGATCATGTGACTGGGGGTAGGTGTATACATGTAGATCATGTGACTGGGGGTAGGTGTATACATGTAGATCATATGTGACTGGGGGGTAGGTGTATACATGTAGATCATGTGACTGGGGGTAGGTGTATACATGTAGATCATGTGACTGGGGGTAGGTGTATACATGTAGATCATATGTGACTGGGGGGTAGGTGTATACATGTAGATCATGTGACTGGGGGTAGGTGTATACATGTAGATCATATGTGACTGGGGGGTAGGTGTATACATGTAGATCATGTGACTGGGGGTAGGTGTATACATGTAGATCATGTGACTGGGGGTAGGTGTATACATGTAGATCATATGTGACTGGGGGGGTAGGTGTGTACATGTAGATCATGTGACTGGGGGTAGGTGTATACATGTAGATCATGTGACTGGGGGTAGGTGTATACATGTAGATCATGTGACTGGGGGTAGGTGTATACATGTAGATCATGTGACTGGGGGTAGGTGTATACATGTAGATCATGTGACTGAGGGTAGGTGTATACATGTAGATCATGTGACTGAGGGTAGGTGTATACATGTATATCATGTGACTGGGGTAGGTGTATACATGTAGATCATGTGACTGGGGGTAGGTGTATACATGTAGATCATGTGACTGGGGGTGGGTGTATACATGTATATCATGTGACTGGGGGTAGGTGTGTACATGTATATCATGTGACTGGGGGTAGGTGTATACATGTAGATCATGTGACTGGGGGTAGGTGTATACATGTAGATCATGTGACTGGGGGTGGGTGTATACATGTAGATCATGTGACTGGGGGTAGGTGTATACATGTAGATCATGTGACTGAGGGTAGGTGTATACATGTATATCATGTGACTGGGGGTAGGTGTATACATGTAGATCATGTGACTGGGGGTAGGTGTATACATGTAGATCATGTGACTGGGGGTGGGTGTATACATGTATATCATGTGACTGGGGGTAGGTGTGTACATGTATATCATGTGACTGGGTGTAGGTGTATACATGTATATCATGTGACTGGGGGTAGGTGTATACATGTAGATCATGTGACTGGGGGTAGGTGTATACATGTAGATCATGTGACTGGGGGTAGGTGTATACATGTAGATCATGTGACTGGGGGTAGGTGTATACATGTAGATCATGTGACTGGGGGTAGGTGTATACATGTATATCATGTGACTGGGGGTAGGTGTATACATGTAGATCATGTGACTGGGGGTAGGTGTGTACATGTAGATCATGTGACTGGGGGGTAGGTGTATACATGTAGATCATGTGACTGGGGGTAGGTGTATACATGTAGATCATGTGACTGGGGGTAGGTGTATACATGTAGATCATGTGACTGGGGGTAGGTGTATACATGTAGATCATGTGACTGAGGGTAGGTGTATACATGTATATCATGTGACTGGGGGGTAGGTGTATACATGTAGATCATGTGACTGGGGGTAGGTGTATACATGTAGATCATGTGACTGGGGGTAGGTGTATACATGTATATCATGTGACTGGGGGTAGGTGTATACATGTAGATCATGTGACTGGGGGTAGGTGTATACATGTAGATCATGTGACTGGGGGTAGGTGTATACATGTAGATCATGTGACTGGGGGTGGGTGTATACATGTAGATCATGTGACTGGGGGTAGGTGTATACATGTAGATCATGTGACTGAGGGTAGGTGTATACATGTATATCATGTGACTGGGGGTAGGTGTATACATGTAGATCATGTGACTGGGGGTAGGTGTATACATGTAGATCATGTGACTGGGGGTGGGTGTATACATGTATATCATGTGACTGGGGGGGTAGGTGTGTACATGTATATCATGTGACTGGGTGTAGGTGTATACATGTATATCATGTGACTGGGGGTAGGTGTATACATGTAGATCATGTGACTGGGGGTAGGTGTATACATGTAGATCATGTGACTGGGGGTAGGTGTATACATGTAGATCATGTGACTGGGGGTAGGTGTATACATGTAGATCATGTGACTGGGGTTAGGTGTATACATGTATATCATGTGACTGGGGGTAGGTGTATACATGTAGATCATGTGACTGGGGGTAGGTGTGTACATGTAGATCATGTGACTGGGGGTAGGTGTATACATGTAGATCATGTGACTGGGGGTAGGTGTATACATGTAGATCATGTGACTGGGGGTAGGTGTATACATGTAGATCATGTGACTGGGGGTAGGTGTATACATGTAGATCATGTGACTGAGGGTAGGTGTATACATGTATATCATGTGACTGGGGGTAGGTGTATACATGTAGATCATGTGACTGGGGGTAGGTGTATACATGTAGATCATGTGACTGGGGGTAGGTGTATACATGTATATCATGTGACTGGGGGTAGGTGTATACATGTAGATCATGTGACTGGGGGTAGGTGTATACATGTAGATCATGTGACTGGGGGTAGGTGTATACATGTAGATCATGTGACTGGGGGTAGGTGTATACATGTAGATCATGTGACTGGGGGTAGGTGTATACATGTAGATCATGTGACTGGGGGTAGGTGTATACATGTAGATCATGTGACTGGGGGTAGGTGTATACATGTAGATCATGTGACTGGGGGTAGGTGTATACATGTAGATCATATGTGACTGGGGGGTAGGTGTATACATGTAGATCATGTGACTGGGGGTAGGTGTATACATGTAGATCATGTGACTGGGGGTAGGTGTATACATGTAGATCATATGTGACTGGGGGTAGGTGTATACATGTAGATCATGTGACTGGGGGTAGGTGTATACATGTAGATCATGTGACTGGGGGGTAGGTGTATACATGTATATCATGTGACTGGGGGTAGATGTATACATGTAGATCATGTGACTGGGGGTAGGTGTATACATGTAGATCATGTGACCGGGGGTAGGTGTATACATGTATATCATGTGACTGGGGGTAGGTGTATTCATGTAGATCATGTGACTGGGGGTAGGTGTATACATGTATATCATGTGACTGGGGGTAGGTGTATACATGTAGATCATGTGACTGGGGGTAGGTGTATACATGTAGATCATGTGACTGGGGGTAGGTGTATACATGTATATCATGTGACTGGGGGTAGGTGTATACATGTAGATCATGTGACTGGGGGTGGGTGTATACATGTAGATCATGTGACTGGGGGTAGGTGTATACATGTAGATCATGTGACTGGGGGTAGGTGTATACATGTAGATCATGTGACTGGGGGTAGGTGTATACATGTAGATCATGTGACTGGGGGTAGGTGTATACATGTAGATCATGTGACTGGGGGTAGGTGTATACATGTAGATCATGTGACTGGGGGTAGGTGTATACATGTATATCATGTGACTGGGGGTAGGTGTATACATGTAGATCATGTGACTGGGGGGTAGGTGTATACATGTAGATCATGTGACTGGGGGTAGGTGTATACATGTAGATCATGTGACTGGGGGTAGGTGTATACATGTAGATCATGTGACTGGGGGTAGGTGTATACATGTAGATCATGTGACTGGGGGTAGGTGTATACATGTAGATCATGTGACTGGGGGTAGGTGTATACATGTAGATCATGTGACTGGGGGTAGGTGTATACATGTAGATCATGTGACTGGGGGTAGGTGTATACATGTAGATCATGTGACTGGGGGTAGGTGTATATATGTATATCATGTGACTGGGGGTAGGTGTATACATGTATATCATGTGACTGGGGATAGGTGTATACATGTATATCATGTGACTGGGGGTAGGTGTATACATGTAGATCATGTGACTGGGGGTAGGTGTATACATGTAGATCATGTGACTGGGGGTAGGTGTATACATGTAGATCATGTGACTGGGGGTAGGTGTATACATGTAGATCATGTGACTGGGGGTAGGTGTATACATGTAGATCATGTGACTGGGGGTAGGTGTATACATGTAGATCATGTGACTGGGGGTAGGTGTATACATGTAGATCATGTGACTGGGGGTAGGTGTATACATGTAGATCATGTGACTGGGGGTAGGTGTATACATGTAGATCATGTGACTGGGGGGTAGGTGTATACATGTAGATCATGTGACTGGGGGTAGGTGTATAATGTATATCATGTGAGGGTAGGTGTATACATGTAGATCATGTGACTGGGGGTAGGTGTATACATGTAGATCATGTGACTGGGGGTAGGTGTATACATGTAGATCATGTGACTGGGGGTAGGTGTATACATGTAGATCATGTGACTGGGGGTAGGTGTATACATGTAGATCATGTGACTGGGGGTAGGTGTATACATGTATATCATGTGACTGGGGGTAGGTGTATACATGTAGATCATGTGACTGGGGGTAGGTGTATACATGTAGATCATGTGACTGGGGGTAGGTGTATACATGTAGATCATGTGACTGGGGTACTAGTAGGTGTATACATGTATATCATGTGACTGGGGGTAGGTGTA